>JARHVA010007901.1:407500-589173 GCA_037957365.1 Torreya grandis | reverse complement strand
AGTTGGTTTGGGAAACATTTAAGGACTTGTAGTTACATATTCCTTATTCTTGGAATCAAATTCAATGTAGTTATAGTATAGTGTGAATATTTTTTTTGAGTGAGAACCTTTGTCTTCTATTCCTATGTGGAGATGCAACTCCATGCACATATGCCTATCTTTTTTTGGTATAAAATGTAGATAATTTTTTTAAAGTAATCCTTAATAGTAAAAGTGAACCCTTTAGAATGTGTCCAAAGTGTTTTTCACCTTTATAACTTGATGATCATTTGTTATTGAAATGCCTTTAGGAGGGCTTGTATATATCCTTCTCAAAATTTTAATTAGGTACCTGTTGACATGTAATATGACCCAAAAAAAGAGATAGAAGCCAAAAAGAGGCCCACAGAAGAGAATGAGAATGAAAGGGCCCATCAAATGGAAAAGATAGACTTGGTATCTTGCTGAATATTTGCAGGGGTGATTCAACGAACCATTGAAATATTATCATATACAAAATAAAAAATAAAGATAAGAAAATTTGGGGGGGGGGGGGGGGGAGAGAGAGAGAGAGAGAGAGAGAGAGAGAGAGAGAGAGAGAGAGAGAGAGAGAGAGAGAGAGAGAGAGAGAGAGAGAGAGAGAGAGAGAGAGAGAGAGAGAGAGAGAGAGAGAGAGAGAGAGAGAGAGAGAGAGAGAGAGAGAGAGAGAGAGAGAGAGAGAGAGAGAGAGAGAAAATAGAATAGAGAAATAAGATGGGTCCATATAGAGAAAGAGATAGAGAAAACACATAGAAAAGTTGCCAATAAGTAAGTAAATTGAACAGTTGGATATTATGCACAAAATGACACTAAATACTTTGATCTTTGTATCAAAATTAGGTGTCTACATAATGAACCTATTTTGATGTGTGTATGTGAGTGAATGAATGTATACATGTTACAGTAAAATACAACATAATTAAAGCATGTACCTCTAAATATGTAGGGAAAGAAGGATAAAACATTTGCATGTGTCCATCCACGCATTGATTGTTCATAAAAAAATTGGTATTCCTCTAATAAATGGCCATTTTTAACAAGTATTAAATTCATTATCAACTCAATATGAATATATTAATTTGAAAAATAAGCATAGAAAATGACTACACCTGATGGTATACAAGCCATGTTACCATAAATTGAAAATAAAACATTCTAACTCTGCATCTTGTTCAAGGAAGTTTAGAGTAATTTTAAAAACTAGATTATGCATCTTGTTTAATCAATAATATAATTCCATCTGGACATATTTTTCACTTTTACTTGTGTTATGCTGAATTTTAATACCCTCCTTCACTTATGTTATGCCTAATTTAAATTATGTATTATTTTACTATGCCATGTATACATGCATTCACTTACATAAACACATAAAATTAGGTGCATTGTTTTGACACCTATTTTTAGTAAAAGGATAAAAGTATTTAGTGTCATTTTTTTTCATAATATCCATCAATTCAGTTTACCTACTTATTGGCACCTTTTTGTGTGTTTTCTCTATCTCATTCTCTATGTGGACCCATCTTATTTATCTATTATATTTTATTTGTTTCCTATGTTTTATATGTTTTAATTTAAATTATAAATTTTAGAATATATTATGAAAATAGATTTTGCATCTTGTTCAAGGAAGAAGATAATGTCATCTGTACATATTTTGCACCTACACTTCTATTATGCCTAATTTCAATAAACCCCTTCTTTTTCTAAAAGTATTGACATGATTCGTGATACCATATAATTAATTTTGTCATAATGTATAAATATTATGGTGGGGAATAAATTTTTTACATTATTTTGAATGATCATTTTTTTGCATGTATGTGAATATAAGATATTGTTGTTTTGAAATGATTTATTACCTGTAATGCTAATGTAAGATATTGAATAACATAAGATATATAATTTAAGTGTATGTTGAATTAAAAATATCAATATGATTTAAAATATTTAAAATTAAATACGTGATCAATTTTGACTTATCATCATTATTGGTGTAATTGGGTCTTTAGGGTTTGCAGCTTTGTACTTGACTAGTTTCTTTCACTTGGATAGGCTTGTAGCCGCTCCTTTAGGCCTTGCTTTTGAACAATATAACAATAGATTAATGTTTTATGGTGATTATCCTAAGGATAATTCAAAACATTCTCTCTTAGGTTTATCAATTATCCCTAACCCTTCAAGACTTGATCTTGTGTGGAGAGATCACACTCTTATCTTCTAGCCCTATCTTTAGGCCTAACATAGGGTCTAATTACACACAAAAACTTATATATTATCTTAAATAGTATTTAAATTCCTGAAAATACCATTATATTATTTATATAAACCTCTAACACATGTTCACCAAATTTGGAATGAATTTAAGTATTAATTTAGAAGTTATGCAAGTTTCCACTGCTAAAACTCTATGTTTTCTTGTGTTTTTTAGGTCTGAGATATATAGTCACCTATAAATTTGAATTTAAGGATATTTAAGAATTAAATAATTTAATATCCTATTAATTAAAAGTAAATCACATGCATACAAAATTTGGAAGGAATTTGAATTATGATTTAAGAGAAAATTGAGTTTCCTTGGCAACAACCCTATTTTTCCTAGGTAACCTACATGCTTGTTTGACATGATCACCTATAATTCAAGATTTAGAGATATAAAACCACTTTTAAAATTTATAATAAGACTAAATTCATCTATACACAAAATTTATAGGGTTTTACATTGTTAGTTCTTTTTTAATCCCATTTTTTATCTTCTAAACCCTGAGTTAGGGTTTGGATGGCCAAGAGTTAAAAGTTTGAGGTTTTGAGGAATATAACGTTTTAAAAAGGTTATATGCATGTAAAAAATGTATATAATACTAAATATTACATTTGAAACTGAAATTTTCTCTTGATCAATCAAAATAATGATCTTACAAAGCTTTTTCTTGATTGTAAACTCTGTGTCTAGACTACAAACTCTATTTTTGTCTTCGAAGACTCAAGAAAAAATCATGAAACACTTAAAAATAAATTAATAACATGTGTATCATTTATATTTAGAAAAAAATCCAAATTCACACAAACTATCATAAAATATTTATTTCTTGTGTTTCTACCACTATTACACACACAGATCCTTGTTCTTACACATTGTTGCACCTCCAACCACCTCCAAATTAGATTTTATCCTTATTTTTATACAATTTTAAGATTATAAATATATTTTATACATATAAACACCTAAAAAAACTGACCAAAATTATATTATTATCACTATAAGATCTCAAACACTCCTAAACTTCCTTAACATTCTTTATCTAGTTCAATTCCTATGTTGGGTGAGACTTATCTAGGTATAAAAAATAGTTTTTAACAATTAAGACCATGGTAAAAGATAAATGACATATAAAAAACATATTTATACCCCAAATATCCCTTAATAATAACCATGATCCTTTAAATCTACTCAAACCCTTCAAACATGTCAAAAGCAAATAATTCAAAAAATTAAATTATTGGTTTTGGCGAGAAAATGCAAAATAAACCTTGGAGACCAATTATTGAGTATTTGAGGATTTGAACACCATTTTAAGGAAAAAAATAGGACTTATCACACTAAAAAAATTAAATAATGACTAATTTTTCATAATTGGGTCTCCTATGTTGATGCACTTACATCAAACTCCCAAAATTGATAATTTCATGAGCTCCTACCCATGGGTCTTCATAATTGCTCTTGTATATTCCCATTATTGTTTAAAATTGTTTTTTATGTATATTAAACATTTTAATTTTATTTTTATGCTAGTTTTGGGTTTCATGGTTTCTTTATCATAGCTAGTGACTGGTATAAACTTGTATTGCCTTCAAGTAAGCATATTTCCTCTTTGATGTCAATCCTCTTTTTACTTATCTCTACACCTTCCTCTATTGTACCTACACATAGAACATATATATTAAAGATAAAAATATTTGAATTATGCCCTTGAGTCATTTTGTTCCACTCCCTTGCTTTGTTATTTATGTATTCACAACTTCGATAATAGACTCCAAAATGTCCATTCTTGTGTTTCACTTGGTTGACTATTTCTTCATATTACTTTGATATTAAAGCCTCATTACCTTATTCATGGCCTGTATTAGGAATTTTTTTTGACTTCTCTTATTTCAAAAGTAATCTATCCTCAAGAACATGACCAAACAATTTTTCATTCTTCTTTATTTCAATCAAATTGCTCTACCCCTATTTTTCCATTTGGTTTCTTGATCCTTCTTTGAGTTTACCAATAGGTCTATTGAAATTATTATGAAAAAAAACTTATAAAGGTATTTTTGTAACAATTATTCTTGGGATCTCACTCATCTCCCTATCCACTTGGAGTTGCTCTTGATTTTCTTCAACATTCTTTCTTAAATATGAGTTTATTTTGTTGTCTTTGGCCCATATTTTAGTTTATTTCACACTTTTCAACTCTACTTGAATGCAAAAAAAGGATTCCATAGACCGATCTCTAAACCTTGCTCATCTATGGCTTCAGGAACTTGTTTTTCAATTGTAATTTCTTCATCTTTAACTAAAATTGTTTCTATGTTCTCTATTTTGATATTCATCTCCTTGTCACTTCTCAATTATCCATCACTACATATCCTCAATCCTTGGTGAGTTCCTTGATTTTTTTGATGTTTCATTGGTTCTCTAGGTGAATGTTTCCTTATTATGTTTTTTATACACTTTTTCAAGTCAAAATTTTCATCTATTTATCTTCTCTTATCTTCTTTTCTTGCCTTGATGCATTGAATACTGAGGTTACTATCATATACCATGGATTCTTTCTCAATTTCCTTTTGTCCATGGATTAATTACTCATCAAATACCTATTATAATATAATATTTCATGTGTTTGACATTTTTATAATGTTTTAATTGTATTGATAAGGTATTAAAGACCTTATTTTTCCACTATACTACTCTTTATGACTTTTTAAGACCTACACATGCAATTCTCTTTCCCTGCTATTAAAAATATTTGAAAGGGATTATTGTTTCCTTAAATTCATTATCTTTCCATCTACTTTGAATTCATATTGACATAATACCCTTTGTATAACTCTTTTCACCACATAGGCTACTAACTTTTCATTGAGATTGAATAAGTAAATGTATGGAAGATATTTCTTGCCTTTCATCTAATTATTTGACCCTAATTCTTGTAGGTTCCTCTTTAACACTGGTTCCATGGAATGAAGATCAACTAACCTTTGCTCCTCTGCCATCATTTTTCTAGAATTGATGTCAAACTTCATGTAGTTTTGAAACTCTTCATTGTTCCATCTCCTTTTTTTCTATCTTAGACTTAGATTCATCCAATATTATTCTTATCTCATCCTCATAATGGTATTATTGATCTTCAAACTTTGTAACTACATAATCACCATTGATATTATACATTAGATTGAAAATTTGAGGCTGCATAGCCCCTTCTAGGACTTTAATTTTTGTAATAAGTCTCCTTCATCCTCCTCATTATTGATTTGTTGTTCTCCTCTATCATATCTATTTAAAGATATTTTTTATTGATATACTTATTTTGTAATGGCCACTACTTCTCTACCTTGTTTAAGACTAGTTGTATCCTTCCTTAGTTCTAGAAAAACCAACTTCTCCTTGTCTTTCTTCCTAACCTTTATTCCTTGTATGTATAATAACCATGGAAGGTTGTTCATGGTCTCTTGTAATTATTCAAATTATCCATATAATTTTTCCTTGAATGGACTCTTCATGATCATCTCATTCGATGCTCAATATTATTCTTCCACCATTTTCTTTCCATCTTGTTCCCTTGTAGGTGTAAGGAACTAGTTACTACTCTTCATATCATCATCATAATGATTATGTCCTTGCTTAAAATCCATATTTTGTCTCTATATTTATGCCCTTTAAATACCTAAAAATATTCTTTATTGAGGTGCTAATATGGGTAATATACTCCTTTCATTTTAAGCCTTCCTTATCCACCTTGTAGCTTGGTCTTAGTATCTTTTGGACTTGATATGAAACTTACTTCCTAACTGATAACAACCCCATCTTGGAGAATCTTGAAATTAAATTTTAACTTGATTTTTAACTTTGTTTGAGGTCCATGACTATTAATTGGTTTGATCCTACCTTCAAGACATAATTTTACCTCTTTTTCTTTTATGACAACTTCTTTTGATTATTTACCCACATTCATATAAGTAGTTAGATTGAAAAATTAGAGGTTCATTTCCCCCTCTTGATGCCTATAATATTGGAGTCTCTCCTTAATATTGGTCTAAGCTTATTAAGTCTCCTATGAGACTCTTTTATTGTCTCTCATCCATCTCTTCTTCACTCAAACTTGGTCCTTCCTCTGGTTTACAAATGAAGGTTGATTTTTATTTTTCCTAGGACTATTTTTCATGTCTCTTCCTAACTTCAACTCATTTCTTCATTTATGTATAGACTCTTGGCTTCCTTCATTCTTATTTTATCAAGGCAATCAATCTATGCCTTATTATCTTTTCAATTAGTAGTTCTATTGGCCACTAACCATAACATTGGCTTTATTTCTCTTGTAGAAGCTCCACCATGAAACCCAAATTTTATTTTAGTTCTACTATCTCTTCCTTTAAATTCAACTCTTTATTATTGGTGTCTTATTTCATTATTTTGTGGCATTTTCCCTCAAATAATCCCTTTATCTTGATTTTATCATCTTTTTGTTTCTTATTTTGAGATTCAATGTTCCTATTCTTCCTCTATGTTTTCTCTCACTTTAGGCCTCAGTGTGTTTATTCTTCCTCAGTAAGTCTTTCTCATCTTGCTTGTTTCTTGATACCTCACCTAGGTTACCTCTCTCTCTAAACCTTGTATTTTGGTACCTCTAGTCATTATTCACCATAGAATTTTCCTTTTTGAGCTGCTTATTTCTCTTTCCTCTTCACTTTCCAAGCCTTAATTATATATAGGGATTCCTCCTTGCCACTTAACTCCTTTTTTCTTCTCAAATTTTTGAAGAACCCTTCTTCTCTCTTCTTCCATAACTCTTAATAAAAATTTTTATATACACTTTCCATGGTAAACTAGACCTTTCCATAAAATATCTCACCTTACCAAAATATTTTACTAATATATAATACCATAAATGGTTCAATTGAGCCTTTAGTGTCTATAACTTTGTACTTGACTAGTTTCTTTCACTTGGATAGGCTTGTAGCCTCTCCTTTAGGCCTACTTTGTGAATAAGATAACACTAGATTAATATTTTGATGGTGATGATACTAAGGAAAATTCAAAACATTATCTATTATTTCTATCAATAATCCATATAACCATTCAATACTTGATCTTGTGTGGAGAGATCACACACTTATCTTCTAGCCCTATCTTTAGGCCTAACAAAGGGTCCTACTTACACACAATCACTTATAGATTCTCTTAAATAGTATTTAACTTATTTAAAATAAATTTATTCTCTTTTTATAAACCTATAATTAATTTTAACCAACTTTTGAGTTAATTTAATTATTACTCTAGCAGTTATGCTAGTTTCCACTGATAAAACTCTATGTTTTCTTGTGTTTTATAGGTTTGGGATATACAATCACTTATAAATTTTAATTTAAATATATTTAATACTTAAAAACTTATATAAAATCTTAATTTAAACCTTAAATCACATAAAAAACCAAATCTTAAATGACTTATAACTATGGTTTAAGATAAAATTGAGTTTCCTTGGCTGCAACCCTATTTTTCCTAGGCAACCTACAAGCTTGTTTGACATAGTCACCTATAGTTAAACATGTAGATATTTTAAAATTTAAAAATAAATTTTAAAATTTATAATAAACCTAAATAAATCTATCCAAAAAAATTTGAGGGTTTTACACAATTAGTTTTCTTGGAATCCCACTTTTTGTCTTTTAAACCTTAAGTTAAGGTTTGTAGGGCCAAGAGCTAAATGTTTAAGGTTTTTAGGACTAGAAAATTTGTCAAAGGTTTAAAATTCATGGAAAAAGGTATATAATTCTACCTATTACCTTTCCAAAATAAATTTTATCTTGAACAATCAGAATAATGATCTTACAAATATTTTTCTTGATTACAAACTTTGTGTCTAGACTGCAAACTCTATTTTTCTCTTATAACACTCAAGAAACAATCATGAAAAACTTAAAAATTAATTAATACCATGTTTATAATGTATATTTAATAATTTAAATTCACATACAAACTATCACAAACATTTTATTTATTGTGACCAACTCACCAAACTTGAATTCTTATCACTATAATCTCTTAACCACTCCTAAACTTCCTCAACATGCTTTATCCAGTCCAATTCTTATATTGGGTAAGACTTATCTAAGTAGAAAACATAGTTTTTAACAATTATAACCATGGTAAAAGATAAATGACATATAAAACACATATTCATACCTAAATTAACCATACATAATAACCATGATCCATTCAATTCACTCAAACCCCTCAAATAGGCCAAAACCAAATAATTTAAAAATTTAAATTATTGGTTTTGGTAAGAAAATGCAAAATAGACCCTAGACACCAATTATTGAGAATTTCAAGATTTGAAAACATCTATTAGGAAAAAAATAGGACTTATCACACTTAATATATATATATATATATATTAAGTTTTACATAATTGGGTCTCTTATGTTGATGCACCTGTGTCAATTATGAAAACAATCAATGTGACAATTGTACTAGAATTTGATAACCAATAGCATTGGCTTAATGTCAAAAATAAGCTATTGATTGCACATAATTTTATTGGATTAATTTTAAGTTAATATTCATTAAAATTTATAATATAATTGATTGATTATTTGGTATAACATCTAATTATCATTGTATTCATTCCTTGATCACAAGGTTTGTTTTATTTAAACATACTAATGTATGAGTAAGTAAGAGAATTTAAAAGTTCTTATACAATTCCACTTCTCTAGATAAAATGTGTTGTATACAAATTATTTAATCTTCATGAATTTGTCACATGTTCTTGGCACTATCAAAAATATTCCGCACATAACCAAGGTAACATGTTTCATTGGAAAGGAAGTGTGGTGGTTATTGTGTTCATCTTGATCTCTTTGGTTTTGATTATCAAAATACCTTGTCAATATATGGGGCCTTGGAATCAATTATAAACATTGGTTTATTAATCTGATAACCATTGATAATATATTATGTGCATATTTTATAAGGTCGATGGTTTTGATTCCATGGATATAAGTTGATGAACATAGTTCTTCTTGCATAAATTAAGGGGTATCAATTCATTTAAGCATGGTATTTAATGTGGATATTTTTTAAAATATTGGTACTTGAATCTGAGATATACTTTGTGCAAATATATAGTGTTGCATTCAATGAATATGGCTCAAAATGAGTAAGATTAGATTTTTGGGTAGTCTTGATTGCTAGTGAGTAAATTGTTAGTCCTTACCTTGAGTTTTGGTTTTGGCACAATTATAAATAACATGTTGGACATTTGATAGCTTGTAACTAGTTTAGAAAAGCCTAGGTATAATTGGTAGTTAATCTATTTTCAAATAAAATATTGGCACATCACTTTAGTACATTCAATAAGTAGTTATGGCAACCACCTTTGAATAAAATACTTTCATTCATTTGTCTTTTGTCATTTGGGAAGATTTTTGGTGGAAATGGAACTCTTCAAGATACTTATTGCTTGGTTGAAACATCAATTTCAAAATATTTTTGGTTTTTTTCATATGATGTGAAGCTTGTGAAGGTATGAATCTTATCTCATGTTGAAGGAATGTGTTGTGCTTCATTGTTTTCCTCCATGGTTGAACACTTGTGAAATGACTATCTACGCATGTTTATGAAAATATAGTTTTGAGGAAAATAAAATAGATATATGATATTTTTCATAGAATTTTAGAAAAATATAAAGGCTATGAAGTTTGTTTCTATTGTATGTAGTTGCCCTCAATGAATATTTATTGTTTTCTTCTTTAATCAACTCGTATAATGCATGAATATTATAAGGAAGAAAGTATCATATACAATTGATTGCTGTTGTTTAAAAAAAAATGATATGGTCATGTAAGCCTTATAATGAATTTTTATGTTATGTTTCACACGTGTTTTCAAGCTCACATATTATATTCTTGTAAAGTTTTGATGACTGAACAATACATGTTTTTATTTTAAAAAATTTGATGTATTAAAAATAGTTGAATATCATAATTTTTTACATTTTGTTGTCAAGTTAAAGCTTATTTAGTTTTTTTTTCTCATGCTAAAAATAAATATGTGGTTGAATATTTTTCTTTGCTTGTTTTGAGATTATTCAGTGGGATTTGAGGAGCATGCAGAACAAGGTTTTGAGATAGATTTTTTGTTATTACATGAAGTAAATTTATACAAACATTTTTTTTTGATAAAGGAGTACTACATGTTAAATGAATTTTGTTTCCATTTGATATAAGGACTCTCTGTTGGTTTGGTAAGCCTAGAGATTGGTATTTACATGCACTTAGAATATGAAATATATGGTTGTTAGATATAAGTTATTTTGAAGTTTGTCATAATAAATATGTTGTTGGGTCTATTGGAAATCAATTATATAGTAAGTATTTTGCATGATTTTTTTTGAAAACTTGCAGCTTGCATATATTCAATCTAAATATGTTATCATTTGGCATAATATATTCCAAGTTTGTTGATGTAAGTTTTATAGACTAAAGGGTTAATCATTTTGAAAATCATATGAGAGAAACTTGCATACATTAAAGACTCGACATATAGCCATTTAATAAAATGAATATGAGAGGAGTTTATTTGTGCAAAATTAATCATTTTATATGTTCATTGGTATTTAAAATTGGCTAAAATGATAATTTTTTTAGAATTTTTTAGTTTTGAGAGGAAACATAGTTCCAAGTGTATAGTTTGTGACTTGAGTTTTTATCACAATTGATTCTCATGAATTCATATAGTGATATAAGGGCTTACTCATTTCATCATGACTCATATTATTTTCATAGGAGTTTTGGTTTCAAACTTAGGTAGTTTTTGATGCATTCAGTTGTTAAAGTTACATGCAAAGTTTGAGTAGTATGATTTTCTTGACATTTTTCAATGGCTAGGGTTTTATTTATTGTTATATATATATATATATATATATATATATATTAATATTTTTTTGTATGCTAAGTTAATATTTGCATAATTTAAGAATTATAATCACTATACAAAGTCAATATTAATGTTTTGGAAGATAATAGTCAATTGGACTTTAAAATTTGCATTCTATTGTTTCATTTAAAATCTTTTAGTAAAGGCAATTTTCAGATTTTTTGGTAAATACTTAGTTTATTATGAATAAATATGAATGGATAAATAGATGCTGATTTTGATATTTGAATGTACAAAAAAAAATGAGTGCTTATTTTGAATTTATTTGAATATCATGTCAGGGTGGATCCCAGATTCCCATGATTCATGGAGGAATGTATGGGGAAGAAACAATGAAAAACAAAGAGAGGGTATTCCTTCATAGGGTAGATATCATGTAATAACATTTCATGGACATAGGGATACTAACACATTTTATCAATATTTTAATCGTGGAAATCATGTTTCAATTCACTTTGATGTCTTTGATCCCATTTTAAATAATTTGCTTGATATCATTCATCTTCATTGAATTTTTGTGGTACACAGAAAGGTTTTAGGACATCCCCTTGGAGATATTGTACTTATGGACAAGGTATTTCAAGTGAATCTTCCTAATGGATGTAAATTTCCATTGAATCCATTCCATATGATGATGTTTTTCCCATTCATCTTGAAAAAAATTCTAGGATTGAATCCTAAGTTTGTTGATCTAAATCCTTCCTTGGCATTGATTAATAGGACTTATTCACCTTTACCTGATAAATCTATCTCTTCCAATATAAAACATGCTAGTAGCCCTATAAATCAGCCCTTGGTGACTCATGTGCTCAAAAAATTTAAGCTAGAGGTTGATGATAGATATGGGGGCACATATCTAATTGATTCAATGGAGTACACTAATTATCAGATAGATAAGGGGGCTCTATTCATTGATTTGGTATGTGGTAGTAATTTTGAGTGACTATATTCTGATTTGATGTCTTTTCTATTAAGTTGATACATTAGTACATTGATGCTATGGTACTTTACATTTTTTAAGTTTGTGGATATATATATTTGATGATGTATGTTTTATTTTACAATCATAGTAAACTTTCTTTACTTAGAATAGAAAATCAATATTTTTAATTTATTGTACTTAATTTTGATCATTAGTGGATAGATACTAGTTATGGAATATTAGTGTTAGGAACTTATTTTAAAAGTTAGTATTTATTGATTGTTTAATGTATACACAGATAGATGATTATTTAAGTTGATGTCAAATAAGTCAAGAGCCCCACCCGTTAGAATTTATAATTTATTCTACTTTATTATTTAATCTTTTTGACTTTATTTAAACTAAAATTATAGAGTTAAGTGATAACTTTTTAAAATTATAAATTAAATAATTGACTTTTAAAAGTCAATGAACTTTAACTACAACTAACTAAAAGTTAGTTGTAACTTGATTCGTAACCATGTCAAGGAAGAATTACTTTATAAATAGATTGAAAACACATAACAAAGGGAGAAACATACATGTATCAAGAGCTCTTCTAAGTTTAAAAGTTTTTCATCTTTCTTTTTTCTTTTGTGCACACATCTCTGATATTGAATTATCAATTACAGATAGACCAAAACATGCATTATGTGATTATAAAGTAATATGCTTGAGTAATACGCGTATATCTAGATATCTTGATTTATTCATAATTGATTATATAAAGACTATCAAGTATTTATATCATTTTATAATTACAAATATGTAGGCATATGCACATACCTTTTTGTACTCTACCTGAATAATGATAAATACCTTGATTTTTACAACAAATTGTTGCTCTACTGATTGTAATTAATTTTTTACATGAATTTTTTTTTGTAATTATAATCATTTCTATTTCTCAATAAAATCATCTTATTTTCTCAAAGACAATTCTTATTCCAAGTCTTACACATTTTGTAAGATTATTTTCTCTTATTTTATTTATTTCTATTCTTAGTTGGATTCTTTTTCTTGAATTAACTATTTCATTTTTGTTTAAAAGTTATTTAAGTTTATGTTTCTATTATTTATTCTTTTATTTATGTTCTTAGGTAATTTTTAGTTTCTTAATTGGATAAGTTTATTTCATAAATGAGTTATTTTCTATTTCTTTAATTTGCGTCATGTTTTAGATTAGATATTTTTTATGTTCTATATTAGTTATGTGTTTCAGTTATTCATTTATTACACATTTGTTTATTCTATTGTTGCTTTCATTTTTGAAAGTATCATCTTTTGATTGGAGCTTCAATTGGTTTTGGGGCACAAAAATGGGTCCATTCCTTGAAATACAAAAATTATAAAAACTAAGGCCAAAATAACTATGACCAATTTTCAGAGCAACACCATGATGAGAATAAAGCTAACTCAAAATTCATGAAAGAACCCCACCAACTAGAGAGAGATGCTAACCTCTTAATCATACCAAGAAAACTAAAATAAAAGAAGAAAAAAAATATGCAACACCATAAAACACGCCATCTACCTAGCCTTTTATCTTCAAGCTTAAAGTGTTCACTTTCCTCTACTAGAGAGCAAATCTTTCATATTCCATTGGATGCCACCAAAAATAGAATTAATATCATCTATTTGCAATATTTCCACTTCTAATTTTTCCATTTTTTTTGGATTTACCATAATTTGGTGTATCCTTCTTGGAAGTTTGTTTAGTAATCGATAAAAATGCTCTAGATGATAACTCCTCTTTTTCATATTCCTCCAATGATGCTCCAACTTCTTCAAGATATTCAATCTATAAAGAGCCTTATAGCATTGAAAAAATTGAACCTAAGGAGATAACAACCCTTTGAAACCCTAGGACATTTTTTTATTATAAAAAAATAACACCTCATGTTTATGGGATTATGATTTCACTATTTTTCTAAGTTTAGGAAGTTGATATGATAATAAGCCATGACAATCCTGAGCCACTACAAAATCCTCAGATCTATGAAAACAACCCTTATCCACTAATGTAGTTTTCTAACCAATGATTGAGGATCCCATTGAGACACAAAAGATTTTTACAATATCCCTATTAGGGAATCTAATATTTATTACCCATTTATTCAAACAATATGAACCAACACCTTTTGTAGCCTTCTTTGGACAAAATGTAACTTTATGGTCAACCTGGATGCACTTAAAATATATTTATGGTATCCTTTCATAATTGAAAAATTGGGTCTAAACCCCATGTGAGGATCTAATATATACTGAATGATGAAGAGATTTAGAAAAATCAACCAACACACAAACCTTCACAAACTTCTATTAAGTATTCAAATCTCGATCGATTTTAAGAAACACATCAATTTGGTTAACTAACTACTATAACAAACTTGGATCATGCATTGCTAAAGGAAGATTATATAACCTTAACTAGATTGAATCATTTTATAAAACTGTATTTCAAGGATTAGCAAAGGGAGCTCAAGGGAACAAAAACACTCCCTGCTTTCCAAAAATCCATGGATTATTATTCCAAATAAAAAATTTCTCCTCTACCAAAGGAAATAAGAAGAAGAAGAAGAATCCATTTGGGAGACAATAAAGAGAAACATCAGCAATATAGGGCCAACTAGACTTTTCCCATAAAGATATCTCCTCTTAGGATGGGCATTTCGGCCACACATCAACCAATAAGGGATTTCTACCCATTTCCACATTAATGGTTGTGAAGATCTCATCTAAAATCTATAAGATAAGGGTATTAGAGGAAAAATAAGAGGGATATCCCCATAGACTATTATTTATACACTAATGTGATTCTACCCTTTGCCATCAACCCTCCCCTTAGAGTAAGAAACCTCAGCCTCCTACCCAATTCTACTCCTGTGAGACAAGGAACATCTAGCAATTAGTTGGGGGTGGGGGGAGATTAGGGTCTCCAATCTCAACAGCCACTTCAAAAAATTATCCAAATGAATGAAAAGGGTTTGATACATTTTAAAATTCTAAAAAAACTCAAGACTTAGAGGTAGAAACCCTAGCCAAAGTAGCTATAGCTTCCCCTGATCTCTAACCTGTAATTTCTTGGGTAGAATTTGTCAAGCCTTAACTCTAATTAACTACCTTAGAGAATTTATAAGAGATGCCCACTTCTAGTTATGCCATATTCTAAGGCTTTTGCCTAAACCTTCCTCCCAATTTTCTACTAATACTATTATCAAATCCTTTCCCTCAACCATCATCATCACTGATTTCACCATTCTCCTCTACCACTACTACTACTATCATCGTCATTACTGCTACCATCACTACTACCATTATCACTTTCATTGCTACTATCATCATTTTTATTGCTACCATCACCATATCCAATCAATTTATAAGTTTTGTTTTTACTTTTAGTTTTTGCTTTCGTATCCTATCTATTGTTGCTTTCATTACTTCTTAGTTGTCTAGTTATTTATTTTCTTGTTATTGTTTATTTACCATTATCATTGTATTTTTAATTAGTATTTGAAAGTGATTATTTTGTTTATTATACATTTAATTTTTAGTTGTCTTAGTTCAAGTTAATAGAAGTTTTATCAGTTACTATTAGAAATAGTTTACTTTATTAGTTTAGTGTTAGTCGTTATTATTACTTGAGCACACTAGTTTTAATTTCTATTTCTTTGTTTGAATTTCATTTTCATTTCATTTATTTATCTTTTAATTTATTTCATTTCATTTCAATTTTTTTTAATCTTGTGGCATTGAGTGATTGATAAAATAGAGAGATTCATAAGAAATTACATGGATCATATATCTTTTATTCAAGAGATTGCCTCTTTCATAAACATTACTTTGTTGTATAGGTTAGAATATATCTTTCTAATCTGCTTATGATTTTATTATTGAAGAATTATCTAATTTATAAAATATAATGATGTATAATTCAATGTTTGATTTGCTAATTTATTCCCAAAATTATTAAAAAAACTATCTACACATTTTAGGATCATTTCATATTCCATAGAGTTATAAAATTAAATTGGTTTGATTCCATATTAACCTTCACAAAGGCAAAAGGGTTGATTTGATGGTGTAACAAATTTTATCTTCAATAAATTTGTCAAATCTGCTGTGGAGTTTTTCATAAATCTTATATTTTTCTATTTTTATTTTTATTTAATCAATTCTTCTTATTTTTTATTCTTATTTTTTGACCATTGGTGGTCCCCCTCCTATTATTCAACCTAAAAATGATATTGCTAAATATAAAGTAGATATTGATAATAATCTTACCCGCTTTTCTCGGTATAATAGACCTTATCTTTTGTATCATATTATTAAGGTTGTGGACAAGGAAGAAGATGAAGAAATATTCAAAAATATATTAGTATGTTAAAATCTTAGTATGCAAATTTAGTTTCATATTTTAGAATAAAATTATCGCATTCATTAGGAAAGAAAACAAACTTATATTGCTAATCCTCAACCTAGAGTTCATTTTATTTTTAAAGATTTTTCTTTTGATGATTTTATCATCTGTACTAACTCTAATACAACTGCATATTTAAATTATCCTCATCAAGTAGTGGAACCTACTATAACTTCCAATGGAAGAGAATCCAAAATAGAGAGTTTGAGACCTGATCCCAACTTTGCAAAACAATAGAGATCAAGTAGAAGTCATTGATAATGAAGTAGAAGTCATTGATAATGAAGTAGATTTTGATGTAGATAATAAGATACTTATGAATTTTTAGATTCACAAAAATACCATTAATATTGGTACTCTTCTTGATAAATTATCTTCACTTAAAGGACTCAATGTCCCTAAATTCTCATGAAGTCATGGTGAGTCTTGGGAAGATCATTTAGATGCTTTCAAGTTAGTTTATGTTACTCTTGGTATTATTAATGATAAAGTTTCTCTTAGAGTATTTTCACAATATTTATAAGGTAGATCTTATCAATACTTTATTAGCCTTCCTCCTAATATTATTAGTACTTGAAAAGATACAGAATATTTGTTAAAGATTTGTTTTGACAAATCTAAACAAGATTTAGAGCTAGTAAATGAACTTTTTAATATTTATATTGATCTGAGTGAGATAGTATACCATTTCATAACTATATTTAATAATTTATATCAAAACATTCCTCATGATGTCATACCATTTTAAAAAAAAATTGGATTATATTTTTGTAATGCTTTACCCTTAAGACATAAAATGGTTTTAGAATACAAGGATATAGAAGATTATGATGAAACTGTTACTTTTTTCATAGAATATGCAAACAATTTAAAACGTGTTGGTTTTAAAGATAAATATTCTATAGGTTTAAATTATGAAAATGCAAAAATATTAAAATACATTCATAATTTTGGCAATGAGCTAGTCACCCTTAAGTGATAATTAAATGACAAACCTTCTACATTAGGTAAGACTTGTAATCTTCAGGAAAGTAAAAATGAAGAACAAGTTCATTATTCTAATGTTTTTGAATTAGATCATGACCATAACACTTGTTTAGATGTTCAAAAAAATAATAAATTTATTCATGGAAAAGATATTATTACTATTGACTTGGCTGATAATATAAATATGTGTGGTTCTAACGAATCTTTAGATAACATCAATACTGCTAATGATTGTACTGTATAAACAAGGAAAATAATTACAATTATAATCTATAAGATAATTCTATTACAACTAATAATCAAATTTATTCTTCCAAATGACCAATATAGGACAAAGGTAAAACTATGCATAATATTATTGCTTCAGATAATACTGTTATAAATTATCAAAAAAATAACCCTTTGTCTACTTAATTTAATAATACTCAGTATTATCCTTATAAACCCAAAAATTACACTCATATTCATCATCCTAATATTGGTGCTTATAAAATTATTGATTTTTTGGCTAAAATCAAATCTAATTTTTATTTATTACAAGGTGTTGGTTTACCTAGACAACTTGATATGATAAATGAGGAAATTAAAAATTCAAATCTTACAAATATATTAGGATTTCAAGAAGAATATGGTAATAATGAACATAGTTCTATTTTTTTTCAATATAATGATCTTCCTACCAATTATATTCCTCAATTTTACATATTTGTTAAAATCATTGACAAAATTATTCATAATTGTATCCTTGATACATGATATTCTTAAAACATAATGTCTAAATTTATTATTGATCAATTAGGCATATCTTATGAAACAGATAATAGAAAACTTACTGGTTTTCAATCTCATCAAACTAAAAGTTGTAAATTTCATGATATTATTATCAAGATAGCCTAACTTGAAAGAGTTAGATGTATGTATAATGTTTAGATTTTAGATATTCTTATTAATTACGCTATGTTATTAGGTAGAGAGTGATCTAAAGTAATTGGAACTTTTATGGGCCTTAAAGATACAAAATGGGTTCCTATTAACAACATTATTACATTCATGTATTTAGATAAATGATTTAGTATTCCCATATAATCCATATGCCTGCTGTTGTTTACATTAAGATTGTAATTGGTACTTATGAGTTGTTAAAATGAGATGAACCTGAAAAATAATAAAAAAGAATCTTTTATAGATATACTCTATGGTCTTTACTCTTTGATGGAGTTTGTTCATATTATGATAATGGTTCTAGAATAATTTTGATATCTCTTGTTGGTAAATTATTTATCTATGCTTATAAATTGTCATCTGATAATACTAATAATATAGCAGAATTTGAAGTCTTATTCTTAGGTCTTAAAAAACTTATTGAAATTAATATTAAGCATTTATAACTTTTTAGAGATTCTAAATTAATATTAAATAAGTTATAAAAATATATATTACAAATTAGACATGTCTCATAGGTATACTCAAAAACTTTGGTCACCTTTTGAGAATTTTAAATCTTTTAACATCACTCATATTCTTAAAGAATTTAATTCTTGGGTTGATAACTTTTATTTTTATCTTTTAATCCTACATCAAGTGAAAGTGATCCAACTATTGACTTCTATTTTCATGAGATTTTCAGACCTAAGGTGTCTAATTTTAATGAAAATTGGCTTGTTTTTAGTTGTGACGAATATATTGATTCTTTTTTACAAGGCAATTATTTTAGTGACGATGATTATGTGCTAAATTATGATGATTATTAATATTAAGTACTAATAAACTGCTAGATGGTTTAGTTAGTCTAGAATCAATGTTTACTACTAATCATTAACAAAATATTTCACATACCAAGGAACCATCAAGGAGAGTAATATAGATTATTCCTATTAACTTTGGAACTAGGAAGATCATAAATTTATTTATTTAAGAATTCAATATACAACTAAGGAAATGGTTCAATTTATTAAATTATTTAGGGAATTCATTGATATTTTTTATTGATCATACAAAGACTTAAAATTTTATGATACCAATATAATTAAACATAATATACCCATCAAACTTGGAATAAAATATATCAGGTAAAATATTATAAGAATACAACCCTTATTGGAAGACACAATCAATAATGAGCTTGATAAAATGTTCGAATGTGATGCCATTTTTTTAATAAAATATTTTGATTGGACAGCTAACTTAGTGTCTATTAAAAATAAAAATGGTGATGTTATATTTTTTTTAGACTTTAGGGACTTAAATAGAGCAAGTTTTAATGATAATTTTCCTTTAACTAATATTGATCATATTTTATAGCATGTTGCAGGATTTAAAATGATGTTTCTCCTTGATAGGTTTTATATTTATAATTGTATTTTTAAAATCTGAATGATAGACATAAGACTATGTTTACTACATGAAGAAGAACTTTTAATTTTATCAGAATGCTATTTGGTTTAATGAACACATGACACTAGCCAATGAGATGTAGAAGGGTTGGTAAAGTTGGCTGGTTATGTCCAATACCACCCAATTTCAAATATCATAAGACACTTACAGGTCAAAGGTGGCCATTTGAGTTGACTTAGTGATTTTAGTGGTTGGTGGTAGTCGTTTATATTGGTTTAATAGTTCTCATGGATTGGACTCCTGATTATGCCCTAGAACCAGTTTGTAGCTTTGATCAAAAGTGAATATCAATAAAAAAATAAACATGTGACACTTTTCAAAGGGCTATGCATGTAGCCTTTGATGAATTAATTGACATTATTATTCAATTCTCCCTTGATGATCTCACTACGCATTTTAAGAAGAGAAAGAAACATATTAATCATCTCCATGAAGTTTTTACAAGATGTAAAAATATGGTATTTATCTAAATCCTAAGAAGTCTATTTTTTAATAATAAAAAGAAAGATATTAAGACATATCATCCTTAAAAATGGCATTTCTATTGATCTTGAATGCATTAAATCTATTAAATATTTACCACCTCTTAAAGATCAATCTGGTTTTAGATTATTTTTTTGTTAAAATAAAATTTGTGCATAAATTTATTTCTAATTTAGTTGATAAATCTAATCTTTTACAAATTATTTTAAATAAAAATTAATCTTATGTTTGGGATGCAGGTTCTGATTCAACATTTAATAATATTAAATATATCATTACAAGTGCACCTATACTTTTTAACATATATCTAAACAAACCATTTATTCTATATGTTAATGATACTAAAAAGGCCAAAGGTGTTGTCCTTACTAAAATTGATGAAAATCATGAAGAGAGGCCTATTGGTTACACAAGCCAAGTTTTAAAAGATATTGAGGCTAGGTATGATTTGATTGAAAAACTTGTTCTATCTTTAAATTTTTCTTTGAAAAAATTCATATATTTATTGATGGGAAATAAGGTTATTGTTTGATCAAATTTACAAGTTTTCTCTTATATTTTGAAACAACTAACTACCCATGAAAGATGATCTAAGTGAATTTTTAGGATTCAAGAGTTTGATCTTGAGTTTGAAACATACGAAACTATCAAAGGAAATGTCTTATCAAAACATTTAGCTAAAAATGTGATCTCTAGTATAAATGTTTTAGTGCTTTTGATTGATGATTCACTTCATGCTAAGCCTCATTTGAAAACTATGAAAGCAACTACTTTTTATAAACAATTTAGATTTGGTCATGAAATGAGTGAATGAGATGGTTTGTTTTCTCAAGATGATTTATGTAATTATTTAGTTTACTACTTCTAAAATCAAGTTTGTATAAATAGTTTAGATAAAAAGTAAAAAAGATCTCTAAGACTTCAAGATTTGATTTTTTTATTAGAAGATTTTAAATTTTATAGGAATAAATATGGTCTTCTTTTACATTATTTAATTCATAATCAAACCCAAAAATTCCTTAGAGGATATCATGAAGGTATTCTGGTGGTCCTTATGCAATAAAAACTAGTATGTACAAAATCTTACAAGCATGTTATTGTTGGTGTACTGTTTTTCAAGGTTCGTATCAATTGGTTTGTGTTTGTATGCCTTATCAACTTTTCACTGGCAGAGATAGACTACCTGAAATACCTTTAAATCTTGTTATTCATAAAAAATATTTCACTAAATGGGGTATTGATTTTATTTCTGATATTCACCCTCCTTCTTCAACTGGTCACAGTTATATTTTGATATCCATTGATTATTTCATTAAATGGATTGAAGTGATTACTTTGAAAATTTATACACCAACTAAAGTTATTTTATTTTTCAAAAATTAAATTTTCTTAGATTTAGTGTTCCCTATGAAATAATATCAGATAATCATCAAAAATTTATTTTGAATGATTACTTAGAATTTTTGGGACATTATTCTATTATTTATAGCCACTTTTTGAAATACTATCCTCAAGGGAATGGATAAGTTGAGTCAAATAATAAGAATTTGATTTTAGTTATGAAAAAATTGGTGTGTGCTATTAAACATGATTGGAATTAAAATATATTTAAATCATTATGGATTGATCACACAATGGTGAAAGTTGTAATTATCTATTCTTCATTCATGTTAGCATATGGCTTTGAAGGTACTTTTACAATAGAACTCCAAATATCTTATGTAAGGACTTCTCTTCAATATTTAACTAAAGATATTGATATAGTTAAGCAAAGATTTAATGATATTTTAGACTTAAATGAAACTAAAGCTACTTATTTTCAGAAATTGGAAAAGGTTAAGGAAAACGTTAAAAAAAATATTTGATAATTTTTTTTCAAAAAAGTGTTTTAAAACTGGTTATTTAGTATTATATTGGGATAAAGATCATGAAGAGATAGGTAAAAATCATAAATTTGATTTACTTTGGCCTGGTCCTCATAAAATAGCTATTGTTATTGGAAAGAATGATTTTCACCTACATGATCATGATGGTAATGGATTGTGTCATTCAGTCAGTGACCATCATTTAAAATTATTTTTTAGTTATCTTTCTCCTTGTTTTTTGTTCCATTTTTGGTTTGTTTGCTTTTCTTCCTATTTTTCTTCTTTTAGTTTTTTATTGACTTTTGTCAAGTTTATGAAATCTAATCATTACAAAGGAAAAGACAAGAATGATCTATCGTATCACTATAAGTGTCTCATTGTTAAAGTATTATTACTTGATCATTTATAGACTAATCTTTTATGATAACAAGTAATTAATATTCTGAGTTATAAACTTTACATTGTTTTTGGAATTTGTATTCTAGGTTATGTATTGGTTGTTCATTCAACCTAAATTTACCTATTATATATATATATATATATATATATATATATATATATATATATATATATATATATATATATTTAAATTGTGCCATGCTAGTCGAACAATTCAATTTTGATATGTTACATATTAAATGGGATCATGCATATCTACTTATGAAACAATTTACTTGGATCACACCTCTAAGTCTATTAAAATTCATAATTTTTTGTAGTACAATATCACAAAGTAGAACTATCAAGCAAGGTCGTTATTTTTATGCCTAATTCCAGTAACTCCATTCTTTAAAATTATTAACATGATTCATGCTACCATACGATGACTTTTATCATAATATTAAAATATATTGGTGAGGGCCAACTTGCTTTCATTGATTTGAATGATCATTTTTCTATGTGTATGTGAATATGAGATATTATTGATTTGAAATGATTTATTATCCATAACACTAATGTAAGATAATGCATATAATAAGATATATCATTTAATTATGTGTTTCATTCATAAGATCAACATGGTTGCACTTCTTTGTAGTTTAGTACGTGATCAATTTGACTTATCATCATTATGAAAACAATCAATGTGACAGTTGTACCAAAATTTGATAACCAATATCATTGGCCTAATGTAAAAAATAATATGTTTATTGCATAGAAATGCATTATATTAATTTTATGACAATCTTCATTGTAAGTTGAAATATGATTGATTTGATTATTTGGTGTGTGATATAATTATAGTTGCATTCATTTCTTGATCACAAGGTTTATTCTGATTAAACATACTAATGAATGAGGAAGTAAAGAAGGTACAAGTTTTTATATCATTACACTTCTCCATCTAGAACATGTATACAAATTATTTAATCTTTGTGGCTCTATCATATGTTCTTAACACTGTATAAAACATTTTGTGCATATCCAAGGTAACATGTTTCATTGAAAAGGAAGTGTGGTGGTTATTATGTTCATCTTGATCTCTTTGGTTTTGACTATCAAAATATCTTGTCAAGAGATGGGGCCTTGGCATCAATTATAAACATTGGTTTATTAAGTTTCTATCCAGTGATAATCTATTATGTGCATATTTTATAAGGTTGATGGTTTTGATTACATGGATATAAGTTGATGAACATAGTTCTTGTTGCATAAGTCAAGGGGTCTCGATTCATTTAAGATTGGTGTTTAATGTGGATATTATTTCATATATTGGTCCTTGACCCTGATATTTGCTTTGTGGAAAGATATAGTGTTGTATTCAATGAACACTTGGTTCAAAGTGGGTAAGATTAGATTTGTTGGTAGTCTTATTTGGTAGTGAGTAAATTGTCAATCCATGCCTTAAATTTTGTTTTTGAAATTAAGGTTAGAATTATTATAAATATCCTACTACACATTTGAAAACTTGTAAGTAGTTTGGAAAATCCTCAGTATATTTGGTAGTGGATATATTTTATAATATAATATTGGAACATCACTTAAGTGAATTTAATAAGTAGTTATGACAACTACCTCAGAATAAACTACTTTCATTTCATTTGTCTTGTGTCATTTGGAAATATTTTTGGTAGCACTGGAGCTATACAAGAAACTTGTTGCTTGGGGGAAACATTGATTGAAATAGATTTTTAGTTGTTTTCATAGGATTCAAATCTTGTGAAGGTATGAATCTTATCTTATGTTTAAGGATTGTTTTGTGCTTTGTTGTTTCCCTCCATTGTTAAAATCAAGGGCCCCCACCTGTTAGAATTTGTAATTTAGTGTACTTTATTATTTAATCTCTTAGAATTTATTTAAATTCAAATTATAAAGTTAACTTATAACTTTATATACTTATAAAGTAAATAATTAAATTAGTTAGTTGTGACTTGATTCAAAACCATTTCAAGGAAGAATTACTTTATAAAAATATTGAAGACACATAACAAAGGGAGAAACATACACGTATCAAGAGCTCTTATAAATTTGAAAGTTTTCCATATTTCCTCCTTCTGCGCAAGTATATCTGAGATCAAATTATCAATTTTAAATAGACCAAACAATGCATTCTTGATGGTGAAGTAATTTGCTTTATAACAAAAGCATATCCATGTTTCATGATTTATTCATAATTAATTATCTAAATATTATCAAGCATTAATATTTTAGTTATACAGTCATATGCACATATATTTCTATACTTGACCTAAATAATGATGAATACCTTGCATTTTATGATAAATTATTGATCTATTGATTGTAATGGATTTTTACTTCAAGATTTTTTAATCAAAATCATTATTGTTTCTCAATAAAATCATCTTATTTTCTCAAATTCGATTCTTATTCCAAGTCTCACACATTTTCTTAGATTATTTTCTCTTATTTTCTTTATTTTGTTATTAATTATATTCATTTTCTCATTATTTAAATTCTATTTAAGAGTTATTTGAGTTTTTATTTCTATTATTTATTCATTTATTTTTGTTTTTAGGTAATTTTTGGTTTCTTAACTAGATAATTTTATTTCATAAACGAGTTATTTTTTATTTCTTTTATTTGATTTGTTTTTTAGATTGTATCTTGTTTCCACTCTAGCTTAGTTATCTTTTTCAATTATTTATTTATTATGCATTTATTTATTCTATTGTTGCTTTCATTACTTCTTAGTTATTTATTTTTCTGATGTTTTTTTGTTTATCATCATCATTTTATTTTTCATTAGTATTTGAAAGTACTTAGTTTTTTATCCATTTATTTGTTGTTTTAATTATCTTAGTTAAATTTCATAGAAGTTTTGTTATAAAGTAGTAGAAATAGATTAATTTATTAGTTTAGTGTTAGTTGAACATGATAGTTTTAGTATCTATTTATTTGTTTGCATTTCATTTTCATTTAGTTTATTTATCTTTTGGTTTCTTTCATTTCCTTTCAATTTGTTTTAGTCTTGTGACATTAAGCAATTGCTAAAACATAGAGATTGATAAAAAATTACACGGATCATAGATATTTCGTTCAAGAGATTGTCTCTTTCATAGACATTATTTTGTTGGATATGTTAGATTATATATTTCTAACCTAATTCTAATTTTATTTTTGAAAAAGTATTTGATTCTAAAATAAAATGATGTATAATTCAATCTTTGATTTTATGATTTATTCCTATAATTATTAAAAAACCCATATACACATCTTAGGATAATTTATTATTCCTTAGACCCCTATAATTAAAATGGTTTGACTCCATCTTTTCCTTGATGATAGAAAAAAGGGTTGATTCATTGACGAAATAATTTTCACCGTCAATAACTTCAATCATTTATGTTGTGATTTATCAATTCCACTCCATCTTGATAAATATTTATTCATTAAGAAAAATATTTTTGTCAATTATGTTCAATCTCAAAAAATATGAATAAAAAAATTGATAGATTCCCCCACTTTGAGGTGAGGGATTAGTAAACATATTCCTATAAATCACTCGTCTCAAATTCAAGAGGTAAATGCACCACATGTCATTACATATTATAGCCGAAGTTGTTACCATTTTAGAAAAAATGTTAAAACACATGTATGTAACCATAGTAAAATATCATCATATGTACTCAATAGTACAATTAAACTCATGACATTGGCAATAAGATCAAATACTATGCCCCTCTAACAAATGGTGAGATAAATAGTCTCATATCAATATCAAATCATATAGAATGGGTAACATCATATGCTTGGATAGGTGTGTACATCCTCTTGTGAGGATGGGAAAGTGAGGGGAAAGTCATATGCCTTGACATATAAATATAATGGGATACCCAAAATATATGCTCAACTGTATTATCCTTATGTTTGTGCAAAAGTCAAGGAGAAATTTGAGGGTATGATGCATATAATGACATGATATATATGTAATAAATATGAAATATTCAATGGTATGTTACCCCTATTGGTGGTGATATATATATATATATATATATATATATATATATATATATATATATATATATATATATATATATGATATTATGGCATCACTGTGGGCATACAATATAAGTAATAATTATATTATAA
Organism: Torreya grandis; assembly: GCA_037957365.1. Taxonomy (NCBI): domain Eukaryota; kingdom Viridiplantae; phylum Streptophyta; class Pinopsida; order Cupressales; family Taxaceae; genus Torreya; species Torreya grandis. The sequence continues at coordinate 562,288 of JARHVA010007901.1, read as the reverse complement.
GGATTGTGTGATACCAAGCCCCCATAGCCAATATAGGTGTTGAAGTGAGATAATTTGATGTAATACTCAAACTTTATCTTTAACAAAAGAATAAAATGATATTTAAGTAAATACCCCACACATTAATTTTATTTTTTTAAAGATAGTACGTGCTCTTGTGAAATGATGAAATTTCTTAATGGGATAACATTTTATTTTGTTGACTGACCACTTGAGCCTTAAGCACATTTTCTCTCAGTGTAATCTCAATTCCTATCAATGGCATTGGATGTAGCTTGTATGTAAGTAAAATTTCAAGATAAAATATATCAAGGGAATATAGAATATGGTTGAAAATTCCATTAGTATGAGATGCCACCATCTTATTGTAATGAAATCAAGGTCTAATCTGAGGGGTTCCATAGGAGAGGATATATAAGGATGTTAGATGGTTGTTGGACTCTTAGAGGGGCTTTGTGGGAAAGTTTTTAGGCTATTATCTTTGTTTTAATGGTTTCCTATGTCATAATGACCTCATTTATGTACCAAATTATAGAGATTTGCATCTTTGATCAAGCCATATATTATGGCCATCTAGGGGTGAAAAAGGTACACACTAAGCTTAAACATTTATATTTTTAACCTAGTTTATGAATCAATATAGATGATTTTATTTCTAGATACCTTGAATGTCAACACATCAAGGTAGAAAATTAACATCCCATAAGAATTTTAGATCCCCATTGTATTTTAGAGGGGAAATGGGACACCATTTCCATCAAATTTATTTTTGGTCTTTGTATGTCCCCCTATCATCGTGACAAAATCATGGCGATAGTGAAAACATTGACTAGGTGACACATGTTTCCCCCACCAAGACCATGTATAATACAACATTAGTTAATAGATTATTCCTAAATTACATGGTCATATTACATGATATACCCTGTAAGATCATTTTTTTATTGGGATTCTATATATAATTTTGATTTTTGGACAAATTTATAGGAGCATTAGGTACCTTGCTAAATTTTAGCGTGTCTTATAATCAATAGACAAATAGAGACCAAATAAACTATTTTTAGAGGATATACTAAATATGTACATTAGAGATTAGCAGTCCCATTGTGAGGACTACATCTACATGGTAGAATTTAGCTATAAGAAAATCTATCATAACTCCATCAACATGGTGTATTTTAAAGCTTTGTATGGTAGGGAGTACCAGGATACTTTGATTTGGGACCACTTTAAAGATCACACATCTATTATAACTAAATTTTCATAGGATATGGAGTGACATCTAGTTCACATCTATCAGTGCCTTTAGGAGGTGCAAGAGTGACCAAATAGATATACTAATGCCAAGAGGTTGGATCAACATTTTTTCTATGAATGCTAAGGTTTTTATGTGAGTATCACCACACAATAAATCAAGATGCTACGAGAACTTATATAATATCGCATTTCATTTTTAGGGACCTTTTGCTACATTTGAGAGTGTTCGGCTAGTTTCCTACCTACTATATTTTTCACCCAGTCTATCACAGGTCCATGATGTATTTAATATTTTAGTTTTTAGAGGTATGTGCAAGATGTGTCTCATGTTTTAGAATGGATGGCCTTGAAAGGGGTGGAAGATGGGGAAAAAACCTTGGATCCCATTAATATTTTGAATAATTGGAGGCTTTAAGGATGAGACCTAGACCAGGTTAGGGGTTAATGGGATAAATGTGATGAGTTGACCACTAATGAGTAGAATGTAATAACTTTATAGACATGTTACCATCATGTATTCCATGAATTTTAGGAGTAATTATATATAATGAGAGGGGGATGTGATGCCAATTTAGTCTTCATTTTGTATTTCGACCTTTATTATAACATGATTTATTATATGGCCTAGTTTGGATATTTTGAGCTTATATTATAGGGGTTTTTGACATATATTGATTATGTGTACATGATTATATAGATCCGTCATGATGAAATTAAGTTATATATATATATATATATATATATATATATATATATATATATATATATATATATATATAACTTTGTTTAGCTCCATATGGTTTACCTGTGAATATTTTTATGAGTCAAGGATTATTGCATGCTCAATAGATTTGCATTGTTGATTCATTTTTCTATTCTACTACTGACATGATTAGTTATTCACATATTTTGTATGATTAGATACTAGCTCTCTAATCATGTATGAAACATGTATTTTTCTATATAGTCATGGTAGATAAAACTAGGATTTGGATATGCGATTAGATTTTGTGCATATGATCATGAGTGGATATGTGTGTTATAGTTTATGCGAATGTAACAATATTCATGGAATTATGTGACTACGCCATGAAATTTGAATATTTTATTTATTATGTGAATATTTTGACAGGTGTAATGAATGTGCAGGTGACAAATGTCCAAATTTAAAAAGGGAGAAAAGAGTTTAACTGTTGACCAAAAACTATACCTATCCAATACATGACATAAAGGCCTTGTACCTAACATGATTATTACTATCCAACATAAGTGTGTATAGACTACATCATGCCTCAATAAACATTCTTATTGAATTTATTAGACTATGAGAATGTGGACTATATAAAAATTTGATAAAACATTGTTTCGATTAATGTTTCATATGTGAGGACAACTTTGATGGAACCCCTTTCCAAAAAATTTGGATTTTTTAGATTTACCTTGAAACCCAAGATTCCAATTTTTTAAAAACACTTATTTGCAAACTTATTGACTAAAATAAGATTCTTTCGATGTAAGAACCTTATGAATATTCTAGGAAGTTCTCATACCTATTATTGAGCTCTTTAAATCTGTTTTGTGAAAATGTGGAGCTAAAATCTCAAAGTGGACACATGTACTTCCTTGATTGGTTGCAAAAGGCAGTTATCTAATCTCTTTTTATTAAAATTTTGTAAGCAATTCCTCATTCTGACCGCATCTAATTTTTGAAGAGTTCTAGAGCAAAATTACAAAAATAAAAAGGAAAGATAGATGAAAAAGAAGGATATATTATCCTTGGAATAGTTAAGGTAAGTTATTTACCTTTTCCATGATTAAAAATGTGCGGGAATTGTCATAATGTTATGTGTAAATGACCTTGTATGGAGCTCAACCTTGGGAAAATGAGAAGGGGACTGAAGTGGATTTTGGGGTCTTTATAAAGTTTCATGCTACTTCCCTAAGTTTAGAATGTGAAGCTTGGGGCTGTAAGGGCTGTATGTTGGTTTATCTTCCTTCAAAATCATGTTGAAGAATTTAAGAATGCAAAAGCAATGTATGAAGAAGAATTTAAGAATGCAAAGGAAATGTTCGAGGATTATAAGTTATGTAGACATGTTTCTTGCTTTATTTATTATCCTCATACTTGGTTGAATTTTGTGGACATTTCTTAAACAAATTTGGAATCTTAAAATGTTATCTTTATTATTTATACATGCATCTTTAATGTTTGTGTGTTAGTATTTTATAAAAATATTTTTGAATTGGGATATGATGAGTGTCATATATGCTTAATGACATCTAATAAGTGGGAGGTGAGGACTTCACTTTCTATCTGTTCAGTTGCAGGTTGATACAAAAACTTAAAATAGCTGTGAGAACAGTATATAAATTATGTTGCTTTTTGGATTTTTTTTTTTTTTTTTTGGAATGTTCCTGATAAGTTACTGAAATAAATAACCATTATTTTCTATTACAGAGAAATAAAAAGATATAATTAATAGTTGTATTAAATTAAAAAAAAAACTGTTCTTATAAGAGAAGAAATCTTTATGTTGTTCTAAAATAAAACAAAGACGGAGTCCTTCGAATTAATGTGTATTTATACGAGTTGTTTCTTTTTAGAGAACATAAACTAGTTTTAATTCCTCTAGTTTGTCAGTAAACACATGAATTGCTCCTCACATGAAAAATATTATGGCTTATATATGAAATGCATATTATTATGCAAACATGATGTGCCTTTTCCCACCCTTTTATTTATTAATTATGTTAAAAATAGATTAAAAAATAAATAAAAATGAAAATACAATAAAATATATAATTCTATGTGAATAATCTATGAGATTTTTACTTGAGATGTTATTGACTAACTTTTTTTTGTTGATATGTTTTAATGAATGCTTAATTATCTATTTGTGTTTTGTTGAAACACAAAGCTATTTATATGTTTAAAACACTGATTTTTCCTTTCAAATACTGTATAAATTTTTATATATTATATTAGAAAAGAAATGATTAAATTACAAAGAAATATATAATTAGTCATTGAAAAAGGAAGAAGTTACCGAAAGGGTGGTAGTTTGACTAGTGAGGATGATGGTTGATTATATCCATCCACCAAGGTATACATCCCTCTAGATACTTGACACAAAGAGTCAAGTGATTAAGGTCATGATCGTGTCTTAAGTGATTTTGATGATGTGAATGTCCTTTATTCGTAATTGTGTAGCTAAAAAAATTCACTATTTTAAATGTATAGTTACTCAGCATTATAAATTCAACAACCTTCTATATACTTTAATGATTTTATATGATACTTTCAGAAAAAAAAGAGAAGTTAGATAAAAATGAAATATTTGGGCGCGTAAATCATAGATTACATGATAAAAAAAACTAGGGAGCAGTCGAGCTAGCCTACCACTACAAAAAAATTGGTTTAATATATTATAACGTGGGGAGTGGAAAGTGTTGGAAGTAAGTACCGATGGTGGGGATGACGTTGTCCCCCAATCCTCGGGTTGGGTTGACATAATGACGATCATCAGTTGACTCCCGACTCCCCCCTTTAATGAAATACTATATTTTAGCACCTGAGTATGTTCAAGATGCCATCAATGCTATTTAAACTTGGCCTTAAAATTTTCAACTTGAAAACAAATATTTAGATTTAGCCTTGATCTTAATACAAGGTTTTAGAACAAGAAAGTTGAAAGAGGAGAAAAAAATAATGAAATACTATATTTTAGCACCTTAGCATGTTTAAGATGCCATTAATGCTATTTAAACTTGGTCTTAAACTTTTCAACTCGAAAACAAATATTTAGATTTGGCCTTGATCTTAATACAAGGCTTTAGAACAAGAAAGTTGAAAGAGGAGAAAAAATAATTATATATACCAAAAAAAGTTAAAGAGAAGAAATAATAATTAAATATGTATGTATGTATCTATTTATTTATATGTGTGTGAATGTATATATAGATAGTAGGTTTGTAAGAGACAGGATATGTAAAAACATATTTATATGTATATAAGTCTAAATATTGAAGAGATAAATTGATTCAATAAACTAAAACAAAAGAAATAACATTAATAGAATCTTTCAGCTAAAAACATGAGAAATTTAATGCACAAGAATATACTTTCTAGTAAAAAGTTCAGATTAAAAACTTGTTTATTAAATTAACTTAATTATTTATAATAAATAATGCACTACCAAAATCTGCTTTGTGCATAGTGACTCTTTTATTGTGTTAACTCAACTATTTACATCAAAATAATGCACTATCAAGCTTTGTTTTTCTTCCATTGTATGTACACGTATATATAGGCACATAAATAAGTAAACCATGGGTACCAAAACCATGGCTCCTAAAACCATGGGCCAAAACTATAGGTACCAAAACCATGGGTTAACTATAGGCCAAAACCATAGGTAATAAAACCATGGTTTCCAAAACCATGTGCACCAAAACTATGGTTTCCAAAGCCATAGGCACTAAGACCATGGGTACTAAAAGCATGAGTACCAATACTATGGGTACCAAAACCATTGTTTACAAAATCATGGGTACCAAAAATTATAAATACAATAAAAAAGATAAAAAATATTTCCAACAATCTTCCACTTGTTGAATAATTTACATAGGGGGCACACAACAATATCTTCAACAGTTAAAAACAACTATGCCCATTGATTTTCTGCAACATAACCAACTTGATCATGACCATGTCATTCCTGATCAACAACATGCCATCCACATAGAGAACTATGATGAAAAAGTTATCACCCTCATCATTTTAATAAACACAAGGATCATCGATGTTAATAGAAATACAAATTTAAGGGACGATTCTCCATTCCTTTCACCATATCTTTAGTTCGTAACATGCACAAATCTATTTCACCAATATGGCCCAACTTTTGAATCTAGAGCATTTTCTTCTTAACCAAAGCCAATGTGTATGTTCCTAAACCTTAGTCTTAGGAACCAAATAAATATACCACGAGAGATTAACCACAATTGAATCAAATCGTATCAAATTACCAATTCACATGCCCCTTGCCAATACCATGGCTTCACGCACCATATTTCACCCATATTTGTTGAATGACACCTATACACTAACATAATTCATCTTGATCATAAAAATTAAATTCCTAACAAGGCTAGGGATGTGCAAGACATCTAGAAGAATCTTGATCCTCCTATCTTTGAATCCTAGCTTCACTCAACCTCTTCTCATGACTCGGTAATTTGAGTTTTCTCCTAGACAAAAATCACCATGATCATATTCTTTATATTTGTATAACCACTCCATCATAGGATTCATATGATAGGAGGCACCTGAATCAATCAACAATGCATCATTACATGTAGGCAAACTTGAGGTTGTGAGATATACATCTCCATCTTCATCACTAGAGACATTTTCACATGATAATTGCACAACCTCTAGCGGATTCGTTTTTTCCACCTTTCTCATTTTATAGTTCTTCTTGAAATGCCCCAACTTGGTTCCACTTAGACACTTATTTAAGGATCTATCCAAAGTCTTAGATATACCTCTAGACTTTATGCTCTTATCCCTATTCTTATGTTTTCCACTTTCTTGTGAGTGACCTTGCATAGAAAAGATTTCCTTTTTATGACGGCTTTCCAATTTTTTTTTGCCTCATCTCATTTGATAATATAATTGTGACTATATCTTCCACTTTTAGCTCTGATGTAGTACTAGTGATAGCCATCACCAGACTATCCCATAAGTCTAGGAAAGATCACAACAATGTGATACACATTTCTACATCATCCATTTTAATATCCACTGATGATAATTGACTTAAAACAATGTTGAAGAAATTCATGTGATTTACAATTCAGTCACTAACATTCATTTACAATGAATATAAATTGTTTTACAAGAATAATTTGTTTACCAATGAATGTCCTTGGTACAACATTTCCAACTTAGCCCAAAGAATCTTTCTAGTTTTTTCAGTAAAAACTTTCAGTAGTACTAAATTCAAAAAAAATATTCTAATAGAGCTTCTAGGTTTCCTATAAACCTTTTCCCATTCTTTTGGTTTCATTCCTATGGGTGGTGCATTTACTAAAATAACCCACTAATCTCTATCTACCAAGAAATCTTCCATATTGAGTTTGCACAACTCAAATTGTTGACTATTGACAATTTTTAATCTCTGTCCTTGTGCTTCCTGTCATTCTTCTTTGCTAAAAAAAATCTCACATGCAACTTCTCTCACTCAAACAATAGTTTATCATAAGAAAGAACCCCAACACTTCAAATAAAGTTAAGACTTAGCTCTGATATTAAATGAAGAGAAAAATTGATCCACTAAACCAAAACGAGAGAAACAATACTAATAAAATCTTTCAATTAAAAAATATAAGATACATAGAATATACAAAAATTAACTTGGGAAAAGCCCTTCGAGTAAAAAACCCAACTCAAAAACTTTTTCATTATATTAAATCAATAGTTTACAATATAATAAAACATTACCAATTTTTATTTTGTGCATAATGACTCTTTTATTATATTAACTCAACCATCTATAATACAATAATGCACTATTAATCTCTTTTTTTCTTCCATTGTATGTGAAAGTATATATAGGCACATAAATAGATAAACCACGAGTACTAAAATGATGGGTTCAAAAACTATGGGCAAAAATTATGGGTACCAAAATCATAGGCACCAAAACTATGAGTACCAATAGCATGTGTACCAAAACCATAGTTTCTAAAACTATAGATATCAAAACTATGGTTTACAAAACTATAAGTACCAATTTAACTTATAAATACATGAAAAATATACAACATATTTTTAACATCTATATATATACACATATTCATGTACATACATACACATATATATGTATGTACGTACAAATACATATACATACATACATACATACACACCACATGTATATATAGGTATTGTATATCTATATGTATATTTATATATATATATATATATATATATATATATATATATATATATATATATGAATACACACATAATATGCACACATAAAATATTTAATATATGTATATGTATAATATATATGTGTACATATATAAGTATGTACATACATGTGGACATATATTTTTAAAGAAAGATTATATATATACATAATAAAAATTATGAATTTTACTATTAAAAATATATAAGAAATGTGTATTAAAAAAAAGGGAAGGAAATGCCCATTTATCAATAGGCGCTATACATATTTTATACTTCCTCGATGGTTTGAATAAACTTATAAATAACCCTTTTTCTTACATCTTTAACTTGAAAAGACGAATATTACTAAACCCTCAAGAATTACACAATTCCTAGAAATTAAACATACAACCTGCAAATGAAACACAACCCTATAAAGAAGCACAAAAGAAGGTTTTTTAACACAACTCTTAGACTTAAAACAATGTACATAAAATGAAGTGTATAAAAACTAGCACAAAAGCTTCCATAATATGAAAAGCTTGTGCAAAAATAATATAACCTTTGCACATAGCTGTCCATCAAAGGGAAGCTAGTGCAGAAATGGGAGAGTAGAGGTATAACATGGCCTCTAAGTTATTCCCTTAAAGAAAATAAAAAAGAAGAAAATTTAAGAGGAAATATTATACAAATGCAAATGAAACATATTGTAATTGACCAGATGTTGACCAAGAGATCGTTTTATAAAGATTACCATAAGGATAAAGGCAGGATTAGGTTCCAAGTGAATAGAGAGTATATTTAAACAATCATACGACTATGTTATAAGTACCTTTTGATCAGAACAATATTTTTTAATAAATAAATTTAAAAAGATAAGTTTATCTCATGTGTTTGGTTGGATTAATTAGTATTTAAATATTTTAATTTATTTAATTAATATTTGGATTATGATTTTTTAGATTACTTGAATGGTGTTATGTGGAATAATTATTTTGATTGCATTCATTAAGTGAGAACATAAATTAAAATTTTGATTTGACTATTTATCTATATAGTGGGTTATAGCATTATAGTGTTATAGATCAGTACATAATAAAATATGATTTGACTTTGAGGGTTACATTCTTCTTGTTGCCATCATGGCATGAAAAATATTATTTGTCTTCTTCTAATATTTAAACAAGTCTTTAACATTTTTTTTAAAAAAAAATTTCACGTTATTAACCCATTTAAATTATAGGTAGTTTGAATATTACAAAACTACATATGTATATGTATATATGAAAAAGATGGAAAGAATAGGGAAATGGTTTGGAAAACCTCCCAATTGCATAAATTATTTTCAAAATCTTAAGTCTTTTCTCTTTCTGACACTAACCTTGAACAAATTTATAAAAATAAAAAGATTAGTAAATAAGTAAACATGTAAACTTCTTTATTAAGATGAGCCATTTGACTTTTTCTTTTTGTAAAAAGAAATATATATACACTCAAAATCAATGCCCGAATATATTCTACGTTTTAGAAGTATTGATTTTGGCATGTTAACTCTTAATGGAGCTTGGAGATGAGGGACAAGCCATACCAAACCTTCTCCTATTCCCCTTATCCTCCTAACATATGAGTGAGAAAATTCAGGCTCAAATGTTTTTGGGTGACTTTAGTGTAAGATATATTATATAATTAAATATATTTTTAATTTACTTTTTCTATAATTAAATGTCATTTTTATTAAATATTATTTTAATTTTTAAAAAAAAAAAAAAATCATATATTCTTAAAAATATTTATTTAAATTATTTTTTAATTAAATAAAAATAAATAAATATTATAAAATAATTACTCAATAAAACTTTAAATTTTATTTAAAAAAACATGAACGAACTTTGAAATTAAAAAAAAAAAAAAAATGCATGTGAATATTAACACACAAAGCGCACATTACATATGTTATAGTATTTTTTTGGCTTGAGATTATGGTTATTGTGACCTTATAAACCTTCCTAATGGCCTAGTAGCCTCTTAGCCAATTAGAGCTTTGCTTCGCATCTAATTGATCTCTTAGACATTTGTGTTGTTAGTCTAGAAACTCTATTCAACCATTAACCTTGAAAAACAACAAAGTCATATTTTAAAATTGTTTTTATCTTTTCTTTAGCCAACTATTAAAAATTTCAACTTCTTCTCATAATCTGTCATTGTCCTTTTGATATGTGATTGTTATTTATGCTTAAGTGCATCTATTTGAAAATAGATGTCATAGCTCATTACTTTGGATATAATGTTTTATATATATTTTAAAAAATTGACATTATATATATGGACATTACAAAGCTTAAACAAATATATATATTAGTATATATATTTTAAATTAATTTATGTAAAATATGTTGACATATAGTATTGAGACATCTATTTTATTTATATTATTAATATAATATAGACATTCTAAGATTGATATCTCTCAACATCTTTTACATATATTTATCTAAGATGTGTCTTAATAGATAATTATAATGATATAACTTGATACATTTAACTTTAATGTGGTAAAAAAGAAAAAAATAATGTGTGAATAAAGATGGGCTAAAATTTTAAAACATATATTTTAAATTCTTAACTTGTAATAGTGTCTACTAATGAAATTAATTTTTAATTAAAATTAATATCATAAATAATGTCGACCAAATTTTAATTTGTAATAATGTTCATTCATAAAATTATATTTTAATAAAAGTTAATATGATATAATAATGTTAGCCATGATTTTTTTTAAATAGAAAAAATTTTAAGCGACATTCAAATGAACATCAAAATTAAGATTGGAATTAAACACGAACACACTCACTAAATTAAAATGTACCACCACCCCTTATTATTGTACTACACATTTGTGTGAATGACAGGAATCCTTCAATTCATTCCACATAAACTTAATTTCAAACTCATCTCGTTTTGATTTATCCAAAGTTACCTGAAACAAAATTCATTAATAAAGAGTTCTTTCACACATAATCAACCAGTCTCTTTATATAAAAAGAATTAAAAGTAATATTTGCGATACATACATAGTACGTAGTTACAGTGCCAATAGAGTCTCCTAGAACCAACTTGATTTGCATGTTAATGATGCCAACATAAACTTATTTTTTTGATGTAAAACCTGACCATGGTCAATAAACCCACCAAACGTAAGATTTAATGTATATGTTTATATATAACTTGATTTTATGATTGATTACCTATTGTTTGATCGAGAATGAGTTGTAGTTCCTACACTACATTCAATAATTTACCATGGTCTAGATCCCAAGAGAAAGAGAATTGTGTGTTTAAGCCACCTTTGGTTGAGTGGACCAACACAAACAATGAGGCAAGGAGAATCCTGTTGTAGAAGAAACCCATATTTGAGATTATGTTTGTAAATGAGGAAATGGATGGATTCATTGGAAAAATATTTGAGAAGGGTTGAGAGAGAGTAGGAGAAGTAGATTAGTCAATGAGGTGTCTACATTATGGAGTGGTGGCAAATGTGTACTGGCTGGTGTGGCATTTGAGTAAAATTGTAGACAATTATTTGGTTGACTCATCAATCTATTTTATATGGAATATTATTATTAGAGGTATTTAAAATTTGTGCTATTTGATAATTTCATTCTATTTTTGTGTTTAATTTGGGGAAGGAGTAAAAAGAAAATAAAAATTAAAGGCACAAACACGCTTTATTTCCACTAAAATCATAGGCCGTCCAAATTTAAGAAAACTATATCCATAGGACATGTCTACAGCCATCGCCTTCCTATCCAACTATGATATGGATGTACATTAGTGATAATATCCATACCTAGTCTAAACTCCTATGTCCTTTCAAAATATTTTTCTACATGTCTATGCCTTCTATATATATATATGATATAATAATGTTTATTGAGTTTATTTTAAATAGATTTTATAAAATGTCAGTCAAATAGATGTCAGATTTAAGGTAATCACTCCATTATAACCTACCACTACCCTACAAATGTTATTATAAATCACCTTTCAATGTAATGATATAGTAATTTTTTAAATTTATCTCTTAGATTTCTTAAATAAGTTATGTTTCCTTTCCAAAGGAAGAGGACCCTAATATTTATCTCATTCATTATTTTTAATTCAATCTATTAATCCTTTTATATTTACCCTTGAACTTACATGATGGAATTAACCTCTTATTTTCACACTTGGATCTTTTTCATTTATTTTTTAATTCATATATATATATATATATATATATATATATATATATATATATTTGAAACATACCATATTTTAGAAGTGTTCTATAGTAAGGGTGATGGTAGTGAGATGCATGTTTCATGAAAACAAGGGTGCATAGTGCTAAGTCCTTACATGAAGAACTAGAAATAATAGCGAGGTTTTGTTTTTTGGGCAATATCAAAATTTGAACATCATCCATGAAGAGGAGAAGCTATTATATGCATGTTTCTTTACATGCAAGATAGAGAGGAGAGAAATCTTATAAATAGATGGATGCAAATATTCACTTATACAGTCTACATAACTTGATATTGGTTTGGCAATTACCAATTCATACTATTTTTTTTGTAATGAAAAGCATTTGTGCTTATGATCATGGTAGTTTACTTGATAAAGAAAAAGGAAAGATGATTAAAATTAGAATTATAACATCATACTTATTAGTTGCAAAAATTACAAGAAGATTGTACAAATAAAAAAACATGAATACAAATAAATTTCAATACCAAAAAATATTTGCAATTGAAAAGAAGGACCAATACAAAAATTCAATCAACCTAATGAGCATTTACATAAAACAATATTAACTCCAAGAAAAATAGTAGCATTGGCCATTTGTAATTACAGGGAAAATTAAAATAACATGGTAATCACATACTTTCAATAATCAATTACTAAAATCAAGATTTTTGCTTTTGCTCCTCTTAATGCTAAGAAATACTTACTGCAGTTTTGGCTTAAAAACTTGAGAATTTGACTAGATATGAGTTGTCTCCATATACCAAAAATGAAATCCTTGAAACATCAGTTTTTTCAAAATAATTAAACATCTAAATGAAATTTCTAGTGGGGAGTGAGAGTTGATGATGTGGATTAAATCCCACATCCATGTGCAAACAGGAAGGAGGGAATCAAAATCTTCTATTTGATCTCACCAAGTTAAAAATGAGTGGGTATCTTGTAACTATTAGTTCTAGACAAAATGAGTAGGCATACTGTAATTATTAGCTCTAGACACTAAGATTATCCCTATGCCTACCCCTGACCACAGTCTAATCATAAGCATGAATGCATATGTAAAAATCAAATTCATTGAGATGGCAAATCTTGGAATCCACCATAGTGCCTGGAAATGCAATTTGTCAGATATTGCAGGACAAAAATATGTGCATAAAAGTTAAATAAAAAATTATGTCGACCACTAACCTTGTAAAATTTTGCCACTCTTATCAATACTAATTTTGTTCCTGTTATTGTTTGGAAAAAACCTTGTATGGTGAAGCTTTTGTACAACTATAAGAGTTATAGGGGTTGATAATTTGGATCAAGTGATGCATAATCCTAGAAAACATCACAAGATAAATCAGATCATTTACTATTACCTAAAGGTAAGAATGGTCATTTCATCTTGAAAAAGGGCCATCCAGGCCTAATAGAACAACCACCTTTTAGATTGCATCTAATTCATAGAGACGTACTTGATAAAACTGGCAGTCACTAACACCATCTTTGTTGTAAAAATGTCAACCAAACTATGGTTAGTTGAAACAACTACTGATTACTCCCAATGAAAGCAACTCAATCACCATTTACTTGTAAAATATGAATCTAGTAGGCTTCTGCCCCATTGCTATAGATGGAATGGATTCCTCTCCATTCTCTGGATGAGTAACATCTTCCCTAAAAATTATGCTAGGTATATCACTAGCTAAAGGTATCCTTCAACTGAGAGCATCCAAAAGCACAGTGTTTCTGCCACCCATCTGCCTCGCACAAAGGAAACAACAAAAATTTACCAAATATCCAAGAAAAAGCACTCAATTATGAATATTGACATGCCTCCCAACTCTCCTAAAATTAATGAATACTCAATTTGAAAAAACAACAGTAGAGTAAATAAAAGTGTCATGCAAAAACAAATTGAAAAGCATAGAGTCATAAAATGCTACACAATCGTTGCTTATATTACTTTAAAATTGTAGAGCTTATCTTAGCTTTAATCTTTAAAGAGGCATTAGCCAAGTATTGTCTGATTATTTCAAAACCGTCATTGAGGTGAACATGGTAAAACATTTTCAATGCTATGGTTCCTTTGCTTAAATAATCTAATGTTTCATGGACTGTAAAAATAACTAGATGTAAAACTAATTAAAAGAGCTATTTGTGCACTTAAGAAAGGTGATGTAAAACTAGATTGGGGATTAAATTTAATAAACCCAATTAGTAGTCCTAAAGAAAAAATAATATAGTAATATACCCACCATATAATGAACCATTTTTGTGAAGAAAAATCACTATGAGTAACTTCAATTCCTTGCCTCTGAGCTTATTTATTGCCTCTTTGCAAACATTCTTTTAAATGAAATGAACCCAAACCGACCTACATTTGTTTTTCAAACAAACATGAGTTCTTTGTCAGTCTATACTCGTATCACACAAGTCCCAATAGTGTGATTAAATATTAATTCTAAGGATTGTTAGAAATATTAACTTAACAAAGAGTAAGTAATGCTATAAGAGTAATCCTTTTTAATGATCTTTGCTTATTAGGTTTGAAAGGAATGATCCATTTCTAAATTTCACTTGACCTTGTATGCTAAAATTCATATTTTGCTCAATTAGAACAAATAGTTAAAAAAATCATTTTCTAGACTTCTGTACAAAAGATCATATCAACTTGAAATGGCCTTGTTACTTTGACCAAAAATATAAAATAACATAATAGTTGTTGTACATTCTTACCATGTCAGAAATTAAGCACATTCGATCCAGCTCATGACAAAACCCATGGGCAACACTCTCTTGAACATTTCGTGAAAAGTTGATGCAATCCCAATGGTTAATTTTGCCTCCGTTCATCATTTCTAAACTCTTATTCATGTTTAGGATTGAATTCCTAATTAAAATGATAAGCATGAGAAGAAAATATATGTCTATGGTGCATAAGTCTAAGAATTAATCCATTAAAAAACGAGTCAAATAAAGACCACCCAATTGGTTAAATGCCTTTTTGAAAAAAAACCCAATTAGAAGAATTAATGATGGTCATATATATATATATATATACTTTCTATTAATAGTCTATCTCAATTTTATAAATTCAACATATGGTACCTCTGAGTTTAACACATTAATTGTCCTGCTATAGTTCTAATATTCACCCTTGTGTCCTATCATTTCTATATCCTTAACCCTATCTACACAAGTATGATTCTTTAATCCAAATTAGGGTTAAACGTTTAGTGAACCCAATCTTTGAACATCAAACCTTAGGCTAGCTAAGATTTTCTAATTTCTTTTCCTCTTACTGATCCCTGGTTGATTAATCTTTTAATCATGTTTGCCATGGACACATCTGTAAATTATTTCATGGCCGAATACCATATAGTTGCTATGGTTTGATACATTACTCGTCTTATCAAACTGTTAAGCAAATTCATGCAAATAATCAAAGAGTGTTAAAGAAGAGACAACATTTGATATCTCTCCACAAGTCCTCTTGAAATGATATAGATACAGTATCTAGACACCAACGCGACCAATTGAGTAATATGCATGCTAAAATTTCACTACTTGAGATCATAAAGCAATCTAATGCTTATAAGGACATCTTATATTAGACATTGATTAACACTCAAGTTCCAAGTGATATGGAGCTTGCTTATTTTACAGATATCATGAAAGATATCAAAAACAATGCCAAACTTATCTTTGATCCAACCTACTTACCATCCAAGGATATTATTGATCAAGAGTTAGCTTTGTTTATACAATTGATGATACAAAATAAGGGCATCAAAATGCTGCTCATTAATAATGGATAGAGCTTAAACATTTGTAGTATCAATTTTCTTACCAACAAGTCCATTATTCTGATTACTAAAATGTCGTTTCTATATCTCTATGTAAATGTTGAAAGTTGATCTCCTAGACTATAAGTTTTTGTTGCATTGACCTCCTCTCATATAGAAGAGTAGTGTTTGAAGTCACAATTGTGAGCAACTTCATCAAACCTTGTGTTTGTGCACAATGAAGGTCCTATAATGGAGGAGGTGGAAGATGTGATGGGGAAGCCATTGTTATGCACTTAAAGAGCTCTGGTTTTTTGAAAACTGTAGGATCACTTGGTCTCAATAGAGCTCAAATTCATGTTTGTAGTTGTTAGCTTGATGACAATGTAATTATGATCAACTTTGCAAATCACATATATTGCATTTGGATCATTAGCTCTGCCAAATTGAGCGCATTTAGGTGGCCAATGTGTGTGGATTAATGGCATTAATAGCTTTGGCTCTCTTTGTTCTTCACCCTTTTTATATTTGAATTTTGGCTTGTGAAGTGCCACTATTTGTGATACCCATTGTCACATGTGGCTTTTCCTTCTTTGTCCCGATTACTTTGTCACCTCTCTTTGAGACTAGTCACTTTTTTGATTCTTCTGAAAGCATTACTTTGTTGTTACCCAACCTTCGTGTCATTTTGGGGACGCACGGCATAATTTCATTGTTCTGCTGGTTCTTGAGCCTTTTATTTACTGCTCTTTGCTCCCCTCTGATTTTAGGCCAACGAGATTATGGCACTTGGAAAAATGTCATTACTCTACTTTCCTGGGGCCTACCGTACCATTTATCTTTACCATGTAGGCTTTAGGTGAATGAGATGATGATGTGTGTCATCATCTCAACGATTTGTTTACCTGGAAACACGTGGTCGAAAAGATATTCTAACATCACTTCTGAGTGGTTCCATGTGGCATCCAATGAAAAACTTGCTTGCCCAGAAGCTTTGTATACTAGAACTTTGATCGGTCAGTCGTTCGCTGAGCAGAATCATGACACTTGTCAAAATCCTGATGGTCTGCTTGTTCGAGAGTCTTTAGAAGTTTCTAAGTGTTGGAATGGCCGCAAGTTAGTAGAATCATCGCTGCTTATCATAAACCTTTAGAAAACCAAAGTATAATGCATACTTTGTTTGCTTTTGAGGCTCTGGGTGAGGGGGTTTTTGCTACGTGGAAAGCTTTGGTGACTTGGTAGGTATCTAAATGCAAAATAGAAAAAGTTATTAGAATAATTTACACAAGTAGAACACAAAGTAACAAACACTTTGGCAAACACATAAGTCGGCTAGAAAAAAGAATCAAAACGCAATATATTGTTGAATAAATATATAGATTTAATGAACTATTAAAACTTTGACAAACAGTACAAAACAAACCAAAGGCAGAAGATATAACTTAAAATAAACCTAAGTATAGCTTTGGTCTATAATACAAAAGTGCCAACATGCAAGTCTAGTCTTCAAGAATAAGACTTCTACATAATGTTGACACAAAAATCATTCTAAAGTAGAATATGCCTTCGAAAATAAAAAAATTCTTGATAAAGTAGGCCCTTTTTAAAAAAATTAAAATGGGATTGTGTTGAGGCACAACATTTACCTCTTACATAATTTAAACTTAGAATTTCCATTTCAAAATTCAAATTCTTCACTAATTAGAGTAGAAAGATTTTTGAAAATTATTATATGAACATATAATAATTTTCAAAAATCTTCCTAAAAATCTTTTTACTCTACCACATACTTTTAAACAAGTGCAAAATTTAAAAAAAATATAAAATAAGTAAAAGGCAATCCTCATTTAAATGTGCCTCATACACCATATAATAATGTTTTTTTAACATTTAAATATAAATTAATAAAATATTTAAAGTCCTAAATTTCAGTTTAAATTATTATGATTTTATGATTGATCTGAGCGACCTTAACCAATCTTATTTGCCCTCAACTACCTTAACCAATCAATTTTTCTTCCATACAACTTAAGACATGCAATTGGCAAAGCAGTACAATTTTCTAGGATTTCAAAAATAGATTTCTAATCTAATACAAAAATTAAAACGTGGAAATACAATGAAATCCAGGATAATAGTTAATTATTTTTTAATTTATTTAAATTTTAAAAATTATATTTAGTTTGATAAAATATATTAAAAAAATATTTTTTCAACATTAATTAACTTAAAAATTTAAATATTATCATTATCTTCACAGTCGAGACATAGAGGGCCTCATATTTACAAAGTTATTAATTCCATTTCGTGATATACTGTAAAATTATTGATTTTACTAGACAGTAATTTAATAATTTAATTATGACGTAAATCACAGTACACATGCTTGGTTCTCCGCAGGCTGTCGCTGTTCATCTTAATTATGTTGCTTTGGTATGTTCAAGTGTTCTGTTTTTGTAAATCCTAGCAAGTATTCTGCTCAGATTCCTTACTCCATTGATACAAAGGTCTGTACCAGTTAATTCAATTGTTAGTTGGTAAGAACTCTAACATTTCTTTAATATACAATTCCCTGGGACATTATAGTATGGATTGTGGATCTTTTGTGGATTTAACTATTTTAATACTGAGATGCAAGCTTCTATCTTTCAGGTATTTACTCTAGGTTTTAATCAGCCAGCCGTCACCTTAATGTGTTTTAATCAGCTACGAGACCTCCTCCTTGTAGGCTATGGCAATGGTAGTTTAACTGTTTCCTGTATCTAATTTATCCATAATTGTTTCTCTTTATGTTAAGTGAAATGCACCTTTCAATGTAAACTTTCCTAAGATAAGTATGTATTTTATTTATTTCTTTAGTGCTTCTTTATTAGTTTTTTTGTTTCCTGACTTTACTTTTAAATAAGTTATCCCTGGGTTATCTGTATATCGATCTCTGATACACTGATACTTCATAGATGCATAACTGATAGATCAAAATATTTACATCATTAATCAATCAATGGGAACATTGATACCCATTGACACAAATAAGTTATGGATTTGCTGATATTTTATAATTCTTATTGCAATTATAAAAAAAATTCAATTTCTGATCTTTTTCAACTGCATTATGTGCTGAAAATGAAGAAAGTAATAATCACATTTTTAATTAAAATAATTAATTTAACCAAATGTTGAATTTTTAGATGGAAATTTTACAGTTGGAAACTCCACTGTTGAACCATATATTATTGCCTACAATGTATTGATGATAGAATTTGAGGGAGTTGCATTAGATCATGAGATTGTTACCTTGTTTATGAATAATATGTGGGATTTGATAGAGAAGGCAGGGAGATGAACACAGACGCAATGCTTTAAAAACAGAGGATTAAAATGCAAAACAGGGCAGAAAAAAAATAACCCAGGAAAAATTCAGAGCAAGAGAAAGAAACAGCTACAGCTGTTAGAAAGACAAATCCACACACAAACTAGCTTCAACTAAATTCAAATATTCATTAACAAGACACACAACAACTACAGCTGCAAATAAAACTTAATACATTCACTGCATATCTGTTCGGGAGTTTTTCTGTTCTGTTCTAGGCTATTTTCAGCCCCTCTCTTCTGCGGCTCGCATACACCAAAAAGGCTCCTTCTATATTCTTCTAGACTGTTATGTGTTCTTTTTGTAGGGCTGAAGGCAACGGAGATAATTAAAAAAATGTGAGCTACAACTCACACGCACTAAACTGGACAGCAAATAAACAAATTTAAAGCATATCCTCTGGGACAACTAATCAGATCAAGAAAAGTACAAGCAAAATATTTTTACATTAAATGGCTAGCAATTAATAATTAACGTTTTCCAATAATCCCTTTTAATTTGAACTGTTGGGGATCAACAAAATTTGCAATATATTTTCGGAGCACATTTTCGGGGCACATCTTTGCTGCATCCGTTTTTAGAGCACGTCTTCGGAGCATCATCTTCGGAGCATACGCCTTTGCACCACATCTTTGGAGCATCCGTCTTTGGAGCACATCTTCGGTGTATATCTTCGGAGCTCTCTTTGGAACTATATACATTTGCATGATCAAAAACTCCTAAGCAACTTTGTAAAAAATGAAATGTCTCCTTTGCCAATGGCTTTATAAATAGGTCAGCAAATTGATCTTTAGACCTGCAAAAATCTAGACAAATTTTTTTGTTGTTGACAAGCTCTCTAATAAAATGATACCTAGTATCAATATGCTTAGTTCTTTTATGAAAAACATGATTTTTGGACAATGCAATTGTTGAACTATTGTCACAAAATATTGTAATGGTTTCTTTTTGATCTTGCATTAAGTCTTTCAACATCCTTTGCATCCAAATAGTTTGATAAGCTACTCTAATGGCTGCCACGTACTTAGCTTTAGCTGAAGAAAGAGTCACAATGGGTTGTTCCTTTAAAGCCCATGACACATCACCTATACCAAAGTAAACATCATACCCAGAAGTGTTTTTTTGATCATTTATACTACCACCACAATCACTATCCTTGTATCCAACAAGATTAAAATCACTTGAAGTGGAATATAGTATTCCAAAGTCCTTTGTACCGCTCACATACCACAATATTCTCTTACTAGCCTACCGATGAGAGTCTTTTGGAGACTCCATAAACCTTGAAAATAATCTTACACCATACATGATATCAAGTCTTATTGTTGTCAAATACATAAGGCTTCCAACTAGCCTTTTGAACAATGTAGGATCCACATATGCTCCATCATCCTCCTTGCTTAGCTTCAATCCCATCATGACCGGTGTTGGGGTTGCCTTGCTCTTTAACATATTGAATCACTTCAAAATTTCATTTGCATTTTTGGATTGAGAAATAAATATACTAGCATTGGATTGGACTTCGATGCCTAAAAAATATCTCATAAGCCCCAAATCAGTGATTTCAAATTCACTCTTCATTGTTGTTTTGAAGGCATCTATGCTAAGATCACCAGTAAAGATTAGATCATCTACATACAAACAAACAATTAAAATGTTACTTTGCTTGTTGACTTTAATATATAAGGTTGGATCACAACTGCTTCTTTGGAAACCATTTTGAATGAGATAGGAGTCAATGCGACTGTACCAAGCTCTAGGAGCTTGCTTTAATCCATAAAGTGCCTTCTTCAACCTATATACTTTGTTTTCATGACCCAGTATCTCATAGTGTTGTGGCTGTTCAATATACACTTCCTCCTCTAGATATCCATTTAGAAATGCTAACTTCACATTCATTTGGTACGTAGGCACTTGTTGTGGGCAGTAATAGCCAATACAGTGCTAACTATGTCCAACTGTGCAACAAGAACAAATGTTTCATTGAAATCTATTCTGAGTTGTTATGTGAATCCCCTTGCAACTAGCCTTGCTTTATGCTTTTGCACTTTTCCATCAGCATCTTGTTAAGTCTTATAAATCCACTTTACACTTATTACATCCTTGCTTTTAGGCAACTCAACCAACTCCCATGTTTGGTTCTTCTCAATGGATTCAATCTCTTCATCCATGGTTTGTGCCCATGTATCATCACTCACTGCTTCTTCAAATATTAATGGATCATCTACATGAGAAAATAAAGCAAAGACTAAAAAGAATTTGGTGTATCAACATTATATAACTCACTCAAACTCCTTATTTTTTGTGGTTGCATGCTTGCTAGAGTTGGATCTAAAGATGTAGAACTACTTGGAGTGTTATTTGGTGTTACTCCAAGGATGTCAGCTGACGTAGATGCTGGTGTGGTTAACAATGGAGTTTGTTGTACTCTTGGTGTGGGCAGCAACCTTGAAGATCTCCTTGTTGTAAATGGGGGTGTAGCTTGAGAAACAACGTGTGGTGTTGTCCTAAGAGTGAAGGAGTTGTTGCTTGAGTTGCACATGATGATGAAAACACTTCATCCACCATATCATCATGAGAAACAATAGGAATAATGTTTACAATCCTCTCTACACTTTCATCCCATGCTTCATTCTCCACAAACTGAACATCACGACTGATTATAACCTTCCTAGTGATAGGATTAAACAACTTATATGCCTTTGTATTCTCCGAATAGCCAACAAATATGCATTTTTGTCCTTTATGGTCTAACTTCTTCCTCAACTCATCTAGAACATGTGCATATGCAACACAACTGAATACTTTAAGATGAAAAAACTATGTTTCTTTCTTGTCCAAGCCTCTTGAGGGACTTTGTTCTTCACACTCTTTGTTGGGCACCTATTTGTGATATAACCAATAGTTGCCACTACTTCAGCCCAATATTCATTAGGTAAATGTGAGGTTGTTAACATATTATGTGCCATCTCCATAATGGTTTGGTTCTTTCTCTTCATCATAACATTTTGTTGAGGTGTATAGCAGGTTGTAAATTATTTGTGTATATCATGTAATCTACAAAAATTCAGAAAATCATTAGAAATATATTCATCGCCTCTATTCATCCTCAAAACCTTGATGTAGTGGTCACTTTACTTTTCCACAAGTGCCTTGAACTACTGAAAATAAGCAAATGCATCAGACTTATGTTTTAAGAAGTATACACAAGTTTTCTTTGTAAATTCATCAATAAAAGTAAGAAAATAAGTGCAACCTCTTATAGACAGTGTTTGTATTTGCCCACAAATATCTGAGTGAACAATCTCAAGTGGTGTTCTTGCTCTTATCGATTCACCAATTGAGAAAGACTCTCTATGTTGTTTGCCCAAGATACAACCTTTACAAACTCTTTTCAGTTTCTTAATTAATGACAAAACTTTTACTATGTTCTTCATATGTAGTGTCTTCAGTGCTTCAAAGTTCAAATGCCCAAATCTGAAATGCCACAACCAAGATTCATCCTTTACAACCGATGAAAATGCTGCTTGAATTTCTTCACCACTTCCTTTTGCTTCTTTGAAGCTGAATCGGCTTACTCTAGAATATACATTGGCTTGCTCCGGCGTTGAATTGACTTACTTCGGAGCTGAATTAGGTTACTCTGGAACTAAATTTATTAAACCTATAGAATTCATTTCAGCTTCTAATTTTATATTTTTTTTGTCTTGAACGCAATTTCGGATTGTACATTAGTTGTCTTATGAATAGCTTGCCCTATTTTTCCTTCATATCTAGCCTTATCCTCAAGGGAAACATCCGGTTGCTAGTCATTTACACTTTGGCAATCAGTTGTTTGCTTGGAAACCTGTCCATAATCACACACGCATTGTTTTCCATGTACACTCTATAGTCTTTTTGTAATAGCTAGCCTATGCTCATTAAGTTATGTTTTAGACCAGCAACATAATACACATCTTGCATAACTTTTTGCTCCCCCTTTTTGGTTAGAATATTAACTATACCTTTACTCAAAATAGTGACGTTGTTGTTACGAAGTATAACATTAGTTTGAACTGATTCATCCAGGCTAAAAACCAAATCTACATTCCCTATCATGTGATTCCTACAAATGGTATCCAAATACCATATGTCACATGGGCTCTCTTGGACTACATTGCACTCAACTAGAGAGTTTGTAGGAATTGCTTCACTAATCCTAGTGCATGCAATAAACATAGTGCTTGTGGGAGTGCAACTTGTCTAATTTTGACTTTGCTTGTGTTGGTCATACTATTTTTTCTTGCATTCATTAGCATAATTCCCAAAACATTTACAATAATTACATTGTATGTGTGATTTGTCTAACCTTGGGCCACTTGGGTGACTAAAATTTTGATTTTGACCTCTACCACCAACATTTGTAGGAGTACTGCTACATCCACCTCTAGGAGAACTTCTCCCTCTACCTCTAGGACTAAATTTATGTTGCCCTCTTCCATGACTTATAGATGATTGAGATTAAAATGAATTTTCCAAAGAGATATTTGACCTATTTAGTCTATATAAATGATTGATGAGAGAGCCATGAAGCTCATCAATAGAAAACTGACTCAAATCTTTGGCTTCCTCTAAAGCCACAACAAGAGGGTCAAATTTAGAAGGGAGACTTCAAATTTAAAAAGGAGACTTCTAAGCACCTTCTCAACAACCTTCCTATCCTCTATGACCTCTCCATGAGATTTGATTTGATTTGATTAATTAGTCCAACAATATGTGTAAAGAAAGATTCTACTGAATCTGATTCTCTCATTGATAAATTTTTAAAATCTCTTCTAAAGAGCTTTAATTTAGCAGTCTTTACCTTGTCCATAGCTTGATAAGCAATTTTTAGTGTATCCCATGCCTATTTGGCTTGCTTTGTTGCTGCTACTCTTAGGAATATGTTCTCATGCATTTCTTCATGAATGCAAAATAAAGCTTTCCCATCCTTGTTCCTCTATTCTTTAAAAGTGTCTTTCTCACCCTGTGTAAGGGTATTATATGCTGCTTGATTTGTTGGTTCCACATAACTATTTTCAACTCTCTCCAATATGTCTTGAGACCAAAACAAAACTTTCATGATTAAAGACCAATACTCATAATTCTTTCCTATGAAAATAGGGATTTGCAAACTGGACAAGGGCGCATCAGATGTAAAATTAGAACATAAATCTATATTTTTAGCTTCTTGTGACTCATCATAAATCTCCTTTAGACTACAAGTCTTCTTTGAAGTGTTTATAGACCGTGATGTCAATGATGCAAGTGTTGGATTAGATGATTCATTGTTGTTATTACTAGCTAGAATAGATAGATTTGGATTGGTAGGTGCCTTAGAAGGCATTGTTAGAACATTCACTTATAGAGGTTGAGGAACATTGTGTATCATCTTCATGTGGTATCCCTACTAAAATTGTATTTATCTTGTCAATGCTTCCATCCCATGTTTCCTAGTCAACCAATTTTACATCAAGGCTGATTATTACCTTCTTTGTAACCAGATTAAACAATTTGTATGTTTTAGATTGTTCATTATACCCCACAAAAATTCACTTTCGCCTCTATCATCCAACTTCTTTCTCAATTCTTGAGGTATCAAGGAGTATGCTACACATCCAAAGACTCTCAAATGTGAGACACTATTTTTCTTTTTGCTCCAAACTTCTTGTGGTATCTTATTTATCACTACTTTTGTTGGACACCTATTCAAAATATATATGCCACATGCAACTACTCCAGCTCAATATTCATTTGGTAGATGCTTAGATTTTATCATGCTTCGTGTCATTTCCATAATTGTCCTATTCTTTCCTTCTGCTACTCCATTTTTTAAAGTTGTATATCTTGTTGTAAATTATTTTCTTATTCCATTTACCTTGAAAAAATTTAGAAAATCATTTGATATGTATTTGCCATCTCAATCAGTTTTCAATATTTTTATATAATATCCCTTTCTTTTTCCACTTTTGCCTTGAACTCCTTAAAAATAATAAACACATTTGATTTATATTTCAAGAAACAGACCCAAGTTTTGCGATTGAAATCATCAATAAATGTCAAAAAATATATATTTCCATTGATGGATGGTGTTTGCATCAGTCCACAAAGGTCTAAATGAACTATTATAAATGGATGCCTTGCTCTATAAGATTACCCAACTGGAATTTTTTTTCTATGTGATGTGGCCTACAACTACAACTAACTCTTCTCTCAAAAAATCAACTCACAACTCATCATAGATTTAACATATAATCAACAATCCATAAACTCACAAAATCACATAACAATTCATGAATTCTTCAAATAAATTCAACATTCTCTCATTAAATCTCTCACCATTACAATAGTATTTATCAACAAAGATTTCCTCTCATTACAATCTTATATAAGCTATCCCAAAACACATTACAAACTTGGCATCCCAGGCCAAGGAGGCTCCTAGAGCTTTCACACAAGCTTTCTTCCCAAACTAGCTTAATTACAAAGCAAATGAAAACATTTATTTGTAGAAATACCAAGATATAATGAGAGGGAAATAAATGAATCCCACAAATTCAACCTCCTCCACTTGGATGGACTATTCATCAATAATAAAATGTCCTCCACCATGTGATCCACTTTAGTTTAGACCCCTCCAACAAGTGAAATCTTTAAAAAGTGTTCCCCACTCCACATGTGCTTCCAAAAACTAGTGGAAACTCCTTTTAACCAAGTTGAAATCCATTAACTTTGATCTCTACATGGAACTCATCCCACTCTCATAATGAAGGTTAACACCAATTTTAACATATGTGAAAACTCTTCCATGATCCATATGAAGCCACATCACCATCCTACATCATCACCTAGATCACCTGCCACATCACCGTGAATAATACCCATGAATAGTCCTAATGAATAGTGATAATAAATAGTGTTTTACCACTGCATCATTCTCCTCTAGTTGAAAATAACTCAGATCTTACGAGTTGTCTTGATTGTATCCTTGCCATTTATTCTAAAAAAGTAAAAAAATACATCACTCTCTTTTTGGGTGATGCAAGATTATTCGATCCCTTGAATGCTCTTACATCAAACATCTGAGATAAATAATATGATCTCATGATCACATAGAGGGGGTGAGTGGTAGAACCACCTTTTTGGTCACTTGATGTAATGACATTGGCATCCCCTTCCAATACACCAAATGCACCTAGAAAATTTCCCTTTTCTTTCTCCACTTCTAGTATCTACATACTAGCTTTTCCCAAACTATCCCCATGGGACCACAAACTGCCATTGTGGTACCAAAAAACATCCTTCTCCTTCAAAAACACATCTATATAATAATTGATTTAGATGTGGGCCAACTCCAACCATTGTAGACACTCGTGGGATCACACCCACCGCAAACCATATTCATGGGATCACAACTCCCATCCAAAACCATAATCATTCGAACATAACTCCTATCCAAAGCCAACCTCCTCTACCCAAAGCCTTCTTCGCTTTCTATTTCACACATCTAACCACCTGTTGGATTATCCTCATCAAATCACACCATCACATCACAAACCACTTACAGATCTTCTCTCATGGCTGCAATAACATCCTCTTCACTCTCATCACGTGCATCTTTAAGAGGGAAAACAAAAATCCCCTCAAGAAAAACTTCTCCATGATCCAAAGGCATGCTACCAAACTATTATATGTTTTCATTCCATTGTACAAAAATATACTCTATGGTTGGAACATCAACACCAACCAAATCTTCATCTATGGCTTCTTCAAAAGAAGCTCTCAACTCATCTCCACCACCTGCAACACTAGGTTCTTCTACATGTGCATTTTATTACACAAAAATCTCCTTCACATGTGAAAATACTTGCCCAATTTTATCCTCCATTTGCAACACTCTATGGTTGCAATATGTCTCTCCTTGTAACCTACCATGGATGCAATCTTCATCATGCATAATCTCCTTGTGTGCATTTTCTTGCACATCCACGAAAAGCTCTATGTGTGCACTATCTTGCACTACATCCTCCTCATCCACAACTTCCTTTAAAAAAGCTTGCAAATTTAGATGGATGTAATTTATATCTTCCTCCACATTCATCATTTCCTTCCCATTATCACACAATGGGTCTTCAATATCAGGGTTAACAATAATAGCATTTGTATCTTCCTTAATGAGGAATCCATCCTCCATAGGCTACTCACATGGCACCTCCTTGTTGTGTCTAAACAAAACCATCTTATTTTCTTCAATTCTCTTCTAAAACTTCCCATGGTTTCATTCTTCAATCTTCCATGTGGCCATTTCTCTCTTCAATGAAGCCACTTTCAATTTAAACGAGTCCATCTCCCACATCAAATCTTCTTCAATGTCACTATCTTCAGTGCTTTCCATCAGAATTCCATTAGTCTACTCCATGTCTTGAGTTTCTTTTCACATTATTTTTTAGGTGTAAGATCTTCCACGCTTCTTTGCATTCTTTATCTTCATACTTGCATACCTGTAAAATAAAATTCAAACAATGATGCACTTTTGCATCTCAATGCTCTCCTCCCAAGGAATCCGAACTTGATTTGATACCACTTTATGTGGCCTATGACCACAACTAACTCTTCTCTCATAAATTCAACTCACAAGTCATCATAGATTCAAAATATAATCAACAATCCACAAACTCAAAAAATCACATAACAACTCATGAATTCTTTACATAAATTCCACATTCTCTAATTAAATCTCTTAGCATTACAATAAGATTTATCAACAAAGCTTTCATCTCATTAAAACATTAAACAATCTATCCCAAAACACATTACAAACTTGGCATCCCAAGCCAAGGAGGCTCCCAAATATTTTACACAAGATTTTTCCTAAACTAGCCTAATTACAAAGTAAAGGAATGCGTTTATTTATAGAAACACAAAGATAGAATGAGAGAGAAATAAAGGAAGCCCACAAATTCGACCTCATCCACTTGGATGGAATATTCATCAATAGTAAAATGTCCTTCACTATGTGATTCACTTTAGTTTGGACCTATCAAACAAGTAGAATCTTCAAAATGTGTTATGCACTTCACATATGCTTCCAAAAACTAGTGGAAACTCCTTTTGACCAAGTTT
The DNA here is from genome assembly GCA_037957365.1 of Torreya grandis. NCBI lineage: Eukaryota > Viridiplantae > Streptophyta > Pinopsida > Cupressales > Taxaceae > Torreya > Torreya grandis. The sequence goes on along the minus strand of JARHVA010007901.1, from coordinate 533,511 downwards.
AAACCAATTAACTTTGCTATCCACATGGAATTTATCCCACTCTCATAATGGATGTCAACATCAACTTTAACACATGTAAAAGATCCTCCATAGGCCATGCCAAGCCATATCACCATCCTACATCATCACCTACATCACTTTTCATATCATTGTGAATAGTACCCATGAATAGTACTTGTGAATAATGATAATGAATAGTGTTTTTTTTGCCACATCACTATGTTGCTTTGTTAGTATGTAACTCTCTCATGGTGTTTTAAGTGGCTTTATTATTGGTAATCCATCTACCATTCTCTTTTTATATAATAGATGCAAACCTCTAAAGTTTAGATGTCAAAATATTAAGTGTTATAACCAAGATTGATCTTTACATGAAATTTGAAATGTTGCTTCAGTAATTGTTTGCAATCCTTGAGGTTTGAAACATAATTCACTTTGGATCTTAAGAGGAAACATTATATTTCTCATCATTTTAACTTTTGAAATTAGCCTATTGCTGGGTTTCTTATCCCAAATCACACATTCACCATTCTCAAAGTATATCCTATACCCTTTTTCCACCAATTGAGCAATGCTTATAAGATTATGTTGCAATCCATGAACATAGTGTACATTGGGGATATGCTTCTTTTTACCTTGTTTTGTTCTTATGTTAATTGATCATTTCCCTATGACTGATACTTCATGATCATTTCCTAATTTCACTACTTATTTTATCGAATCATCAATTGTTACAAACAACTCCTTACTTCCACTCATATGATTGCTACACCCATTATCTAAGAACCATACTTTCTTTGATTTTTTTGTGCAACATTACATGTTATCAACATTGTGTTTTGTTCACTAGTGTTGGGTTGGTTTTTATTTGTAAAGTTTGCCTTTTGTTTATTCATATCATATTGTCTTTTTCTACATTCAGATGCAAAATGCCCAAATATTTTACAATAATGACATTAGATGTTGGATTTATCATATGTTTCTCCTTGATGTTGGCTATGAAAATGGCTACTGGCTCTTCCTCCTAATGGTGTGAAAGATGTATGTGGACTTGATGTTGGTCTGATTTCAAGTTGATTAGATTATCTACCTCCTCTTAATGAAAAATGACCTCTATCTCTATTGTAATTTGATCTCCCTCTTATTCTATTGACTGAAAGCTGAGTTTTGAATATATTTTCCAATGAAGATGCCCCTGAATGGTTTAACCTTTGCTCATGTGATAGAAATAACCCCATTAATTCATCAATTGATAGCTGAATTAAATCTTTAGATTCTTAAATGGCCACTACTATTGAATCAAATTTTGTTGGCAAGCTTATAAGTACTTTTTCTACAACCTTTTGGTCTTCCATACTCTCACCATGAGTTCTTATATGATTTACAATGGCCATTACATGTGTAAAGATTGAGTCTATATTATCTAATTTTTTCATATAAAGATTCTCAAAATCCCTTCTAAGTATTTATAATTTTGCAGTTTTAACTTTGCTTGTACCTTTGGTATACTATTTGCAGGCTTCTCCATGATTTCTTTGACCTTGTAGCAGTTGCAACATGTGGAAATATTGATTCCTCCACGGCTTGCTGAATGAAAAACAATACTTTGGCATCCTTTTTCTCATTCTCCTTGAGTAGGTCCTCTGCTTGTGATAGTGCTTGATATACTTGTTGGTTCGTTGGTTTAGAGAATCCATTTTCCACTAAATCCCAAACATCTTGTGAATAGAATAGGGTTTTCATTTTTATACTCCAAAAACCATAAGTTTTCCCATTAAATATTGGTATTTGGGATTGGGAAATGCTACCACTTATTCCTGCCATAGTTTCTCCAAAACCTAATTCTCCTTCTATTTACTTTCTACTATTAAATTTTATTTTTTTCTTTTATAAATCTCTACCTCACCTTTGGGTTTTTATGAGCAGCTTATGTTGGAATGATACATACAATTACAACCTCTCCTTTGAATGATGATAGATGCTTCTGCATTGAAACAAAACTATTTAAAAAGTTTTTATCTCTTCAGGATCACTATAGTGCTCTGATACCAAATTGTAGGTGAGTAGAAAGACTATTTTCTATAGCAAATAAAACTCAAACAATACACTCAAAGTAGAAACCACATAAATTATATTTTATTGAGAATTTAATAGAGTTGTGTTGCTCTTGAGAATACAGACTTATTGCATACAAATTAACAGGGATTCACTGCTAGATTTTACCTTCATATATCCATATATTTAAAAAAATAGAGTATATCTCAATATATTACTTTTACAAAATAGGGTAGTTCAAAAATATAGCTTGGAAGTATCTTGAACTTCTGCCAAAACCAAAAAGACAAGAGATAAGATCACTTTTAATATCATTAGTGAAATCACCTACCAAAATCAAGGATGGAGGAGATATTTAGATTAAATATTCTATTCGTGAGAGTCTCCAAGCAGTAAAGTACTAACGAAAGTTAAACACAGATTAGTGGCACAGTTGTAGAGTGAGGGACCTGGAAGGGGAAGTTATTTATTTGCTGAGCTAGAGTCCATATCTGCCAACATATTATAGAAAATCAATATATGTTTTAAATGCTAAAAAAAAGATAAGTCATTTGAAAAAGGACATGACTTTTTTCACTCTGCTAGGGTTTTCTCCATGCTTGTCATTGAGTCGGCCCTTGGTTCCTCGCTTCTCTAGTCTTGGTTCATAGCGTGGCCTTAGGTGCCTATGGGACTTAGCATTTATTACCATTTAGAGTTTCTCACCTTCAGGTGAGGCTAGTCTTTATAATGTCCTCCCCCCATTATATCTCGATTGTTTTAGCTATAGAGAATAGAGAAATCCCAATTAATGGCCCCCTATAAGCACCTAAGGAAGTTCATCCCAAAAGTATACCATGCTATAATGTTTCAGACCCTGATATACTACCTATTCTTGAATTTAATTTTGCATGTCAATGGTTAAAGTAGTTTTGTTTAATTGGTTATTTTGTTGGGTGAATCCCCTCTGAAAGTATGCTACACTCCTGGGTTCAAACTCATTAAGAATCTCACAAAATCAAGCTAGAGAGCATCCAGAACATGACTAAGAGTTTCTTCCTCTTCTGCTTCTCTAACCCAACCCATGCCAAAGGAATCCTCCATAAGTCTACCACTTGGTATGTTAGAAAATAGCTCATTGTCTTCTCCCCCTGGACATGAGACTTTATAGTCTCAGAGGACACTGCTCTTAAAGTCCCAGTTTGGGTTGAATTCCTAGGCCTTTCACTCCCATGTTGGTACTTTATCCACCAAATTGCATCCTCTATAGGCCATGTGGTTTGTCATGAATAAAACCAGTTCTACTCTGCATGACTGCAAAAGAGGGTTTGTGTAGAGATAGACCTATCTCAAGACCTCAAGGAGTGTGTGGAAATCCAAGTCAGGGATGTGAGGCACACTCAACAAGTCCTCTATATCAACTTGCCTAATACTTATTTTTGATTCCAAGCCACTGACCATAAGATATAGGGTTATCCCCTTTAGTTGGCTTGCAATAATTTGGCTAACCACTCACCCTTGCCACCCAAGTTCTCTCATGAGGGTAGTAAAAAATTAGCTGAAGAGGGATGGAAAATGGTAGGGAAGAGGAATTCATGTCCCAAGGCTTCCAACTGGGCTACTTCCCCCAAAGGTAGCAAGTCATCCTCCAGCATTGGCCTATAGGGGTAGGGCCTTGTTGAAAAAGAGCCCACTCTAGTAGAAGCCCTGAAATTGGTTGAAAATATTAGGGTGTTTAACATCCTGTTGGTTGCATGTTTTGTCTCAAGGTCTTGAGGCCTCTAGGCCTAGCTCTCTTGATTTTTCACACTCACAGGTTGATACTCTTCCACTATTCTCTCAATGAGATCCATCCAAATGCTCTCATAGCCCTCCTAGGAGGAATGATGAGGTAGAAGGAGAGTTTTTGGCTGACTCTGACTTAAGGAAATAATATGAATTCTTCAATGCCAACAATGGGCATTTTTTATAGAACCAATATGATGTCTTGGAAGTGCTGGATTCAGAGGACATGTCCCTTGACTCCCATCATCTATGAATTGCTTTTGATGGAATGTTTGGGGTCTCACAAATCCAAAACGCAACTTTGTCATGTGTGATTTCAGAAGGAAGTTCTTGAGATGGACATTCTCTGATTGTAGGAAGTCAATAATTTCATTTGGCATGAGAGTATCATTTTGCATAGTCATCATGTCATGGGATGTGGAGGGGCAATCACTTTCATCTCTCCAAGGTGGTATCCACACTTAGTGCAATCTAGCGTGGAACCCACCAACTAGTTAGTGTGGGATATTTTTAATATTGAAAGCCATTCTTTTGAATTTATTAATATTTAGGCCTCAAATGATGCATTAGAGCATACCCATTTATGGTAGTGGATTACGAATGATCTCCCTGAAGCCCATTGGGTATTATGTGGTGACTTTAATATGGTGGTAGCTCCTAAGGACAAAATGGGCGGCTTGCCCATTAGGTGGGCAACTAGTGAAAGGGAGGTGTGGTTCTACATGTGCAATAAATGGTGTCTTTATGATCTTAATACTTCGTGCCAGCCTACAGATGGAGTTTGGTACACCTAAAGTAACTTTAGGGAGGGCCCTGCTCAAATTTTGAAGTGTCTTGATAGGACAATGATGGCTTCCTAGTTGTACTTATCTTTTAATAACAACTTCTCCTTGTCGATGCAGACACTGTTAGATTTTGGGCTTTCTAACCACTCCCCCATTTGGTTTCATGTAACTTGGTAGTTCATGAAGCCCAAGGTTCACAAAACACAATTCTTTTTCAACACCTCTCCGCTCAAGCATAGGCCCATGGTGGCACACATTGGGAGAGTCTAGAATTTAGACCCATGTCCTTTCCAAAAATCTAATTAGATTCTCTAGTGGGATGATGCAATCTAAAGGACCACCCATTTTTTATTGATCTATGGCCATCAACTTACTATAATTCAGAGACACTCCTACTCTATTACCTCTTCAAAACTCAGCCACATGGCCCCAGCTCTCAAAAAAGATCCCTTTAATGAGATCTTGCCGGTGAGAGTTACTTCCTTATGACACAGCATCTAGATTGCAAACAACTACAATGCTTGGGGAGCCCAAGTCAAAGCTAGGCTTATTGGCTAGTGATTGGGGACAAAGCCTCTAAAGAATTCTTTCAAATGTTGTAAGCTAAAAACTCAAAACAATAAATTCAAGTTATTATTGAGACTGGAAACAAACTCTTAGAAACACTGTAGATAGTGCAAGCATTTGTGCGCCATTATCAACAAGTGTTATAAGATCAAGTCCCTTCAATTGAATGGGAAACTATTCTTCAACAATGTCTTTCAGTTGTGCCTTGCAAAATCAGTCCCACTCAATGGGTGATTTGTGATAGGCCACTCACTGTAGATGATTTACATGAAGCAGTGACACATATGGATAATGACAAAGCCCCTAGCATTGATGGGCTCCCTTGCAAATTCTATAAAACCCTTTGGAATCTTATGGGCAATGACTTGCTCAAGGTTTACAAAGAAACATTTCACACACACATGCTAGGTAAAAATATTAATAGAGGAAATATTAAATTTATACTTAAGTAGGGAGACCTAGAGTTGATTTGTAATTAGCATTCCATCACCTTCCTCAATGTCTCCTATAAAATCATAGCCAAGGTGCTGGTGATCCGACTATGCAATCTATTACCTCTCATTGTGCATTTAGAACAAACTAGCTTCATTAGGAGCTGCTACATTCTGGACAACATCATTGTGGTTTGGAAAACTATGGACTGGACCAGACAATCCAAGCAACAAGCCTTGTTCATCAAAATTGACTTTGAAAAAGCTTATGATCGCATTGAATGGCATTTTATCCTAGACATGCTTTGCGCTCTGGGCTCTGGGCTTGTTTTTATTCAAACCATTGAAATAATTTTTGTAGATGCCTCGACGGTCTTCTCCATTAATGGAGTCACTTTTGACCAATTTGGCCTTTACCATTCCATTCACTAAGGGTGCCCCTTAGCGCTAGCACTTTATGTGCGTACTACTGAGGGGTTTGGATATCTTCTTAGAAAATCCCAATCCTACGGCCTTGTAAAGGAATTTACCTCCCACTTGATGCAACCAACCCACATGAGGACATGCAATTGCTTAATGGCCATTTTGTAGATGATTCCTTCCTTACCCTCATTGAAGATGAAGCCAACGTGGATAACACCCTTCAGTATCTTGACACCTTCTACCTGGCCTCTAGCTCTAGCATCCAATGATAGAAAACTCAATGTTACAAGTAGTCATACCTCCCTCTGCCTCTGTGGGCAACTAAGTATGGTTGGACACAGATCCAACATGACAAAATTTTTAAATTTCTTGGCATCCCTTTTGCCTTCGATGCTTTGCCACCTTTGTTGTTGCAATATGTTGTTAACAGAGTTGTTAAAAATCTAGATTATTAGATGACAAAGACTCTTTCATTAGCAGATAAATTTCAAATCTGCTCAAAGATTTTTGCATCTACCCATGTGTACTATTTGTCATGTTGGGTCCCTTAAAAAAATCTTACCAGAAGTTGGAGAAATTGCTCAGAGATTTCATGTGGGCCAAATCTCCCCAAGGTAAAGGTTTCCATAGGGTGATATGAAAATATCACTGCCTTCTACGTGAAGTTAGAGAGATGGGACTTATCGAAACTACTAGACAAGGATCTGCATTATGTGTGAAATGGGTTGTAAGGGCCATCAAGGGTCTAGAAGCTTAGAGGTGTTATTTAAGCACTGCATCTCCTCAGGCTTGCCTAAGAGAAATAAATCTTGGAAAGGAATTGGCTTCCCCAATTTGCTCTTCATCCAATTTCTTGTTCAGATCACTGAGTTCTTTGTGGCCAGAAGCATCTGGTAATCTTGGAAAAAGATCAAGGCATGACTTGACTAGAATGGTTCTTATTTTTGCAATGGGCTCTCTGCTAATTCCCACTCTATTTAGTAGTCCCCCATATTTTATCAAAATGGGGTTCCTTTGGTAGAGGTTCCCTAGATCAATACCCTCAAGCTATATAGTAGAGGAATCCAAATTATCCAAGATATCTTCTGCAAATGCTCTCACACATGGCTACCTTGGGAGGATGTGAAAGCCAAATTTTGACTGGCCAATGCAGACCAGTAAATCCTCAATGTTGTCCCCAATTCCATGTTCCACAAAATCTCAGTCAACTCTACTAGACCATGGTAGAAAGATTGGAAATGGTTTGTGAAAACCCCATTTCGCAATTACACTCCATGACTCATCTATAATTGGCTTACCCCACACTTGCCCATGGTTGACAAGCTTAACAACCACTGGGGGTTACACTCATTTGTGAAAATGTGGAGCTTTTGCTTCAACACTATTTGGGGGACCTATGTGGAGACCAAGCTTAACCATTTTTCTTGGTGTATATTGAACTAAGGCTTACCTATTGGCAAAAGATTGGTTCATCTCGGAGTCCAATTACCTACTTGTCCCTTTTACAGACATCTTGAGACCCCACCTCATCTCTTTTGGTATTGTCCCAAAGCTCAAAGGGTCTGGACTTGGATCCATAATCTCTTTAGGGCCTTCCAACGCAATTTCTTCATGTGGCAGCACATCCTCCTGGGGGACACCCTGTGATGGCCACCATAGTAGCTCAAGTCTGGTATACTTTCAAAGTAGAAACTCTCTTCTAGATTTGGAAAGAACGAAATAATTCTACGTTCAATCATGTTTCTTTTGATTGTAATATTTTTACTTTGAAAAAATCATCCATTATCTCCAATGTTCTTGTGCAGATACAGGTCCTCATGTCTCACTGTGGAGATGTTTCTTGTGTTATGGCTCAGATTCTGCCTTCTCTATACAGGGATCCCAAATTGGATGACAAAGTGTTTCGACTGTATTATGGTGGACATCACCACAACGGCTCTAGGGATTGCTCTCACAATGGCACCCTATACAAGCGTGCCCCCCCGGGCAACAACAAGGGTGGCAGTGGTCACCTCCTTCCCCTATTGGGTCGGATGGTTGGGGTGATCCTCCTCCATGCCCATATAGTTGAGGGGTGCCACATAAAGGCCGCACTGACATGTTAGACAAGTTTCCCAAAGTGTCGTTGGCTATCTCACCCGCTCGAACTCATGCAAAAGATGAAATAGACATAGTTCAGGTTATTGGTTGAGAGCCTATTTCAAATGACAATGACTTACCAAGTTTTGGCTGGGGTCTGGATGATATAGATCCTCCGCTTTCAAGCCTTGCTCTAACTGTTTAATAATATTCTCTTATGACTTTTATTTTGTGACTTGTCTCTAAATGCTACCTGAAATCGATACTTTTAATGCTTTACTCCTAAGCTCTACCTAGCATCGTGACATGCTCTCATATCGCCTTATTTAAAAAAAAATAAAAATGAATTATTCATTTATTTCTATTAAATTAATATATAAATATATTTCATTAAAAAAAAATGCTAAAAAAAAATTGGTGCGCTTGGAAGCTAGTACAAAGACAATGACAATAAATATTTCTCTTAATGATAATAGGTTTTTTAACCTTGTTTCTATGATCATAGTTTTTAGAATATTGCCTAAATTCATTATGATAACAGTGATTTGGTTAAACTATCTTTATCGTGTTTTTTTACCAAACTTTTAGCTTTTTTTAGGGTTTTTTCGTGTGTCAAACAAATTAAATTAGCTTCGTTTGGAAGATTTTGTCTTCCATATAGTCTTTAGAAGAATTTGTGTAGGTTCAACATGATAACAGTCATTTGGTTAAATTTAACATTATTACTATTCTTTAATAAATTTTTTGCTTGTTTAAGATCTTTTTCATGCTTCAAACAAAGTACGATAATGTCACCTGAAAGATACTACATGGTCACATTAAATGCATTTCTTATTGTGTGGATGACTGAATTCTAACTGTGTTTGCCATTTTCCTGAATTTGCAACAAATTCACTTTAGGTTGCTTTGCAACAAATTCATTTTAGGTTGCATCTGCCTCCTTTTTTAAGCTACTACTTTTAAGTCATGTTCGGATGAATATTTAGTTTGGCTACGATCATTTGTCTTTGCCAATTTTTTAATTTAAATAAATTAAAATCATTTTTGTTACCATTTTTTTAATTTAAATAAATTAAAATTATTTTTGTTAGACCTTAAAACAACAGCAAAATTCACTTTAATTGCATTCTGATTAGACTTCTTTTTCCTCCTTAAAAAAGAAATATTGCTTTTTCAAAACCATAAATTATGTTTTTTTATATAAATAAATTAAATACATATATTTATTGTAAAAAGTTACCTTTATTTTCAAAAACCGTCGGGTAACTTTAAAAATAACAAAAAGAGCCCAAAAATATCTATATCTATATATATTTTGATTTATTTATTATTTCCAAAGTTTACATTCTTGTACCAAAAATATAAAATAAATCAATGCAAAGCGTCATCAAATTTGTCCTGGTGTGTGGGGCAACTTAAAAAAAATGTGGGAGATTTTATACCAAGGCAAAGAAAATATGGTATAATTATCATCAGAAGGTCAAGATTGAGTATGGCCTTTAAAAAATTCAATCTCGGCTAATGGAATTTTTGTTGTCTGTTCAAGTTTTGTTTGGTTTACATTAACCTTCAAGAACGTAATGTACATAATATGCATGGACACGCATGATCATCTTTGTTGTTGTATTGTTTCAATAGCCACATGCACATCAGGACAACCATTCTAAAAATTCAATTGGCACGATACATATCAGCATAGGATTCAGTCCTTTAAAGAAACTCCTACATTAACATACCAAAGGAAAAGACATCGACCTGAAAACAATATGGAAGAGTTTAGGAAGAAAGATCAAAAGCAGTTTAATGCGATCTCAGATATGAAAATCTCTGATATGAGACATTGGTTTTTACCATCTCAGGAACCATATTACCACTTCTGGAGCCATCCGGGGAAGGCTTCCTCACACACCGCCAGAATCAGTCTGCTGTTTGATCTTAGTGACAGCATTTCATGGAAACTAAAACTAGAGCTACAGCTCTACAAAACACTCACAACATGAAACACAAATTACAAATGAAAAACATAAGAAAGAATATTCTATTAATGCACTTGCTATAACAGAGACTAACGAACTTCAGCTCTCATCCATGCAATCACAGCACTATTGGCTGGACACTGTGCTACAGCACTTAGATCAAACACAACTTAACAACAAGATTTGGTGACTTGGATAGCCAGTGCTTCGATGCAGTTGGTAACCAGTCATGGCTACACATTCACTTGATTCATCCTATCTACCAGCTTCAGCTGGGATGCTGCGAGGCATGCTAACATCATTACAATCAACCACCTTAAATAAGACTTGGTAGAACACTCTAGAACCAGCTCTACAAGCTGAGAGCTCAAGAGTCAAAACAAATGCATTAAAGAAGTAAATCTATTAGCTAAGATACATATCAAGAAATATACAGCTGGGCGGTTGGGTGACAGCTGGATTAAATCTTCGGCACATTTATGAAGTAAGTAGTCTAGATTACCTACGTGACTACTGTTAGAAACCTAAGATAATTTCTACACATGTAAGCACTTATGCTGTAGTTGAGAAATCAGTTAGTTTACATTCAGTTAGTTAACAAACAGTTAGTTAAACTGTTCGAGAATTTGTTAGAGAGTTAGTTTGCACGGAAAGACTAAAATTAGTCTTGAGTTTATTTTCTAATTATTGTTTGTATTCAATTCTATTTAATAGACCCATGGGGCAGTATTGTAATTGAACAAGATCAAGAAGATGAACAAGATAAGCAAGATCAAGAAGATCTGCAAGATTCAAGAAGATGATTAAAAAAAAAAAAAAAAAAAACGAAAGCAAAAAAAAAAAGAAAAGAAAAGGAGGATTTATATCTAAGATGGTGTGAAGGTGTCAAAAAGAGCCAAGCAGTGGAATAGTTGAAGAAAGAAGGTAGCGCAAGATGTGCGTGTGAGAGCTAGTAAGAGCTCCATATTTGGTAAGAGCTTCGCAGAGCTTGTGTTGAACAGTGAGTGAAGCTGTGAAAGTGTGTTTGTTGAACAGCGAGTGACGCTATCAAAGTGTCTAAAGATTAGGCCGATCGTTGGCAAATCTAAACCAACGTAGAAAGAACCCAGCAGAGTCCTGGGAGGAAACCTGAGCAGTTAAGCGTCAGGTGAAAGAAAGATAAGCAAGCATAAAGCTTGTAGTGTTGGACATAAGCATGTCTGTTGATAGCCTTTCAACAGGCTACTCCTCAGTCTTAAACGCTGAGTGAACGCTCATTGAGTAATTGTATTTTTTCGTAGCCTCAATCTAGGCTATATCAGGTGGTGTATTCCACATATAAGGCAATGTATTTCGCAAGGTGGTGTATTCCACATATAAGGCAATTATATTTTCGCAAGGCAGTGTATTCCGCATGAGAGACAATGTATTCTGCAAAAGAAAAGCATCCTAGCTGAAATTGGTAGACAAAATTTAGGCATTGTAAATGCTAAAATTGTAAATGGTAGAAATTAAGGTGGAGTGTTAGAAACCCAAGATAATTTCTACACATGCAAGCACTTAAGCTGCAGTTGAGCAATCAGTTAGTTTACATTCAGTTAGTTAACAAACAGTTAGTTAAACTGTTAGAGAATTTGTTAGAGAGTTAGTTTGCATGGAAAGACTAAAATTAGTCTTGAGTTTATTTTCTAATTATTGTTTGTATTCAATTCTATTTAAAGACCCTAAGGGCGCATCATTGTAAGCAAGAAAATTGAAGATCAATAAAATCTTTTTCTTTCAAGAGATTGCTGTAGCAATTGGGTTCTTTCTTGTTTATTTGTTTGAGTTCTTGTTTTATATGCTTTCTATATTCTAACAACTACAGCCACATTTATGAAGAAGGTAGTCTAGAGTACCTACGTGGCTACAGCCACATTTTCCAACACTTAGACAAGCCCAAATCTGAAACATTTAGAACAACAAATAAGTGGCATTTTTCTCATGATAAGGTTTTGGCAAGGTTATTAGTGGCAATTTCACTGTTGATTCATTTCGTATGCCCTAAGGGGGTGGGCAAACAATGGGTCATTGAGAAATGAGAATTATTGTAATTTCAATGATGCATGTAGCTATGAAAGATATGGGAAAAACCATATTGGTTTAAGGAAAAATGAAATAGAATTTTCAGATGTTATCATTGCATTTGTATATATAAATGGTGATGTTATGAAAAAATAGTTTGTGCAATATCATTAACTTAGTGATTTCGTCATAGTAAAATGAAGAGCAAATAGAAACAAGCACTCAACAATTTTTTTTAAAGAATGAAATAAAATAAAATGCAAGATAAAAATGTTTATGAGGTTTGTTGCATTTGTATTACACTTTAGACATTGTAAAATCAGAAAAAAATGAATTTTATTTACATAAATATAAATTAATAATAATATTTCAGATATTACATAATAATGCAATATCATATGCTAAACTAATATATTAAAGTAATGAAGTGAAGTGCATTCTATATAGAATGTTTATCATGATTTAGTTTATGAGGTATTATAGGTTTCTCTTTCTATTTTCCTCCAAAGACCAAATAAAATTGCATGGTTTGATTCTGATAGTGAAGTAAAATTGCATGCTTAAATTACAATAGGTAGTTTGTGTAAATCCATTACATGTATTCAGATGTTTTAGAGAAAGAGAGCTGCTTAGTCTAGTACGGAAACAAAACAAATAAGTTCATAACCAAGAGAGGAGAAATATTCAATTGTCATAGTATTATCTAAGGGGTCAAAATTATGGACAATGTAATTATGTCAGTTTTGAACTATGTAAATGTCTTTCCAAGTGTGCGAATCCATTTGAAAGGAAAATTACAAATTATGGAGAACCTAATCTTTATCAAATACAATATTATGTGCAGAATTAGTAGTTCATTTTAGCTTCTCCATTAATTTTTTCAGTGGTTTACTTTGATTTCATTTTCATCCACATTTTATTGTCACTGGATATGGAATGTAGACCTTCCATTCCCTCTTTTTAGCATTTTCGTGAAGAGAGAGCGAATCCATGTGAAAGGTTAAAGAATTATTTTAAAGTTTGGCATAGTTTTCAGCCATGCAATGCAAAAGTTTGAGTCATAAACGATCTGAATTTAATCATTTTTTAATTCACATCAATAGGATTTTTTTGGAATTTGTAAATATGGGTTTTCTCATTTAATCTATTGGAAAATCTATTTTCTATATTGTTACATTGTTTGAAAGAGATATTTTCCCGAATATAAAAAGTATCAAGTTTTTTTAACAACAGAATTGTTTCTTTCGTGTTTGTAGAAGTGTATAGTGTATATAGTACCTAACTATAGAAGGATGGAGTTGTCATGGCATGGCTTGAGGATACGTGGCTAATTTCTTTTGAAATAAAATGGCCTATCACAATAAAATATACATCAATAATTATTCATAGTATATAAAGTATATATTAAAATTTCAAATAGTTTGAGATTTCAAACTTATAATGTGTGCACATATACATCAATAGTTATTTCTAGTTTATAAAGTATATATTGTAAACCATTGACATACTTTTATCTTCAGTTTTTATAGTGATATGTGTAATGGTATTATTTTTATCCATTCTGAAAGTGCTTTGCATTGTTAATTTTGATAGCAATTTTCTCTTTTTATATAATTTTTTTAAAGGTATTATATATATATATATATATATATATATATATATATATATATGGCATTAGTTCGTTGATTATATGGTATTTTGAAATTCATTGAAAAGTGGTGTTTGTAGTTTTAATATCATATAGAAGATAGTGGGATTATAAATATACACATTCAGTTTTACAATTTTTATAGTATTTTTTTTTTTTTGGAATGGTTTGAAGTTATTTATAAAGAAATTACAAGTTATGCATATAGGTTTAAATAAACGGAAATATGCTTTTCTAATTGATAGAATTCCATATACTTATTTTGGCAAAAAAAGTGTTTCATCAGTATTAGTTTTAATGAAATAATAAAAATTATAGTTTGGCATTTGGGAAGTACCTAAATTTTTTTATTAATAGTATTTATAAACATTGAAGGGATATTTTTACATGTACATAAGCGATGAATGTTGATTGAGTACTGTGCAAGGTTATCTTTGCTACTTCATTTCATTAGGTTCTTGAAAAAAAAAATTGCAGTTTTATTTTTCTAGATTTTTCTTTCAATTTCATTGTACTCATGTGCTAGTGTGTAGAAGAAGTAGACTTGTTTGTAGAAAAATAATTTTTTTTTTTTTTTTTATAGGGATATGCAATTTTTTTTATAGGATTGCAATATAACTAAATGAGCTTACTTTGAGTTTTTCAGTTGGTAAATTCCCATATATTATTTCTATAATAAGTTGGTTTCCCATTTTATATGCAGATGTATAGATAGCTACTATAATTCTAGTCATATAGTGTTATGTGGTGCTTAGAAGTTATTGTATTGTTGAATTTAGATAAACACATGCTTTCAAAAAAATTGGGTTAATTAATTATATTGTAGTAGATCCATTTGATAATAATACGAAATTTGTCATTATTTAGAGCAATGGAAAAATTAGTGATGCATAACCCTCATGTGGAAGAAGGTTGTGTTCACTCATTTTGATTAGCGAGTATGATTCATTTAGAGTTATTGTGATTTCATTTTTAGCATCTATCATGTCAATTCATAAAAGTTATGTTGTCCTTTCCCTATCAAGCATTGTTATGTATGTGATGAGGACATATCCTTTAAAAACTTATCCACACTTGTAATTGTTTATATTATCAATTGTTATTTGTATGTTGCTTGAATTTTTGGTTTTTAGATTTGCTTTGCAATTAGACATAGTTTATATTTAACACAAAAAATAGAAACTAAGTAGTAGTTTTGTAAATGCATACCTCTTTGACCATTTGTTTGATTCCATATCTGCATGCTTTATTTGAATACTTCATTCTATGTTTGTTGCATTGAATTGTTAAAAAAAATTTATTAGTTAATAATAATTTTTTCTCTAAACTATTATGTTTCAATATACAAAATACACATAATTGAAATGTATGTTGAAATTGATAATGTAGATAAAATTGTTGCATATCTTTTTGTTTCATGTTTCTGTTGAAAGATTATTTTTGGGCATTTTATATGTCATATAAGTCTATTTACAATTTGCTTTGTACAATATATTCATACAGTTTTCCCTTTATTTCTCAAGTGGGAAAGCAATACAAATTGCATTGTGATCAATTATGTGTGAAAAAGAATGAAATGCATATTTTTACATTGATATTTTTCTAAAAGTGGTCTATCATGGTGTCTGCATTTGTTGTTGATATATTTGGGACAATAAACAAATTGTGCTTTTGCATATATTAGTGTAGATGTTGTTTTGAATTTTTGTTTTGCATCATGTCAATATTAAATTCTCGAAATAAAAATATTTTCATATCATATTTTAGAGTTGAAGTAATTATTTCTATGAATTTTAATATCTCTATAAAAGCAGCCTTTGGTGCTCAATATATATTTAATATTTGTATGGACATGTTTAAATATAGTGTGTTTTTTTATTATTGGTAAAAAAAGATTTTTTGAACTAGGGACCCGACCCTAGACATGAAACATGAAGATGAGACCTAACAACTTAGATATACAAGAAAGACCTATACATGAATCAAATAGACATGGCCTAGCATCCAAATATAGAAATAAAGTATATCCCATACTAATCAAACAAAAAAATAATTAAGATTATTTTAATACATTCTCCTTTCTCAATATGAGAGTCATATTCAGATGATCAGATTTACCTTGACCTTTTTTTTCCCAAAAATAATCCATTCTACTCCTTCCTTAGGGTAGACTGGAATGGGTATTTCCAATGAGTTTTCTGAATTCAATTCCTTCAAAGGTGCCTGATCCAATGGATTGCTTCTTGATTATGGATCTACACAATCTATTTCTTTCAATGAAGTTATTTTCTCCTTATTCGGTGAAGCTCTATTTTCTTTAATCATGAAAGTTATATTCATTATCCAAGGTTCCTATTGAGCTAAATCCAGATGCTCCTCAAGTTTTTCCATATCACTATTAAAATCAATGCTCTCACTATCATTTCTAATAAAAGAATGCCTAGGGAAAGCATTCTTCCACTAGAATAACCTTTTTACGCTTAGATATATTTTAAAATGTGACTAAATGCCATGTTTTAAAACAATTTCTACATCTAAAAAGCAAGTTTTAATAATCCAAATATTTATTCCATACTTGATTCTAAACTTTGAGCTCAATAGACTCAAGGAGCTCTTTGAGAACATCCAAATTAACTAAAATTTTAGTAACAACAAATGAAAAAGAGAATTACAACCCACAAATAAGAATTCACCTAAAGAATTGCCTACGGCTTTGAAACATAAACATATCTAAAACTACTCTGGAAGATATTGTAGTCTTACCCAAATTGGTCTATCATTAAATGCCTCAATATGTGTATCAAAGCAAATTGGTCTATCATTAAATGCCTCAATATGTGTATCAAAGAACAGGAACCATGGTTTAAAAGTAAGAATGTTCTTTCACCATGACCAAATGGGGTTATAAAACACCACATTCTTGTCCTTAATCAGAGCAAAAGAAATATAAAAAAATCCTGTAGTGTAGGGGAAGAATAACAAATTACCTTCCATCAACGGCTTCCAGTTCTCCAAAATCCAACTATTGAGATCTGGGAGATGTTGGAGACTGGAGTTAATTTCTCCACTCCTCATACATGCAGCAGTTAACTATCAGTTAGTTAACAAACAGTCAAGAAGATTAATAAAATCTTGTTCCATAATTGCTATAACAATCTGTGTGTGTTCTATTTTCTATTTTTATATGTTTTTATTTTCTAACAGGGGAGTAGGCCTTAGATTGGAAAAGCGACAGATCATTCATTAATTGGATAACTCTTCGTCCCTCTCTAACAGAATCTATAATTTTCTCCCTCAAAAGAGATTGAGGGTTAATTTTAACTTAGGCTAGGGGTTTGGATCTATGCGCACTGTGCTTGGAAATGATGTCAGTAAAGGAACTTTGTTTCTCCCCTATTTCTACCCCGGTGTTCTGCCCAAAACACTCTCGGTCTCCCATTTACTCGCCATTTCCAACAGACTCGGTCTCCCATTTACTTTTGTCAATGGTAGCTAGATGAAGAAAAGCATTGACTTCCCCCGCCTTTGTTCGCAGAGTTGACCCAATGCCACGAATGCCCCATTTTGTTGCATCTCCCTTCGGCCCATCGTCTACTACCGATGCTTTATCTGCCAGGTTATTTGCTCTCAGATTTTCCTATTCTGATCCTGATGCTTTGTTTGAATGCAGTGTGTTAATTGTGATTATTTCTATATTTTTGTACTAAATGTTTGGATGCTTTGTTTGAAATCATTTTTTTTTAAGCTTGTCATGATACTGTAAATTTTCATTGAAGAAAAATAATGGAATTTCTCAACGAGCATTGTCTTATTTGGTATTTCCACTTTTTGAGTTTCTTGTAAGCATATGGCGTCTGCTTCCATGAGTTCATAATCAAGTAATATATTTTCTAATTGAAATTATAAACTAATTTTGTTTAAAGAATATATCATGAAATAATTAGAGGATTTAAATCTAAGATCATATAAAAAATGCCATTATACAAATTGTTGAAATCTTTGAATTCTAGTTCATACTTCATATGATACTATAATTTTTTCTCAGTTAGTATATGTAAAAGGTACAATGATTTTATAATTCTGACTCGAGACAGGGTGGTGTAAACAAGACCTTGATAATGCCCTTGACAAGGGTCAAAAGCTAAATCATTTATTATTATCCCATATGATCTAGGGATTATTTTTGTCCATGCTATCTGCACAGGGAATTGTTCTCACGTAATTATTATTTTTTTAACGTTTTTTTCTAGCTCTTGTGAAAGGAGTCTAATATTTGTTAATGTGTTGACTGTATAAGGTCTTCATTTTCTGTCATTGGAGTTTGCCAATGTTTATATCACGGAAATGTATTCATACAATGTGAGTAATTTCACTAGAGTAATATTTTAATATCCCATCTACACCATTAACTAAGTCGTCACATGTATTGTAATTTCTAAGAATCAATTTTGTTAGAATATATATATATTTTTATATTTATTATTTTTGGTAATATTTAAAAATACTTATCGATCTTATTATTCTGTGTATGCTAAATTGAATTTAGCATGTATGTTTCTCTTTGCAAAATAGTAATGAATTTTCATTGTGAAGTTTAATGTTTTTGTTTCAACGAAATAAATATGTAAATGTTGGATCAAATGGAGGAGTTTTATAACAATAGTGATTTGAGTATTCAATGTCGTCTTATATTTGGTTACAAATTATTATATGGTTTAAAATAAATTAAAATTTGACATTCAATTATCTCCTAACTTCTTTCAGCTCAAAGTATTTGACATTGTCTGTCCAATATGTCTGTGGTATTGTTTTAATATGAAGTTTTGATTTTTTAAATATCCAATTGTCTTGAATGAGTTGTGCTTGGTTTAAATCACCACATAAATTAATATTTATATTTATAAATGGATTTATAGTTTTATGTATGATTTCATGGAGCCTTTTGTCTATGTTATAAAGCATACAACTTTTTATTAAAGATATATAGTTAATTTTCATTATACGAAGTTGTTCATACTTTTCCTCATCATATCTAAATTATTTGAATTTTATGAGAGATTTTATGACATTTTGTGTGGAAATTAGAAAATAGAGTGTGCAGTTGCACCATTGGCATTGTATGCAATTTTGCGAGTGTATGCATCAATAATGCCTTTTACTTTGAGAGGTCATTATTGAACTAGTTCTTGTAAGAAGGACATATTAATTGGTATATTACCTATGATGTATACATTTTCCCCGTTATGCTCCTCCTATTAAAATTAAATGATTTGATTCATTTGGAGCAATTATTTTTCTCTTTGTAATGTCTTTTACAATTTTTTTTTTCTCACAATTCAATTATTATTGTGAATTGAAATAGTGTTCTTTACTTATTAGAGATGGTTGTTTATTTATTTGAAACTTGTTTCTTGTTTGGGTATCAATTAATGTTTTATTTATGAGATGATTTATATTTTTCAATGATTCGAAAACATTTGTCAAAGTCATTTTCAATGTCAATGTAAAATATTGTATTACATTTTTTTTGCAACATTTGTAGCAACAATGGTAGTGTTATTCATATTGATTGTAGTTATACAATGAAATTGGTTTACATGTCTTCTATAACTTTTCTATGTACAAGATAAGTTGACGACCATGTTGTAAAATTTTGTTTCAATGATTACTTAGGTTCTTGATATGCTATAAATAACATCATATATTCTCTATAATAGTTTTCTAGATCAATATGCTCATTGTATCTAACATATCATATTGTTTGTGGATTTTGCCATTTTTTTGTATTTTTTGATGTTCATATATGGTATGTTGTGTATTTTTCCAAGTAAACATGTTATAAATATGTAGGCCTTACATTATATTTTTCAATGATAGAAACTCAAAATATGTTTTCAAAGTCATCATGCTTTTGTCCTAATAATTTAGGACTTTTCAAAATGAATGTTTTAATCGACAATGGTGATTTATTTATGAAACTTGTTTTCCTTGAACTATAATGCAATGGAAATGATAGGTTAATGTTCATTTCTTGATGACTAAATATTTTTTTGATATTTAAGGAGAGTGTTACAAAGTTTTTGTAAAAAAAGCGGTTCATTTTCATTATTTTTAATAGTTCACCATGTACTCTAAAAAAGTGGTTGTCAATCTATGATCTAATTTAGTCATGTATGATGTGTAATATGTTGTAGCAAAATATGCATCGAGAGTATGCTGTGTATCTATATTTTCCTACCAAAGGTTTGAAACACCAATTTCAAAAGCATTTGTCTACATGTCTAATGGGTGTCTTTCTAACAAATAGACAGGGCATGTAGCAAGTGACTACAATAGTATAAAATAATTTTGTTTGATCAAATTTTCATTTTCTAAAAATTGTTTCATCATAATTGGGTATTTCAAATAAACACACTATATAAATAAAATGTTTAAATGCAACAATGCAATATTAAGATCTAAATAATAAATGACAGTTTATTGGAAATTAACCTCTTCAAGAATGTGTTGTAAATAAAACAAAAATTATAAAATCAAGGGTTAAAAATAACATATATTATTTGTCATGTTGTTCTGGGCCATTAGGGTGGTTCAGGTTCATCTCAATGTTACAAACCAACTTTGAGTTATGTCTATTCTATCCTTTTACTATTTTTCCTATTTAGACACTTGTGTTAGGCTTGGGAGTTTTGCATTGATGCAAGTGTCCTGATCTCGATGAAAGTGTCCAAATATGAATATTCATAGTAACTAACTATGTCATTTCATGAATATGCACTTAGACTTTTTTTCATATTTTTCTTCCATGTAATGATCAGATCATGTGAAAAATATTGTCAAAGATATAAAACCTAGATTCTTTGTCCTTAACCACCTATGAATTGATAAAATGGGTTAGCACATGAGTTAAGTGAACCCTAAAAACTTGGCTATTACTAAGTGTTACCTAAATATCCATATACTCCAAGAAGGAACTTACAATCATATATATTTATCCCTATAAGGTGTGTGTCTAATAGTGATCATGAAAAATATATGCCCTTTATGCCATTTCAACCCTTGCCACAAGCAATGTATGTGTAATTTGACATTTTGTAATACTTTATATTTTAGCAATGTGAAATTTAATGTGAGGTGTAATCAATAGCTTTTGAATGAATGATGTATATGCTAATTAAGAGGCTTGCTCAGTTATTGAATACTATGTCATAGTTTTGTATATATAGGGAACCTTCTAAATTAAAATTAAGACCTACTAACATTTGAAAGTCAAAAATAGAATAAACATACATACTCTTACAAATGACCACAAGGTAAAAATTAAAGAAATGGAGAAAAAGATAACCTAGGACACTTTTAATTACCTTTGGACACTTGCATTGATGAAAGTATCCTAAAGGAAATGGTAGTGTTTAAGAGATCAAAACACATATAACCATCAAAAACTTAGGGATCCCTGCCATAAGATGGCCAAAGCATAATACAATGAACAAATAGCAAAAACACAATGGAAAAAGCAATGAAAAGGCCATGAAATCTAAGTGGCCCATGCAAAATCATGCCACTAAGGACTCAATCTTATGACAAAAGGGATATATGTCTAAAACTAAGCAAAGATAAATAAATAAAAGAAGTTTATACCAAAAACACACCTTGGCTTCATGATATCTCCAGTTTGATTCTATGTCTCCTCTATTACAACAAAAATCATGTTACAATATAATTAACATATATAATCTAAAAATGAGAAAAATTAAAATCAATTAGAAAATAAAGAATCTCTTTTATAGCCTTACATGTTTTGGAGTGGTGCTCCCACCATGGAGGGTGGAGAAATAGAAGGGAACTTTAGGTGCCATCCATTTCCTATCCAGGGAGAATAATGAGTCTACAAGTGGTAAAGTATGATCCATATTGGAGATGCTTCTTGAAAATGAGGGTTGGTAGGTGATCATTCCTTCAACTTGGTATAAGGAGCATGGTGCTAAGACTATTGAGGGTATTGAATCTTGACCATACAACTCAAAGGTGAACATAAATTGGGTAATCTATTCAAGGTTGAGTGGTATAACCAACTCAACCTAAATAAAGTGGGTAGTGCTAGGTCATTGAGGGTGTTGAATCTCTACCATACTACTCAAGGAAGCCAAATATTGTAGACATATAAAGTTTCAAAACAATGCTTCTTAGTGAAAAATGATGCTTCTTGGTAAAATAATGCTTCTTAGTAAATTTATTGACCATGGAAATTTTTAATATGTGAGAATTGGTGCATTTTTACAAAATATTTTGTATATGTAATCTGGTGAGTCTTGAGAAATAAATTAGTGTAACTTGGTGAATGAGAGAAGGAATGAAATTTGTTTGTTCCCCATGTCTTGTTTTTTATGAATTGATGTATAATTTTAATATGTATTTTGTAATTCTTAGTTCACTTGCATGAAATATGCACCTCTAGTAAATGTGAAGTTTAAGTATCTATCAAAATGTAACCTCTCCTTTGTAACAATGTATAATACCTACCATAAATTTGAGAAAATTTGTCACAAATATCTAAAAATTAGTGTAATGTATAAGATTCTAGTGTATATCTGAATCATGTAAAATCTATCATATTCTGTGAATTATTTGAACTGTGTATACATTAATACATGTCTTTATGACATGCCCCCACTGATATGTCCCCTATTGAGGTGATAGGAGTAGAATATGGTAGTCACCTCATCACAAAAGGATTAAATGACTATATTTCATATGTATTCTTCATATACAATCTTATAGTATATCAGTATCATACCTTAGTTAATAATTTATAATATACCTTAGTGTATCGATAACATGCATGCATGTATGGATATGGATATGTATATGTACATGTATATGTGTATGTACATGTGTGTGTACATATACATAGACATATACATATACATATACATATACATATACATATACATATACATATACATATACATATACATATACATATACATATTTTCATTTCATTTACTAACTTTTAAAATTTTCTTTCTTCAGAGTGATTTTGAAAATCCCTTATAGGAAATTTATTTTTGAGATAGGATTTGAGCTACTTCAGGTCACCTTGGGAGGCCAAGATATTTATGAGATGGTAAGGGGAAATTTTGAACATTGTTATGTTTTTGAATTTTGAAATTTCTTGATTTTTGGGCCCTTTTTTGGGAATCTAAAAACTTGATTAACATTAATGTTGGCATTTTTTATGGGTATTTTGAGCCCTCAATGATGGTATCCATTTTTCAATGGAAATGTCCCCATGCTACCTTCCAAATTTTATTGTATTGTTTGACACTAGCATCAAATTATTCGCTGTGAAATTTAGCTTTTTTGCTTGATAATATTTGATTTATTTGACAACTAATGGGAATTTTTACTTTTTAATTTTTTCATAAAGATGTTCATATATGTGAGTTTAGGAATGTGAGTCATTTATATAGATTATTATATTTGGGGTTGGAGCATGTAGATTAGGATACTATTGAGCAGACTGGACTAGGGTACATTAGCTGATTGGGGTAGGTAAATTATGATGTTCATCTTATGACAAACTTAGTGAAGAAGTGGAATGCTGATAATTGTACTCTCTAGATCCTGACATGGGAGATTACTATTACATTTGAGGATGGTTATCAGATCTTAAGGTTGTCAATTGCAAGGGAGAGGACCATGGTGTTTTGTGATGGTAGTATTATATATATGTAGAGATCACTTGTATATTGCATAGGTCATCAAGTAGAGAGGATGAACCTTCTAACATGATCTGTCTATGGGATGTTTTTAGATTTGGTGATCCACCATTTCATAAGTTCATTTATTATCTTCTAATATCTTTTATGGTCATGGATGACAGTGGGGTAGCTATATCTTCCTGCATGTAACATATTATGAGGATAATTGAAGAGTGGGGTGTTAGATATTCTTTGGGGCACACAATGACAACCCACTTATATAAGGGTTTGTTCTAATTCTATTTAGAGACACAAGGTGTTGGATTAGGTGCATCCACTCTTTTGCATGTATGGGCATACAAACACATGTGGGTTGTAATAGTCATTAGTGGACCCTTAGCTAGATGGGCCTATCCATAGATTTTTCCTTATTGATGGGTACTACCTTGGAGGAGAATACTATCAACTATAGAATATCACACAATATTTGATTGACTCCCCCACATGGATTATTTGGTGTCTATATAAAACTTTTGTTAGGTGACCTAAGAATGCTCATGAGTTACATTGGGTTTGTGTTAGCATACAGTTGGTTGATTAACTTCTTAGGGTTTTTGAGTAGTTCTAGTATGATCAGGTAATAATGTCATTTAACATTTAGTAGGGAGTCCCCTTTTATCCCTACCCATGGTGTCATTTATTTAAATCCATCCATAGGATGAATGATAGACTTGGACTCAAAATATAGACTTAGAACCATTCCTAGTTGGGGAGAAGGATCCATTTGTTACATTGGCCAAGGGTGATGATGTTGGATACAAAGA
Source organism: Torreya grandis (assembly GCA_037957365.1). Lineage (NCBI taxonomy): Eukaryota > Viridiplantae > Streptophyta > Pinopsida > Cupressales > Taxaceae > Torreya > Torreya grandis. The sequence continues at coordinate 509,212 of JARHVA010007901.1, read as the reverse complement.
TGAATATACATAATGTTCATTTTTATCACAAAATATTTCACCCTAGAGAATGTTATTCAATCCTACTCTAAGATTTGGGCAACATTATAATACTTCTAGGTATGTGGGTTTACCTATTGTAGTAGTAGACCTCCATATTTAAGGGCTAGCTTCCTGAATTTGTCTTGACATGCTTATCACCTAAGCTAATTGATTTATTGTTGGAAAAGGGTAGATATATGCATGAAATAAAGATATATTAAGGAGGTAATACACCATAAGTATGTCTACAATGCTATCATACTTCTTTCACTAAGAAATAAGACCTAAAAACAAGCTTCCAGTCTTATGATATCCTAACATAAGTATTTCAATATAGAAGTGATATGTATGAGACAATTTAAGGTAAGTAGACCATAGATTATATTTATAAATACAAAGACACTTTCACACTTGAAGGGATCCAAAAACACTAGCTACACTCTTTATGACCTGTTAGAATGAGAACTCCTTATACTAGACATGAAAGGATAAGGAGAAGCAAGTATAAAATCATTAGACCTCACCATTCATCACTTTTCACACTTAGACAAGATGTTTGTGAACTCAAAATTTTTTTTTTGTATTATTCAAAGGTAAAGTACAACATCAAACCAGTAGGGTTTTTCCATGGACTTATCAAACAAGAGCCAAAATGGCTAGTACTTATATAATGTGGGAGAGAAGAGAGGAGAATGAAGTCCAAGAGTCAAAAATCCACTTGTAAAGATGAGAGAAAGAGTTATGTTTATAGGATAATTGAGTATGGAATATACCATGAAATGTCTCTATGGAAAAGTTTCTCTCCAAGCATGAAACTCCTTTAGATCTGGCATAGGACTCTTCAATTGCTTTATTAGAAAATGCCTTCATCATTTGGCTTTCTTTGAACTCTCCAAAAAAAACTAGGGATAGATGAGATCACTTAAATATTATTGGGCGGGAGGGAGGGGGTTTATAAATGGGCTCCAACTTGCATTGGATGTGTCCCTAATCATCAATATTATTCTGGCTAAGTGTTCTCATTGCCTGCAATCATAATCACCCTTCTTTCACTCATCCTTCACATTTGGCACCGAGGTGTGATTTAGTTTATCAAAATAATCCATATAGGGGATGCTGTGACAATTTTTAAGAGTCCTCTTTCACTTATATTCATTAGGAAAACATTAAAAGGCTTCCAAATTGAAGTTATCACCTTCTCACTAGGTGATCATCTCTCATTCACTATGCCATTTTTGACTAGCTAAAGTGAAGGTACTTATAGAGGTACTTGTGAGATATAATTAATAAATAAATGGATATGGAGGGTTATATTAGGTATTATTATCTCTCCAAATGTGTTCCTCATGCTTTAAAACCTTTTAACCTATAAAACATCAAAAACTATCAAAGAAAATAGTTTTTTACCCTATCTATTTAAGGTAGAATCCAAAATGATGGGAAGGAGACCTAGGGAATCCCTAAAATTATAAATTTATTTCCTAATAAAACTATCTCATTTGGATGCCTCTCCTTCTTCATCTTTCCAATCAGGTCATTAACCAAGGTTTTAGAGGGTTTTGAGTGGTTTTACCCTTTAAGGAATGTTTATAAAGTTGTGACATCCAAACCCTAAATAAATTATACTAAAACCTTGTTAAGGACCTTATATAACATATCATATATCCTTGATCTCCCATGATATGCATCCATACTATTATGAGCTCTCAAAGTTGCCTACTTGAGCTCTTCTTTGTATTATGTATAGGCTGTCATGTTCTTGAGCTAAGAAATGGCTTCTTTGTGGCATCCTCTACAAACCAAAGGATATAACACAAATTATATATCTCCATTGAGTTCCTCTAATGATTTCCAATGTTACCCTATCCTTATAAATGGTGTTAGATCCCCATTAGGCAGTAGGCCTAGTCTAGGTCTAGTAGGAGTTAACTGTGCTTGGCTTCTCACAACCACATCTAAGTGATTTGTCATGACTGAGGAGGGATATGCATGATTTTATATATTTTTAACAACTCCCTAAACCTTTCCTCATAATTTCAAATCACATCCAACCCATTTCCTAATATTTTCATACTAGGCCTGTAGGATTTGTCCTCCTATGAGTGCCCTCCATTTGAGATAGAATAGAGGGTACTTCCCATGTTGCCTCAGAAAATTTTAATGTTTGAGAGGCTTGAGTAAGTGGTGTGGACCCTCTTAACAAATTTTCATGGGTGGTTCAAACTCCTATCACCCTCAAACACCTTAAAATGCAAGATAGACTTCTGAGGTTCTGACTATGTGTAGGGTTAATGAGTTTGACTGCAAGCTATATGTGAAACCTTCCATGTTATGTTTACTTGTTATAAGATCCATGTGAAGTTGTTAATAATAATTTTAAATATGTTTCCTATCATGTGTGACACCCATTATACTCTACCAACTCAAAGCACACTCTTCCCTACTTGACTAGGTTAGATTGGCTAAATGAATAGCTATGTACTTACTCAAAAGCATGCATATAGAGTGTCATTTAGAATTAGGATTCATGCCTTATGCCTTAAGACATATTCAAAGTCACCAAGGTCCTCTTTTTGATTGTATGGACTTATGTCTTGCCTTAGGTCTAGTCTATCTTCAAGGTGTGCATCCTTAGTGTACAGTTAGTATGTAGTTCAGCTGTAGGTGGTCATTTTGATGACCAAGGAGCACCTATAGGTTGTATTTTAGTTTTTGGAACTATTTTACATACCAAATAGTCTCTTATCTAGATTTTGAGTCACCTTCAAATTATAAATTTTCATGTTTATAGGATCCTCACCTATAGAGTCATCTCATGAGACTGTAGGTACTTATAGTCAGACTGTAAGTGGTCTCTTTGCGAGCAATGATATATTTGTAGGTGATCAAGTATGTCAATATATCAAATTTCAACCCCCTTTTATATACTTTGAAACACTAGTGTTACTCTCAACTCAATAAAATCACTTGACATGGTGATATGCTCTCAACATTCTACCTTAGAAAATAAGACACTTAGAAGTTTAAAATCCTACAGAGAACATTAACTTTCTATAGTGTAAGAAAACATGAATTGGTAACTCCCTCTACATCACCTATTGGAACCAAATTTCCACTTTCTTTGGTCAAGGAATCTCCCTTAGGATAGGGATTCATGATGTAATCATACAAACTCATCTAGACACCATGTCTCTTCATCATATGGTAGCATCAAAAGTGGACTAGGCCCTATTTTTAGAGTTTTTAAGGTAACTAGTCCCTAAACTCATTTATTAACTTGAAGTGACTTCTCAAGTCTTCTTGTCCCTCATAGATCCACTATTGACTTCTTATGACATCCTCAACATTTAAAGACCATAAGGAAGGTCTCCAATATGCTTAAACACCTCCATGAAACATTCTCAGGGCTCTATGAGATCCACCTATAGGTGAACATGCATTATACAAGGTAGTGAAAGTAAGATAGAGATATTATGCATAGTATATGGGCATAAAATCAGTATTAGACCCTTTATAAACTCTCAAATGGATCATTTTCACCTTGAAGGACCTCAAACAGTTCAAATTATTCATCTTAACATGCTCAACATCTTGTAGGTTACTTGTAGGTGTTTATTAGATTGCAAGACTATGTATGGAGTTGAATTGAATATCACAGTCCACCATATAACATTTTAATGGTTTGATTTAATTATTCATGTTCCAAAAATGTTCCCAACCCCTTTATAAACTTTATTTAATCTCCATGACTGTGCTGAGATCCTCCACACACCTCATGCACGATGACTGTAAGTGAATACCTACAAAGGGCTGACTGTGTATCACATTCTTGACTGCAACCCATGGATGCTAACCATTGCGACTAAGATTTTCAAGGAGGTAGATTAACATGTCATGAAAAACATGAAATACAACATATCACATTCATTGAAAACCATTATATGAACAAGGACCCTTGCACATGGTGAAACATTCCTGCAACTAGCAATGAAGATCTTAACCTACAAGTTGAGATGTTTGAGCTCACAAAATCACATCCAAAAATGAAACCGAATATGTAAACAATGAAATAATAAATTACACATCCTCTAGAGGTAATTTTAACAAGTGGTTTGTACAAAACAACTCAAACAAGAGGAAAACCTATAGGGTATGGGGATTAGCATGTGGAATGAGACAATCAAATTCTAAAGGATGGTTCATAAAGTACAGCAAACCAATACTTGAAATCCTAACATGAAAATTAATTTGACCAAATTTATTATCTATCACCAAGATCATTCGACCTAAAACTTATCCTACTAGCCATACCAAGAAGAAAACTGTTGATCAATTTTGCATGTCTAGTGGAATGATGGAGAAGCATGATGGTTTATAGCAATTTTTGATGTTTTTAAAGCTGATAAATCATTTAAATGGAGTCATGGAAGTTTAAGAGTCATTCTAAAATATTTCCACATGTGACACACTCCTCTATAGGCCGTATAACTTTCAAAACCTCCTTCATTTCAACTATTTTCTTGATTTCAGTTGGGAACCTGCACATTTTAGATCAGATTGACCTTCCTAATAAGGAATATAATATATTGGACATTTAAAGAGAGTTAATAACACTTTTCTAGTAAGGAAAGTGTACCACCTTCATAAATGACTCTAAAAGTGACCCCTAAGTGACATAAAATGATTTAAGACTAGATTTAACTATGACCAAGGCTAATGACACATTAAATAACATAAATTGACCATGACACATCCTATAACATTCTAATATACTTATATATCAATTTTTACACTATAGGGTGTTGAATTATTTTGACTTGTGGTCAAAATAATCAACATTCTTGGTGATTTCCTAGGGGTGGTATGCTTGCTCTACCAATACCAGTATTATAATCCTATCCATTGGGCCATGGATTCACCTATACAAAAATTTGAAACTAAGTTTGGATTTGAAACCACACCAAACAACAAAGGAAATACATACAAAATAAGACACACCAAAGGAAACAAACATGTGTTCAACTAGAACACTTATGGAACACACACACAATTGAAAGAAAGACACATGCACCTAATCTACTATTTACACGACCTAACTATTGAGGTTAAAAAAAACATTACCATGCTTCAAATAGGGTCAAATATGGTTCCCCTTACATCTTTGTCACTCCATGAAAGAAAACTATCATGTGATGCATGCTCATCAACAATCACTTGACTAGGTAAATGGTGAAATGACTTACAATACCTATATCTCCTCATGCATGAAAGTGGACTTCTTTGAGATTTCATGAATGCTTTCTTCTGCCCTTTAAGGTCCTTGATTGGTTCTATAACTGACTTGATCTTTGTCATATCTGATCTACACTCCTCAAACTGAGTATTAGGAAGCATGATAGCTACCTCAACTTTTCTCTCCCCTTAGGCAGACTGTACTTGATGTATATGATCATCAAGTTTATCTTATTTATGATCCAACACATCTGAAAATGGTTCTACCTTAGATGGATCTCTTAATTTTTCTTTAATCACAAAAAAATCTGCCTTAGACTCATGAGACTCCTCTATGACTGAAGACCCTTGAACAATAGATTGACATACACTTTCATGCTTAATAGAACACTCAACAACTTTCTCATTAATTCCATCAAAAAAATTGACATCATATATGCATTATTTTTGAGGAGAAGGCGTCTTACCCAACTGATCAAATTTTTGGCATATGGCATTAAACCTCTACCATAGGTCATCCTCTTCCTCATGAGTGTCATCTTTAAGGGTAGCTTCATCAATTATAGGAATAAATACATCCTCATTCTCACTATGGTAATCTATTAGTCTCTTCAATCTATCATCATCATATACGTGAATCAAGTAGTTACTCTTAGCATCTTGTGAGAAAGAATGTTCAACACTTACCCCAGCTTATTCAAATGCTTCTTCATGGATGATATAGGTGATAATGTTAGTTTTTTCAAAGTAGGTATAAGGATCATGATCATAAGCATATACACCATACTCATATAGAAATAACTTAGATATACCTTCAATATTGGAAGAAGCATAATCATCCACATTAGACTCTTCTTTCTCATTGATTACATAATTCAAATTTGAGCTTGCCTCAACATAGGGTTCAGTGTGGAATATTTCTTTTGGCTGAGTTGTTATGGTCACCCTAGTTCCATATTTTATCCTGGAGGATAAGAAGGACCAATTAGCTAAGAGGTAGCCTCCTATCTTACCTGTGAAATATCTTGAAAGGTAGATTGTAAAATGAGCAGGCAAGTCCACAACAATAATATCTTAGAGGATAGGGAAACTAGGATATCCATAAAAAAACCTTCAAACCATTGATCAAACCTATCATCTAAGAAGGTGTACCATCTATATTAAGTACTCATTTACTATATGGTTCATATTTTAAGCCAAACTTATCAGCTACAACCTTGGGCACCATTGATGTAGAGGCTCCACTATCAACTATGTAATTGTGTACTAGTTTATCACCCACTATGAGAGTGAGGTAGAAAGGTGGAGGATTCTTAGATTTGGTAGATGGTTCCACAATTTTTTTAGGGGAAGTTTTAAGAGATACATGACCATGACTTTGGCTTGAAGATGAAGAACTAGTAGGGATAGTTTACAACTATTTTTGCAAGAGCTCTTTTTGGCCAGGTATATGAAGGACATCCTAAAGGGAAATGGATGCCTTAGCATTTTTAAATGAATCCACTATGTTTAGAGCATAAGTGATTACATTATATTAATTCCTTGGAGGTAAATAAATGCTTGGAACTTCAGGTATTGAGGCACCTTGAGTAGACTATAGACACTTGAAAATCGTGCAATGCATTTCTAGTTGTCAAAACACCCCTTAGTGCCCTTTATCCCACTTGGGTTAGGATTACCTATTAAAATCTTTATATTTACCCTTTTGGCTAAATTAATTAAGTTAATTAATTTAATAAATCCTATTTACAAATTAGCTAACCAAATCCATGTCTAGTTGGTCAACACCTAGCCTAGAGACCATTTCTACCCTAGCAACTAATAACCCTGACCTCCTAGACTTGTTCTTCATGCATCCCAATGCTCCCATTATTAACCTCAACCCATTTCCTATGGAATTAACTGTCATTAATTAGTGAAATTAGCTAAACTTAGCCTAATTTGATTGTACCCTCAATCACTGATGGTCAACCCTTGATCGTCGACAGTTGACCTGGACCATTGACGGTTACTTAAACTCTAACTTAGGAGTGCATGAACAAAGGAGTCAACTAAAACTCAACTACAACTCACTCTTTGATTACTGGCTATTTAATTTTAGTTTGTTGTTCACATGATCAATGCATGTTAGACTATTTGTTAAACTCTTTCATTTCAATGCTCATTTACATTATATTAAAATATGAATAAGAGGTTGAATTCATTATGTGTATTTATGTTTTTTTTTTATCAAGATTCAACAATTAACTTTATTTATTTTAGTGCTTGGGTCATTCCTATTCTCTACACTTCATTCCATGTGTTAGAGTTTTGCAACTATAGACACTTCATTTCCTACCCAAAACCACCCATAGCATATTTCAATCACCCAAACACCCAACTCCCAAACCATATACCTCTGAGAAATACTTTCTATCTTGCAACCAACATTCAACCTAAATACCACTTCTAGAACTTCTCTATAACCCTCCCTAATAGATTTCTTTTCCCAAGCCAACGTCCATAGTAACCACTGATGGCCATAACTAACCGTTGATGGTTTGCTAGCTGGTGATAGTCATTGTGTGTCATTTTAAAACAACAATCTAATTTGATCCATCTACCCGTACTCAAATCCCACTTTTGGAGTTTCTATTTTATCACATAACTTCAACTTATTTTTTGAATCAAGTTTGGGTAATTTAGCATTAATATTCAATCATTTATTACTATTTTTAGTTAAAAATACTTATTTCTTTTCAATCATTTATTGTATTTGATTTCATTACCTTATGTTATTTCATGTAAGCATATATTTTTAGTTTATCAGAACTTAAGTGTTTTAAAATTGTGGATTGATAGCCTCCAAGGAATCTTGTGCTTCTTAGATCTAACTCACGCTAGGCAATCCATCTTACTTTTTCACTAATCCACCATTTTATAGATTGCTTTATTATCTATAGGTCATCCTCCCCAGACAAATAGGAGTATCGACAATTATCTAGATTCATGTGCACATAAAATACTGAGTTTTTCTACCACACCCCTCTTAAGTTTCTTCTTGCTCTCTTCTCGAAAAATAAAGCAAAAAAATAGTGAAACATTCTGGCATGCCCGATGGGACCCTTGAGCTTTTTCTTAGGTTCATATTTATAGGAAATTTAGTTATATTAAATAAGATTCATTCATTGCATTATTTTATATAAATTAAACGTTCCTTATTTCCTTTCTTCCTTTCCAAAATGCAAGTTCTAGTTTCTTTTGCTTTCTTAGAAAAATGTTAAAATTGTCATTTTTGCTTTCATTTATGAAAATCAAAGTAGTCATTCTAGGCCTAGGCTTTGCATCATCATATCACATCTACGTGTATCTTAGTTATTTTTATTCATTTTAAAAGACATCAAAATTATCTTTTGGATTAAAATTAACTTTGCATCCATTATTTACTTGTATTGATTAGCTCACATAGCATAATTTAATCAAGTAAATTAATCATAGTCTCACTTCTTATCACACACATAATACCAAATCACACATTTAATCAAACATCAAAACATTGACATAAGGCCCGACTAGAATTTCATCACCTAGCGGTCACCTTTCCTTGACTATCCTACTTGGATTTCACCACCAAGGGGAGAACCAACTTAATATGCTGGTTGAGTATAATCTCTAGCAACTCGGTATATTCTAGCCAATCACCTGACACCCTTATCACTATGGTGTATGAAGTGAGGGGGTAGGCCCCAATATCAAGCCATGTACCAAGTTCTAGTACAGATCTTAAGAGCCTTGAACTTTTTGAAACCATCCTTAGACATCTTCTTTTAGTACCCACTCTAGAAGCCCAAGTTGGTCTTCATAAACTCCTTAAAATTGAGGCATAAGCATAAAGAGAGATAAAAGGTATTCTAGGATTTAAATTTACTTTAGTTTATGTTTTTTTCTTTAATAACTTTTTATTTTGATTGCTTCTCTTTTGATTTTGTGATATCACTTTTTTCTTTCTTTCCTCCTCCTTTTTATGGTGGTGACAAGACAACAACTAAGAAACTGACAAATTAGGATCCACCTCCCAACCACCCATCTTCCTCTTCATCTTCATCCATGAAGTACATCTTAGATATATAAGGTTCACCCCATATTTTTGGAAGTCCTAATATCCCTTAAACAGTTTCCCAAGGTAATACTAATTTTGTCACCTTTTTGGATAACAACCCCATATCCCTCCAACACTACCTTAATACCATGCCTTACTATACACCCACTTTGGTTCCATTTATTGATCCACCCTATGGTATGCCATCCCATCTTATGGGTAACACCTCTATTTCCACCATATCCACCCAATCCTTAGTCACCCAATCAACCAACAATCCCTCCAATACCACCATCCAAAACCAACCCATCCAATCAACCAACACCCAAATGCCTTTAACCCCAACCAATAACTCTTCTAGTATAGGAGCAACCCAACCTTTGGTCACCTATACTCCAATTACCATTGGAGTACCCTCTACTAGTGTTGCCACTCTTCCTCTTGTTATCTCCAACCCATCAACTTCCAATCCATTCCAAAGCTTGGTGGTTTCCATACCTTCTACCATTACACCCATTACTACCAAGGTTACCACCCATCCTAAACCTATCAACCCAACCATACCTCCAACCCAACCCATGCCAATTCCTTAAAAATTTCCCATTGCACCCAACCTAGGCTATATTCCTAACCCACAAGGGTATATGGCTCCATCTTCTACCCAACCTCATATATCCACTTACCCATACATATAATCTTCCCAACCATCCATGTCCACATACCCATATGTGGCATTCTCTCAACCTTCCACTAGATATTCACATGTTGCACATACCCAATCCCAACATAACATACCATACAACTATGAGAGTGCACAACCACAAACCATTCTAGTTAAGATGTTAATGGACAAGATGACCAATTTGGAGTCATCTATTTCCAATGCCCATAACTTCTTATCATACGATCAAATTTACAATGAACCAATTCATCCATCCATCCTAATCCAACCTTATCCTCCTTAATGGGAACTTCTAAAATTTTCAAAATTTTAGGGAAAGGAAGATCCTCAACAACATCTTAGAGCATTTAGACACTCTTTCTATTTGATTTCTTATGATGATTCTCTCCTTCTTCTCACCTTTCCCATGTCCCTATCTGGTCCAACATTAGAATGGTATAGTTATATTACCAAGCACTCCTTTTATTTTTCCCAATTAGATCAAACCTTCTTAGACCATTTTCCCATAAATATATATAATAAAGTTTCCATTGTCGACGTCTACTTCATTTGGTAATTCGAGGATGAGTCAATTGTTGATTTCTTAGCCCGTTGGAGAGGTTTGATAAACCCTCTTTCTCTTTACCCCAACTTGAGCTGATTGAGCTTTTCCCTTGGGCTTGTTCTAAACATATTTCATCTACTTTATAGGTTCAAACTTTTAGGACCTTTAATGAGGCTTTCACCATGACACATAAATTATAGATTAGAGCCATTGATGAGGGGAAGCTAAAATTGAGAAACAATAACTCTAGTTTCAAGTCAAATAAAACTTCCTCCTCCAAAACCTCCAACCACTCCAATACCAACACCAAAACTAAGGGAACCATGAATGGAGTTATTATTAAAACCTCCCCTCTCTGGGTGTTAACCAACCCAAATCTTTTAATTCCTCTAGCCAAAATACTTGAAACCAAAACTGTAACAACTAAAACTAATATACTCTACTAGGGGAGTCATATGCTTCACTATTGGAAAAGTTGTTTAAATAAAATATCATACAACTTCACCCAATTAAACCCTCATAGTAATTTGATTCCTTTCATCCTATACCCAGCTGGTATAAGGAGAATGAACTATGTGATTACCACTGTGTCATTGGGCATGATGTTAGTAGACACAATACTTTCAAAAGCATTTTCCAAGGATTGATTGATAATGGGCAACTCATTTTGGATAACCCCAATTCACCCCCAAATCATTCACTTGATATTTTTAGGCAACCATTCCCCAACCATGCCCCTTACATGAAAAATGAAAATAATAAAGTGAAATCCTCTCAGAACCATGAGGTCCATACTATTAATGTTGTTCTTAATGAGATCATTTTTTAGGAAACCATTTCCCAAACCATTGATTCTTCCCCTCCACTTATTGGGGTAGTGGAGTCACCTTCTATTCCTTTGGAAATCAAAACAAAAGAATCAACTATTCCCCTTTCTCCACTTATTGAGGTAGTGGAGCTACCCACCTCTCCTTTGGAAGACATACCAAAGGAGGAAACCATTACCACCATACCTTTCTCTTCCATCATAGATCAATCCACTCTTCCTTTGGAAAACATTCCTAAGGAAAAGGTCACCTTACCTACCCTACATCCTTCTTCCATCCTAGGACCTCATCTTTCTATTAAGAAAACAAGTCTCCCAAGGACAACCCAAACCTAACCTCCTATTTTAGCTACACCTCTACCTATTATTTCCATGCCTTTTACCTCTAAACCATCCACTACCAAGCCTTCTACTTCAAACCCTTCTATTTCTAAACGATCCACTGCCAAGACTTCTACTTCTAACCCTTCTATTTCCAAACCATGTACTACCAAGCCTTTTATTTCTAAACCTTCTACTTCTAAACCTTCTACCTCCAATCCATTAAATTCCAAACCATATACCTCCAAGCCATTAAATTCCAAAATGCCACCCAAAAATAATATTCCACCACCCAAAACTCCCATTGCGAAGCCTACTCCTAAGAAGGATTCCACCCCAAAAGTCAAAGCCAAAACCCCAACACTCTTTCCACCTTTTCTTGAGTCTTACTCAACCATCTTGAAACTATTATTTCAATATTATTGCTTGACTTTGCCTCTTATCAAACCATTTGACCCCCATAGTCCTAAACCATTCTGGTTTAATGACAATCTGATTTGCTTGTACCATAGAACACTAGGACATGATATGGAGAATTGAAAATCTCTCCATGTCATAGTCCACTAACTATGTGATGAGAATGAATTATTATCATAAGAGCCTCCCATAAGCCCACCACTAATCTGAGAACCAAAAATAACCACTGAACACTTACCTACTCCCACACTCTCATCTAAGAGTGAAGAGGAATCAGAGTAGACTATTATCCCAAGTCTTCCCCAAATCCAAACTATACATGTGGTCACATGATCACAAACCCAACAAAAGGATAAAGGAAAGAAAAATGTGTCTATTCCATAGATATACCCTTCCTCTACCGCCCAATCACCCAACCAAACCCAAACAAACCCAAACACCTTCACCTTCAACCAAACCCAAAGTGTCCATCTTGGGTGCCTCCCAATCCAACTCTTTTGAGTCAATCCAAAGAGTAGTTCTAAAGAAACTTCACAAAACTCTAGTGAATATGAGTTTATAAGAACTAATCAATACCTCACTCCATCATCTCTAAGTGATGATAGAGGCTTTATAGTCCATAGAGGTTCAACTAGAAGATCCACAACCTCTAGTAGCCTTTATTAGATCTCTTCAGCTTTCCACCCTTGTTACCTTTAAGGATTTATAAATACCGTCCATTCATCCCCATGATTCATATCCTCCCATATTCATTACCGTATATATGAACTAAACTTGCATCAAGAGGGTTATGATTGATGGAGGGTCTAGCATCAACATTATCTCCTCCCATGTGTATGACTAGATAAAATTGCTACAGAAAATTATGTTGAAAACTATAGTAGTTCTCTATTCTTTCAATGACACTATGGAAACAATTCAAGGAACTATCATCCTCCACATTCATTTAGGACCTCACATTATTCTTGAGCTCTTATACATAGTAGAAGGCAAGTTTCATTACAACATTTTGCTTGGATGCCCTTGGATCCATTCCATGAATTCCGTGTCATCTACCCTACATTAGTGCATCAAGTTTGAGCATGAGGGTCAAGTAGTTACCATACAAGCTGACCCAAGTCCTTTTACATCATGAAACATGATGTATTGGCCAAAATATATTTTCCTTCTTCTATCAGCCAAACCTTCACCAACTATAGATGACTTCACCTCTTCCATTAACCAAGCCTAGACTAGCTCATCCATAAATTATACCCAGATCCCCATGAAGGACCTTTTATAATCAAAATTATAATGTCTCTCACTTGGGGAGTATCGCCTCTTGACCTTGGATTCCTTCGCCTTCCCTACTCCCCAAGAGTATGGGAACCTTTCCCAAAATCCCTATTATGATTCTAATATCGAAGCCATTATTCCTTTCAGGCCTCTCAATCTCTAAACTATTCTTGTCTATGGGGGACTTGATCAACCACTTTCCATCTCCTCTGCCTCCTTTTCTCTTTGACCTTTCACCCCTAATTTATCCTATCTAGATAAACCAAAGTTCACCAAAATATACCTCCATAGGTGTGTTTGGAAGGGATTCAATCTAGGGCATTACAAACACAGACCACACAAGTTTTTTCCATGTAAGACCCAAAAGCCTCATGAGATATTTGGTCTTGGATTCTTTCTGCTTGAATATCCAACCAATCACCTCCCATTACCATCATTGATGAGGAAGTTCCACCCTCACCAACTCCTTCACTATCAAAATTTGAGGATCTTGAAATCATTCCCCCTAACATTTTTTTGTCAATGTGATTATCTTGGGACCCTTGAATTATTGAAAGTATAGGGAGATCATAACCATTCCTCTTACTCATCCCAAGATGGTATATGATGAATATCTTACCATTAATATCGTTCGGTGTCATGTTGAATATTCCCTACTCACCTATCTTGGTGAAGAATATTCCTCTATTCACAAATATCTCCCTCTTGAGACTTCAACCATGTTGAATGAATCCACCATGGATGTCAACTTGGGCATTTAGGATAACCTATATATTGTCAAAATCATACAATCTCTAGATTCCTTCGAGCATCAAGATTTCCCCTCCTTCCTACAAGATCGTAGCATATCATTTTCTTGGTCTTAGAATGACATGCCAGGAATCAACCCTTCCATCACCACCCATAATATCATTACTATCCATGATGAGAAGCCTACCAAGCAAAAGCTTCATCAGATGCACCCTTTCATATCCCTTCTTGTCAAAGAAGAGATTCAATGCCTCCTATCCATGAATTTCATCCAACCCATTGATTTTCCCCAATGGGTCTCAAATGTCATCCCTGTCACCAAAGCAACATGGGGACTTTGTATTTTCATAGATTTTCATGATATTAACCTTATTTGCCTAAAGGATAAATACCTTTTGTCAAGGATTGACAAGTTTTTTGATCTTACATCTGACCACAAGATGATATCTCTTATGGATGGGTTCTTAGGTTATAATCAAATCTTGATTGCCCTTGAAGATCAACATAAAATTGCATTTATTATCCCTTGGAAGAATTTTGCTATAGGTTCATGCCTTTTGGTTTGAAGAACATTGGTACAACTTATCCATGCATGATGACCTACATCTTCCATGACCTTATTCACAAAACCATAGAGGATTACATAGATGACCTTCTTAGGAAATCTCAATATCGTAAATATCATTTAGTAATTTTCAAGGTTATCTTCGAATGCCTCATCCATTACCACGTCTACCTTAACCCAAAGCAGTGTATCTTTGGGGTCTTGTCAAAAAATCTCCTCGAATTCATTGTCTCTCTTCATAAAATAGAATTCGATCCCACTAAACTTAAGGTGATCCTTGACATTCCTCCTCTATCCAACCTCAAACAAATCCACAGTTTGTAGGTGAAGCTTCAATCCATTCGACACTTTATCTCTCAACTATCTGATAGATGCAAAAAATTTCACCACCTTCTAAAAAAATTATTTTAAGTGGAATAAGGACTGTTAAAAGGCCTTTGATTCACTTAAATAGTACCTTCTTTCTCCACCCATTCTCATTCCTCTGAAAGAGGATCAACCTTTGTACCTATACATTTTTGTCACTGACCACTCTTTAGGGGCAATGCTTGCACATTGAGATGAGCAACATAAAGAGCTAGCTATCCACTATATAAGTCAAATTATTATAAAGTATGAAACTTAGTACACCCATACTAAAATTTTTTTCTTTGCCTTAGTCTTTGTGGACTCTAAACTTAGCCACTACCTTCTCAACCATAAGACCTATGTCATAACCAACACTGACCCACTCAAGTATATGCATTCCAAGCCATACCAAAAATAACATATAGATAAATGGCTAATGATTTTATTTGAGTTTGATCTTGAGTTTCTCTAGAAGAAGTCAATTAGAGTGTAAGTCATTATTGACCAATCAGCCAAAGCACTTTTAGTGGACAACCAACCTTCTCCTCTTAAGTTTCTCAATGAGTCCATCGTGACTCTTTCTTAAGAGGGCGTCACCTATCAAATTAACATGTTCTTCAATGGATCAAAGTGCCAATGTGGTGGGGGTGCTGGTATAATTCTCATTTCCCTTGATGGTGAACCCCTTCCTTTATCTTTTAAGCTTTATTTCAATTATATTAATAACATGGTTGAGTATGAAGCCCTAGTGATAGGTCTCCAATCTACTTTAGGTTTGGGAGTCAAGATAATTAATATTTTTGGTGACTCCCACCTCATGGTCAATAAAATCAATGAATCTTATCAATGTAAGAATGATGTCCTAAAAAAGTATAAACAACTATTTGATATGCTATTAACATCATTTGATCACTACCTTATCCAAGTAACTCTATGATCTATAAACAAGTACATCAATACAATAGCTTCCCTTGCTTATGAAATTCCATATGCACCTTTTTATTCTAGGATTTTTGTCACTATCCATCATCTTACCAAGCCTTCTTATACCAAATTGGATAATTTTTTCATTTATAGTGTGGAAGAGGCCCCATATGATATTTGGTATAAGCAGACCTTCAAATATCTCAACCTAGGCATCATTCCCACCAATATTTATAGGAATGATCAAAGAACATTTATTCAAACTACCTTTCATTATATCATACTAGGGGGAATTCTTTATAAGCTTGGGTTTAAATGTCTCCTTTTTCGTTGCCTACGTATTCATGAAATTTCTCATGCTATTAGAGAAATGCATGATGAGATTTGTGAAGGACATTTTAATGGCTTCTCTTTCACTAAATGTATCCTTCAAATTGGATACTATTGACCCACCCTTAACCATGACTATTGTGATTATGTGAAGAAGTGTGTTAAACGTCAACAACACACTAATTTACATCATGCACCTAGTCATAGCCTCCAAGTATCCAAGGATTTATAGCCCTTCTGGCAATGGTGATTAGATCTTATTGGTGAAATTAACCCCCATTATTTGTCATGACATCATTATATCATCACTACGATGAAATATTTCCCAAATAGGTGGAGGTTATTCCTCTCATTTCAACCAAAGCTGAAAAGATTATCGATTTTATTAACCATTACATTATCTGTCATTTTGGTGTTTGTCATAAAATAATCACTGATAATCGTAAATCTTTTAAAAACTAGAAAGTCTAAGGTCTTTGTGATGTGTTTGGCATTAATTTAAGTTTTTCCTTGCTTTATTGTCCATAAGCTGATGGACAAATTGAAGCTTCTAACAAAACCCTTAATAAAATACTAACTAAAATGGTTAATACATCTGATCGGTGTTAGAATTTACATATCCCTTTCACTTTATGGGCATATCATACTAAAATTCAAACCCCTACAGGTGTTACCCCTTTATCTCTTGTCTTTAAAGCATGGGCTATCTTATCTCTCAATGTCCAAATTCGTTCTCTTCGCATATCCCTATAGGATATCATTTCTGAGTGTGATTATCATTAGGAATGTTTATCCCAACTTGAGCTACTTGATGATTGCTATTTAGCTGTGCTTAACCATCTTCATGTCTATCAAGAATGAATCAAGTATACCTATAACAAAAACCTAAGAGAATAAGAATTCAACATCGATGACCTCATCTTAAAGGAGAATAATCATGTAACCAATATAGAAAATAGAAAATGGGGCAATTTTACTTTCAATTGGATTAAACCTTATATCATAATGCAAAAGTATGGATCGAGAGGTTACCGATTATCCTCTCTTGAAGGGAAACCAGAACCTGATCCTCTTAATGCCTTGCATATGTGTCATTTATTTTATTAAATAATATCAAACTCACCTTTTATATAAAATTAAGCTCATCCCTTAGTTTACAAGATTTTCCCCTTTACTCGCTTCACTTTAATAACAACTGATTATAACATAGGATCATGTGATTTTCCATCACAGTTATAGCTTTACTCCTAAATATGGGTACCATGACTTTACCCATGACATGATTCTCATGGATAATTTTCATCCCTAATAGGATGGAATCCCATGGTCGTTGTCTCTCAAAAAATCCTCCCACCCATTATTTTAACCTTCTTATGCTTTAGTTTTGACTTCATAAAGGTAAGCATTTAAGCCTATATAAGCAACCATATGTCTAAAAAGTAGCAAAAATAAAATCATATATCTTATGGGTCATTCTTAGCATTCACAGATTGCTCCTTTGAAGGATAGCTATCAAAACCAATCAAAATTACTCAATCTAAGGTAGACTGCTCCCTTGAAGGACAACTATAAAAGACCCTAACATAAATCTCATAAACTTAGACCACTCCCTTAAAGGATGGCTAAGTAAAGCATTTACCAAAGTAGGCAATTTCGTAGAAGCTTATCACATTTATTAGCTTCCACAACCCCTCAAAGCAATAGAAAAATATCAAAAGACCCCTTATCAAAATTAAAAAAAGAAAACAACTAGAATAATTTGGAAGCCACAATTAGCTTTCATAAGTAGACTTCTTGTATCGATATGTCTACACTATTTATGACATAGACTTGTTTATACTAGCTCTTTGGTAACCTATAGAAGAAGTATGCTAGTCTCACAAGAAGGTTCATTTATCATCCATCCCCAGTTTATACCCACCCTCTATAAAATAAGGGTTTTTGAACTTACTTGACACTATGCAATCATGAGACTTTTTAACCAATTAACAAACACTTATGCAAAGCATCTGAAGGGCTTACATTCATAAGCCAATCTAACTTATTTTTATTTTAATCATCACCAATGAAAGAGCATTATGTCTCCTTATTATTTCTCATACCTACTTGTTGTTACATTCATTAAGACATTTATCTTTTGATTGGTTTGTCTTTTCTTGTCTTTTCTCACATATGGTTTTGTTATCTAAACTTAATCTATGTGTTTTCTAGATTACTCAACCATCATTTAATTAAATTAAATTCATTAAACAACATTTAAATTAACATTTTATGTTTTTTTTAGTGATTTTATAATACCTTATTTGTTTAAGTGTTTTAACCATAAAAACATTTTAATAAATTAACCATCTCATATGTCAAAAATCATCTCATCTATCTAAGCACCCAATCACATCTCATTAATTATCATCATTTATCACATTTATAACCATTTATAAAAAAATAAGTCATCACATATGTTATCCATCACATGTCTATCTAGATAAGGAAGCATAGATTCATTAATTTAAAACATCCACATTTATAAAAAAGCATACATTTACTCATAAGAGAAATGCTAATCACAATGACATGATCATATCATAAACACCATTATCACATCATGAACATAAAAAAAATCATCCATAACCATAAGTAGCATCCATAAAACCATAATCACATCATAAGATCTCAATCAAAATAATCATATATAATAATAATGTCCATGTCTCTCAAAATATATGTACATCTTGCTACATCAGCTCTCAGGCCGATATCAAAATCATATAATACATCCAAACATAGTATCATAGGAGTCTAAGGTCTTAGGGCACCACTGACTCCTAAAGGCTAACCATATTTGGGACCTATCTCTTCACCTATAGATACTACCCCCTAACCCAATATATCACTGCTAGCTCCCCTAGTAACTTCTACTTTATACTCAACATATCAGGGCTCATCTTGAAGCTATCTAAAGACTAGTGCCTCATAGTATCCGAGCTCCTCATTTGTATCCACATACCTCACCATAGGGATGGTCCTTGATGGTCATGTAGGTGTAGGTGCCTACCCTCCTACCTATCTTAGGGAATCCATCTATTGTGTAAGGCTAGATGTGCTTGTGCTATATCCCTCTCCTACATAAGGATAACCACTTGGTCCTATGCCATATATCTCTCTAGGTTCACCATTTCTAGAGCTACATGTGTTATGGATAATACCACCCTCACCTGATATCTATCCATGATGAATTCCTACCTATTAGGGGCATCTATGTCCATTTATTCCCCATCCCCCTCCATGTCTATATTGGGAGCTTGTTGTACACTATCTCCCCCAAACACTATCATTATATAGTGACCCTGAAGCCATACAATGTAATCCTTCATCACACCTGCATTATTGATATCCTCCACCATAGGTAGTAACTCATGGTTAATCTCTATCTCCTTCAGTTGTGGAGGAGGCAATGGTGCCTTGACATCCTCTCTCTTATACCTCAGGAAAGCACATCAAACACCCTGAACTAACTCAAACTATCTCCTCACGCTATCAAATAGGATAAGCTCTACCTTGTACTCCCATCTCCCATAAATCCACCTATAACTCTGAAATGATAAGGCCTACCTAGCATATCTCACCCATGATGGGAATTTGGTATATAACTATTAGATAACCTCCCCATCAACCAGTGCCTCCAACTTGTCCCTATACCTCTCTAGATCTTGTGCCACTCCCCATGGTGCTGTAAGTGCATAGTCACCTCTCTATATCATGAATCCCAATTTCAAGTCCCCTAGGTCCCATGTCTGCCATGGTAATCCACTACAATGTGGCACCCTGATGTGCTAATACGCCCAATAGTGCAACACAAAGCTGATGCTAATGCCATATCTCCTATGTACCTAGTATCCCCAAAGTTCTTGGTAGATCTGCACTAGTAAAATTAGGGCCCATGCAAACACTATCTAATCCATCATCATGTCTACAAGAACACCTAGTAAAAAAAGGGAAATTTACCACTACTAAAATCTAGAAGTGCGTAGAAGGTCATGATCATCATCATGATAAGATGTCTCCCTCCCCTATCCATGTGATACATAGGTGAATAATGGAATCCTCCAGTGTACCATCTCATGTGAACAAGGTCCTCTCCAAATCCATATATGCAACTCCTTTCTCTCTATTGATATACTCTATTATCTCCCCTTGAATTGATAACCACAAAATATGGTGAATATCCTTTGGTAAGATAGTAATCTCTCTAATGGGTAGAAAGAAAGTGTTAATAGCCAGGTCCCATCTCTTGATCAAGGGATACCAACATCTCCATATCTCTCATCACATTATGATTAAATCTCATGCTTCTTGGGCCCACTGCTATCATGTGCTCCCACTCCTGGTCCATCATAGGCCTACGCACCTTGTCTAGGAGTTAAGGCACTTAGTCTTGCATCTGTAACTACTCCCTCACTTGCAAGGTTAGATATTTATCATAGTCTACCTTGTACTTCAAACATAGCTTATGTCCTTTACCTATTATCCTACCCCTTTACCTAATTATTCACCTAATTCTACACCCATTACCCTTAAACCTCTATATTATAATTTTAAACCAATCTTTAACCCACTTCTATTTCTTACTTTACCCCATTTACAAACCTAATACAAACTACTGATGGTCGAGTGTCGATTGGTGATGGTTTCTTATGGAACCATGGCTGAGTAACCCTAAACCATTGATGATTTAGGTCATGAACCACCAATGGTCCACACATTGACCATTTGATGGCCACCTATCAAATAGTGACAACCAATAGTGATCATTGATGGTCACTATGTAGTGACCATTGACAACCCAAAAACCTTACATCCAACCACAAACTCCTAAAGACCTCAATAAAATAACATTTTAGCCTACACCTGATCTATTTATACCCAAACCTTCATTCCTATAAATAATTTCACCCATCTACCTAATTATCCCTCTCTATACCCTCAAAACCTAATTTTCACACATGAGCACACCCACCCAAATAATAATAAGTAAAATAACAAATGTGACACAGTTCAATGCCTCCCCTACCTCATTCTCAATCTGACATCATGGTGGAGCCCTTGGTATCACCGCCACTACTTGACCACAAGCTCTACCTCTATCGCATTATATCTTCACATCCACTCTATACCACATAACCTCTACATCTCTCCTCTGTACCTAGGTCAACCTCCACCTCACTAGGCAAACACATAGTCTAGCCTTGGTCAAACCCGCCTCACTTAGCTCACCAAGCACACTTCACTATCATTTTCACACACAAAAAATTGAAACACCATAAGTTGAATTGTAAATGACCACAATGAAACTAATATGACATTTTATAGTCACTTTTTTTGGGCTTCTTTGTGACCTCTAATTTTCTCTATGACCATTTATGATCAACCTTGACCATTTATGGTCATTAATTATAAGGTTTTGTCACCCACCCTATCTTTTTACCTAAGGACCACCTAGACCAACTCCCCTTTACCCACCTAACTCACATTTTTGGTCATTTATTTCACTTGTAGGCTCTATTTGCAATTATCACATCATGATACATTTAACATCACCTTTGTTTTTGAAACCCTTAATAACATTTGTGATGGTATGATCAACCTCGACCTCTTTCAAACATTGACCTTTTAGATGCCTCTAATTTTGCTCCTTAGTGATTTTGGCACCTGTGACCTCATCAGTGTTCTTAAGATCACCCGCTTTTTGGATCCCTAATACCACGATGACCTTTACTTAGATAAATTGAGTTTATAATTACACCCATATCCACTATTCCTAAATGTGGTGGCCTAGTTCTTTTGTCACTTGTCCCCCTTGCACTGGCTTATTTTACACATTTTAAATCCTAGTTTTATTTGTCAAACCCACACCCAAATCTATTTTCACATTATCACATCCTAATTTTAAGGGGAATACCTTCTCCCATACTGTAAGCATCTATCCAACTAGTAGTTACACTTTTTGTTTTTGTTTCATAGCTTGAAGATGAAAACTACATAAAAAAGGGCAAAATGTAGACACTTGTAAACCACATAATGCATTTATAGTCATCAAAACACCCCTTAGCCCCCTCTAGCCCCCTTAGGTTAGAATTAATTATTAAAATCCTTAGATTTAATGATTTGGGTAAAATAATTAAGTTAATTAATTCAATAAAGCCTATTTATGACTCACCTGCCCAAACATATGGCTAGTTGGTTGACACCTAGCCTAAAGACCATTTCTATCATAGTGATTAATAACCTTGAACTCCTATACTTGTTCTTCATGTGTCCAAATGATCCCATTATTAACCTCAAACCATTTCCTAGGGAATTAACCATTAGTCATTAGTGGAATTAGCTAATTTTAGCCAATTTTGACTATGTCCCCTTGACTGTCGATGGTCAGCCCTCGACTATCAATGGTTGACCCAGACTGCTAATGGTTAATTAAACTCTACCTTAAGAGTGCATGATCAAAGGAGTCAACTAAAACTCTACTATAACTCACTTGTTGATTACATGTTTCTTAATTTTAATATATTATTCACATAATCAATGCATGTTAAACTATTTGTTAAACCATTTATTAAAGTCTTTCATTTGAATGCTCCTTTACTCTATATTAAGATATGAAGAGGAGGTTGAATTCATTCTGGTGTAATATATTCTGACTCCCAATTGAATCCAAAAGCTTCCCAGTGAACTAGGAACCAAGCCAGAGACTTAGGGTGATTCTACAACTCACTATCTTAAGCCAAAGAACTGTTACTCTGCTAACACTACTCTAGGATCCACAATAAATTTTAGCCAACCTCAACATTCCTCAAATCAAAAAAATATAAAAGCTAAGTATCTATGTTTTCTAATCAATATTAAGTAATTGGCTTTATTTATTTCAGTTCTTGGGTCATTCCCATTCTCTGCACTTCATTCAATGTGTTGGAGTTTTGTAACTCTAAACACTTCATTTCCTACCCAAAAGCACCCATAGCCTATTCCAATCACTCAAATACCTAACTACTAAATCATATACCTCTGATCATTAGTTTCTATCTCACAACCAACATTCAACCCAAACACCACTTCTAGAACCTCTTTATATCCCTCCTCAATAGATTTATTTTCCCCAGCCAAATTCCACATTAACCACTGATGGTCTTAACTAACTACGGATGGTTTGCTAACTATCAATGACCATACCTAACTATTGACGGTCACTATGTGCTATTTTAAAACAACAATCTTATTTGAGCCATTTACCCATACCCAAATCCCACTTTTGGAGTTTTTTTACATAACTTTAACTTATTTTTTGAATCAAGTTTGGGTAATTTAACATTAGTATTCAATCATTTATTGTTATTTTTAGTCAAAATCACTTGTTTCTTCTCAAGCATTTCTTGTATTTGATTTCAGTACCTTCTATTATTTCATGTAAGCATCTATTTTTATTTTATCAAAACTTAAGTGTTTTAAAAGTGGGAATTGACAGCGTCCAAAGAAGCTTGTGCTTCTTGGATCTAGCTCATGCTAGGTAGTCCACCCTATTATCTCATTAATCCACCATTTTTTAGACTGCTTTCTTATTTGTAGGTTATCCTCTGCAGACAAAGAGGAGTATAGCCAATTTTCTAGATTCACATGTAGACAACACACTAGGTTTTTCTACCACACCCCTCTTAAGTTTATTCTTGCTCTTTTCTTAGAAAATAAAGAAAAAAATAGTGAAACACAGACCTTACCACATTCAAATTTAGATGAGGTGCAGGAGTGTTTAGGACTGCCATGCTTGCAGTCATGCCTTATTGCCTTGGAGGAGGATTAGATGAGCTTATAGGCACACTATTATCACCTCCTAAAGCCTTCCTTTTGGCTCTTGTATTTTATGCAACAAAATTTCCTTGTTTAAGCACAAAGGTATATTCAAATAATAAATTGGTGAAGCTTTCTCCTTAAGACTACCCACCTCGACTTGTTTGTAATAGGAATTCATCTTTAACTGATAGGAGAGGTGTGACTCCTCCTTGAGAAACTAGAGCTTGATATCCACCCTCATTAGCATCCATGAATTGGTCTTGTTTCCAATATATCCTTTCATCAAGTTTCTATACACTGGTACCATTTCTCTTGTGTTGGAGGTAGAATTGGAATTGCATGCATTAGCAGGCCTATTGAAATTAGGCTACCCTTGACATCTCTCTTTCCCATATTATTGGCCATATTAATGCTGATAGGGATAAGGGTTTTAATTAGTAACTAGTTTCATATTGGCTTGCCTAAGCTGAGCTCTTAACATTTGAATTTAATTATCTTTATCCATGGCATCATCTACCTTCTTAGAAGTAGTCCTAGGCTTAGCATTTGCACTAGGAACTTGGGAAATGTTTGGAGTAGTAGCAAGAAAATTAGGTAGTAGAGGCATAAACACCTTAGAAGGTAGCTTTCCTACTTTAATGAGGCCATTCTCATCTCTAATAGCAAGTTCATATGCTTTGAGAAGAGTGAAATTATTCATGGATTGAAGCATGATGGTAATATCAATATTAATGGCTCTCAAGTATATAGGGAAGATAAAGCTAGTAGGTGGTATCATGGGAGGAGGAAACCTATGCCAAGTATTTTGGAACCTTGCATTGAAGTCATGAATTGTTTCCTTAGGATATCTTTAGATCACATTTAGCTAATGTATGAGTGAAGTGTGATCACTTTCATCTTCAAATCTTGAAGTTAGTAACACTCCAAAGTCATCCCCTATTGTCATGCGACCACTGAGAAAAGTCCTATACCAATCAAGTGATTTCCCTCTAAGGGACATGATAAAGAGTTTAATGGTAATATTTTCCTTAGTGACATTGTGGAAACTATAATTTTTTTAAATGTACCTAATGTGTTCACTAGGAGTGACATGGCCTTAACCTTTGAACGTAGGACACTCTTTGTAGCAATAGGGGGAATGGCATCATATGCATCAAGATGGATTGGATTCTTAGTTTTAAAGGTAGGGAAGGCATGTTTCCTAACCATGTTTTCTTTAAGCTCTTCCTCACTTTCTTGATCTTCTTGGCTAGTAAAAACCTCTTGCTCTTTAAAGGGTAGAATAGGCTGAGGATGTTAAACTTCAATATGAAGTTTAGTTTGAAGAGGAGGATTAACAGAGTTGAAAAATCTACTAGAAAATGACCTTTTAAGGACCATGAAGTCTGAGAGAAAATATATGTCAAAACAAAGGTTTAAAACCATAGTTTACCTTGAATGGAGTTGCCAAATGCTGAGTAGTAACCAATTTACAGCTTATGTTGTCAAGACCAACATTCACCTTGATAAGTTCTCTTTAGGATAATGGGTCCCAACGAGGGTGACATAACTATTGTCACCAAATATTTCACCCTAGAGAAGGTTTTTCAAGACTACTCTAATATTTGGGAAACATTGGAATACTTTTAGGTATGTGGGTTTACTTATAGTAAAAGTAGACCTCTAGGTTTAAGGGCTAGCTCCTTGAATTTGCCTTGAAGTGATTATCACCTAAACTAATTGATTGATTATGGTAAAAGGGGTAGAAATATGCATGAAAAAAAATATTATAAGGAGGTGATACAACATAAGTATTTACACAATTCTATCATACTTATTTCACTAAGAAAAAAGACCTATAAACTAGCTTCCAAGTCCTAAGATATCATAACATAAGTATTTCAATATAGAGATGATATGCATGAGACAAATCAAGGTAAGTAAACCAGAGATAAGATTTATAAATCCAAGGACACTTTAACACTTTAAGGGAGACAAACAAACTAGCTACACTCTATATGACCTTTTAGAATCAAAACTCCTTGTACTAGACATGAAAGGATAAGGAAAAGCAAGGATAAAATCACTAGACCTCACCATTCATCACTTTGCACACTTAGATAAGATGTTTGTGAATATGAAAATAGATTTTTTTCATTATTAAAAGGCAAAGTAAAACATTAAACAATCAAGGATTCACCATACATGGTGTGTAATTATCAAACAAGAGCAAAAATGGCTAGTACTTATAGAATGTGATAGAGGAGAGTGAAGTCCAAGAGTCACAAAGCCACTTGTCAAGATAAGAGGAGTTATGTTTGTAGGATAATGGAGTATGTAATATACCATGTAAGTTATCTATTAAAAAATGTCTCTTCAAGCATGAAACTCCTTCAAATATGGTGTAGGACTCTTCAATTGCTTGCTTAGAAACTACCTTCATCATTTGGCCTTCTTTGAATTCTCCAAAATAGACTAGGAATAGATGAGATCATTAAATTATGAGGTATGGGTTATAAATAGGCTCTAACATGCATTATATGTGTCCCTAATCATCAATATTATTCTTGCCAAGTGTTCTCATTGCCTGCAATCATAATCACCCTTCTTTCTCTCATCCTTCACACTTGACACCAAGGTGTGATTGATTTTATCAAACCATTCCATAAAAGGGATGATTTGACACTTTTAAATATTCCTCCTACCCTTAGATTCATCAATAAAACCATAAAATTCTTCTTAATTAAAGTTATCACCTTCTCACTAGGTGATCATCTCTCATTCACTATGTCATTCTAGACTGGTTGAAGTGAAGGTACTTACATAGGAAATTTTGAGATCTAATGAAGTAATAAATGGATATTTATGGTTATATTATGTCCTATTCTCTCTCCCAAGGTGGTCCTCATGCTTTGAAACATTTTTTTACCTATAAAACATCAAAAATTGTCAAAGAAACTAGTTTTGTACCTTGTCCATACAAGTAGGGTATAATAAAAATTGATGGGAAGGAGCCCCAGGGAGTCTCATACAAGTCAAAATTTATTTCCTACTCAAAATATCTCATTTTGATTACTCTCCTTCTTCATCTTTCCAATCAGGTTATTAACTAGGGTTTTAGAGGGGTTTGAGTGGTTTTACCCCTTAAGGATTGTTCATAAGGTTTTGAGGTCCAAACCTTGAATAAATTACACTAAAACATTTTTGAATACCCCATCCAACATAACATATCTCCTTGAGATCCCATGCTATACATCTGTACTATTGTGATCTCTCAAAGTTGCCTACTCAAGCTCCTCTTTGCATTTTGTGCAGACTGTCATGTTCCTTAGCCAAGAAATGGATTATATATGGCCCATTATGAAAAATAAAGGTTATAAATAACCTTATATCTCTCCATTTATGTCATAAAATTATTTTTAATGTTTTCCTAGCCTTATAAATGGTGTTAGACCTCCATTAAGCATTAGGTCTAGTTTAGGTCTAGTAGGAGTTGACTATGCTTGGCCTCTCACGACCACCTCTAAGTGTTTTTTCATGACTAATGAGGGATATACATTATTTTATAAGTTTTTAACAACTCCCTAAACATTTTCTCAATGTTTCAAAGAACTTCTAACCAATTTCCTAACATTTTCATACTAGGCCTGTATGATTTGTCCTCCTAAGAGTGCCCTCTGTCTGAGATAGAACATAGGGAAATTCCCCTATTATATAAAATAAGTTGAATGTATGAGAGGATTGAGTAAATTTTGGGGACCCTCTACACAAATTTTCATGGTTGGTTCAAAATCCTAGCACCCTGAAATACCTTAAAATCCAAGATAGACTTCTGAGGTATTGACTATGTGCAGGGTTAATGAGTTTAACTATAAGCTCTATTTTGAGACCTTTCATGCTCTATTTCCTTGTTATAATCTCCATGTGAGTTTGATAATCATAATTCTAAATATGTTTTCTATCATGTGTGACACCCATTATTCTTTTCCAACTCAAAGCACACTCTTCCCTACTTGACTAGGTTAGACTAGCTGAATGTATGACTGTGTACTTAATAAAAAACATGCTTATAGGGTGTAATTTAGAATTAAGGTTCATGTATTATTCCTTAATACATATTAAAATTCACCAAGTTCCTCTCTTTGAATTTTTAGACTTATCTCTGCCCCTAGGTCTAGTCTATCTTTAAGTTGTGCATCCTCAGTATATATTCAGTAAGTAGTTCAGATGTAGGTGATCATTTTATGACCAAGGAGCCCTTGTAAGTTACATTTTAGTTATTGGAACCTATGTTACATACCATAGAGTCTCTTATCTTGATTTGGAGTCACCATAAAATGACAAGTTTTCATGTTTATAGGATCCTCACCTCTAGAGTCACCTCATGAGACTGTAGGTATGCACAATCAGACTCTAAGTGGTCTCTTTAAGAGAAATGGTATACCTGTAAGTGATCAAGTATGTCAAGATCTCACATTTCAACCCATTTTGATATGATTTGAAACAATAGTGTGACTCTCAACTTAATATAATCACTTGACATGGTGATATGCTTTCAACATTCTACCTTAGACTTTAAGTCATTTGAAAGTTCAAAATCCTATAGAGAACATTAATCTTCTATAGTGTAAGAAAGCATGAATTGGGAATTCCCTCTATGTCACCTATTGTAACCAAATTGACACTTTATTTGGTCAAGTCATCTCCCCTAGGATAGGGATTCATTATGGAATCATCCAAACTAATCTAGACTCCATGTCTCATCATTATATGGAATTATCAAAAGTGTACTAGGCCCTATTTTCAAAGTTTTTAAGGTAACCAGTCCATAAACTCATTTCTTGACTTGAAGTGACTTTTCAAGTCTACCTACCCCTCATAGTTACATTATTGACTTATGATAACATCCTAAACATTTTAAGACCATAAGGAAGCTCTCCAATATGCTTAAACACCTCCATGAAACATTCTTAGGTCCCTGTGAGATCCACCTGTAGGTGAACATGCAATATATAGGGAAGTGAAAGTAAGATAGAGATATTATGCATAGTGTGTAGGCATATAATTAGTACTATACCCTCTATAAACTCTCATATGGATATTTTTCACCTTTAAGGACCTCAAATAATTCAAATGCTTCATCTTAACATGCTCAACTTTTTGTAAGTTACTTGTAGGTGTCTATTAGACTATACGACTGTGTATGGGGTTGAATTGATAGTCAAACTACACCATATACCATTTGAATTATTTTGTTTGATTGTTAATCTTCCATAAATGTTCCCAACCTATTGATAGACTTAATTTACTCTCCATGACTATGCCTAGATCCTCCACACACCTCATTCACCATGACTGTAAGTGAATACCTGCAGACGGCCAGCTGTGGATCACCTTATTGATTGTAACCCATTGATGCTAACCATTGAGATTGATATTTTTAAGTAGGGGGATTAACATGTCATAAAAAACATGAAATACAACATATTACATTAATTTAAAACCATTATATGAACAAGGACCTTTGCACATGGTGAAACATGCCTACAACTAGAAATGAAGATCTCAACCTATAACTTGAGATGTTTAAGATCATAAAATCACCTCAAAACATGGAACCAAATATGGAAAACATGAAACAAGGAATTTTAAATCCTCTAGAATCAATTTCAACAAGTGGTTCTACAGAACAACTAAAACAAGAAGAAAACCTACAAGGTGTGGGGATTATCATGCACAATGAGACATTTAAATTCTAAAGGATGGTTATAAAAGTACAAAAAACCAATATTTGAAATACTATCATGAAAATTAATTAAAAAAAGTTTTCTATCTACCACCAAGAGAATTTTACCTAAAACATCTCCTACTATCCATACCAAGAAGAAACCTGTTGACCAATTTTGCATGTATAATGGAGTGATGAGAAGTAATTTAATGGGTTTAAGGAAGTTTAAGAGTCATTATAAAAGATTTAAAAATGTGCCACACTCCTATATAACCATACAACTTCCAAAACCTCCTTTTTAACTATTTTCTTGATTTTAGTTGGAAACCGCACATTTCAGATAGGACTGACATTATTGAAAAGGAATATGAGATATTATATGTTTAAATATATTTAATAACACTTGTATACCAAAGAAAGTTGTACCACATTCATAAATGACTCTAAAAGTGACCTTAAATGACATAGAATGACTTTGGACTTGATTCAACTATGACCAAGGCTAATGACAGATTAAATGACATCAAATTTACCATGACACACCCTATAACATTCTAATAGACCCCTATATCATGTTTTTCACTATAGGGGGTTGAATTATTTTTACTTGTGGTAAAAATAGTCAACATTCATCTAATGCATGTTGGCCATTATTATTCCCCCTTAGTGTAGTACTTGTAACATAAAGTGAAGATGGATGAGGTAGAGGTGAGGGAACTCCCACAAGACCTCATAATTTGGATGAGGCCATATTTAGAGCCACATGTAAGTATAATATTATGTTTTATTTATTTATAATATGTTTAATATATTGTATGTGATAAAAATATCTAATTTCCACTTGTTTGCATTGATTGTAGGAAATTAGGAGTCGGACATGATGGTAGATCATGATGTGTTGGCATTGATACATAGTGTGTCAATGGATATTATTGGTGAATCATTTGTTGAGAGATGGGTTGACATTTTGAATACCAATGTACCATTGTTCTATCCTATGGCTAGTATAGTGGCATAATATCACATAGTGCTTACTGAGCGAGATGACATGTGTGTAGAGCTTGATATGTATTTGATCCCTAAGAGGAGTCATATAGAATTGATTTAAGTGTTGATTGATTGGTATTGTGATATTCACCATGAGCAAATGATCAAACATTACATCACTTGAGAGCCTCGGAGGAGAGATTTTAGGAACAATCTCAATCTCATGGTCCTAGGTGATATATTGGGGCCTTTACATCAAGACATATGAGGATGATGGAGTTATATAGTGATGATGATTTATATAATCCTAGGGATATGCCTCTTACATATGATTGATATCATTGTATAAACATTTCGTCAATATTATATATATGATGAAGCCAATCTTTAGATTGAATTGTAATTGATTAAACATTATACTAGTCATGTGAAATGTTTTTATGTTGTGCACACGCAATATATTTAAAATGTTTTAAAGTGAAAACAGATTATTATTTATTTAGTTGGTTTGATTTAGTGATAACTAAAGTAATCATTGTACATAATGGAATCTTGTTGGGAATAAAAATGCTCAATTATACTGATCATGTGATAACTGTGATTTTAATATGTATGTATAGCTAGTGCATATATGGAAATATTAACTATATTTACTTCATTGGTATCCTTTTGACTTGGTTTAGGTACCCACTCTTATTTTTTAAAGAATAAAGGTATTAAACTATGCTTGGATTCTGTAACCTTTGGTTTTGTGTTTACCTTGAGTACACCTCTAGTGAGAACTCGATCAACCAATGGTTTCTTGGTAGGAAATGTTTGGGAGAGATCAGTTTTCATATAGGGTAAACTATGAGAAATACTTATTCTAGTGGTTTTCTTCTACAGGGGAAAATAAACTATACTGTCCTTAGTAGGAGCAACATGGGATTTCTTGAACCTGTTAGAGTGACCTCTATAATAAATGGGAGAAGGAGTTATTGGTTTTGATATGCTTGCCTATGGAAGAGGCTACCATATGCTTGCCTATGAAAATTTTCAATAATTTTCTTCTTCTATTCTAAATATCTTCACATCATAAGAAAAATACATCAATGTTTTCTTGAAGAGACGCTTGTCCTAGATGACATACTTAGTTGCTTTCAATTCCAATGTTATTTTTTGCTTGAAATTAAAATATTGAATACATTTTCTATAAATTATAAAATAAACAATGTCTAAATACCATTCATTAATTAAGACAAAAAATATTACTAATAAAAAATTCTTCATTTATGTTTAGTATAATTTCCCTTTGATCATTAATCCATTTGCAATGAGCTAACATATTTCTTTACCTTGAACCAATTAGGTGGTCTTATTTCCAGATCATACTCCTATACTTTTGAAATCTAGCTTCCTCTTTTAGAACTGAGTTATTTCTATGTCAAGATAGTTTTGACATGTGTATCAAGTACCATCATGATAATATGAGATTTTAAAATATAATACATGAATTGCTTCATAGCTTTGACTACTGCAATGGCATATTTTCAATTGGAGAGTATTTTAGTTCATATTTTTTTAATCCAAAGCTCATGAAGGGAATTGGTGATTATATTACTTTATCATTTTTGGTGATTCTATTCCTTCATCATTTTTATAAAATAGCATGGTTGATTAATTTTATTTAGATGAGTAGTTGTAGCTAATGAAATACTTTTTAAATTTTGGACATATAAGAGTTGGTGCTTGACCCATAGAAATATTTATTTATATAAATATATTTTTCTTTGTTTACTCCATATGAATGTAACTTTACCCTTCATCATGTTAGAAATGTGTTTTGTCAATTTCATGAAGTCAAGCACAAATCATCTTAAAAAATTCACTTTTCTGAATTAATAATGAATATTAGGTTTTCTTATCGGAAGAGACAATTTTGAATAGCTTAGACTTTTTCTTGATCAATCTTTGTGCATTATTCAGATAATACTTGAACAATTAGTTTTTATTTAATTACCACGCCCCACCCCTTTCCCCTTTCCGAATAGATTAGACTTTTTCTTGATCAATATTTGTACCTTATTTAGACACTACTTGAACAATCAATTTTTGTTTCCCAAAAATTAAAAAAAAAGAGATTCAATAAAATACCATTGGCTATAAATGTCATAAATAATTTTTCTAATTGCCATAATGATCTTCCTAATTTTTTGTGATAAAAAACATCAAATCATTCAGGTAGACTACTATTCTTTTTTATTTTAATCCATTTAAAACTAAATCCATTTCCCTTTGAAAATTTGCACCAACATTGACAAGGTTGAAAGGCATCCTCCTATATGTAAATGTGACCCATGAAGTTACGAATGCCATTTTGTGTTAATCTTCTTTATAAAATTTAATCGAATTATATGTTAAA
This sequence comes from Torreya grandis, assembly GCA_037957365.1. Taxonomy (NCBI): domain Eukaryota; kingdom Viridiplantae; phylum Streptophyta; class Pinopsida; order Cupressales; family Taxaceae; genus Torreya; species Torreya grandis. The sequence goes on along the minus strand of JARHVA010007901.1, from coordinate 475,965 downwards.
AACCATATAACATAGATAACATTTCAAAACCTATAATTTATTGCATTATTTGGTTCATGATGGGTAAATGATAGTTGTATTCCACTGATGGTTGATTCAGATTTCAGAATTCAACACAAATCCTATCGCCACTCTTCTTCCAAACAAGTAAAATGTTAGAATCTGAAGTAGATTGCTGTATATCAAAAATGATACACACAAAGCATTTTATAAACTTTGGTAAATATAGTCCCAACATTATTGTGGTTTATAATGCCCCTGATTTTGTCTATATGGATTGATTCCAAGTTCTAGAAGAATATTATGCTTCATATCTTTTGGTTTGAGGGACTTAAGATCAACATAACACCAAGAAAATATATATTAAATAGATTGATGAACCAATTTATTTCATATTTTGAATAATATTTTATGATATTAATGTTCTTAGGTTCTTTTAGTGTGCAAAGGTTAACATTTTCATATTTTGGAGATTTAGTTGGATCTTGGATCTTTTTGTTCGTATATCTATCATACTTATCAAACAAATTTTCCAGAGAGACTAAGCCTTATAGAATATTATTCCATTTAATTTGAATAAATCTAGTGTATTTTTTTTTAAATTTTTAACTGTAGATCCCTTCTCAGTTTCAACTATTAAAAAATATTCAACATTGTGATTGTTTACATGGCAATGCGTCTCTTTGTAAAACAAATACTACTTTAAAAGTATAAGTTCCTAAAATTACCATATTTTTCAATAAAAGGAACTATTTTCTCATTATTATTAAACAATTACCGGTTCTTAAAATTATCATGTACGTTAAGTTAGTATACTAACTTAATAATTTATTTTTCTTTGTCAATATATGAATGATAGATCAATAAATAAGCAGATATATATATAATGCATTAGATTTAGCGCTATCTTCTCTATGAAATGCCCCTATGGAGAATGCTTAAAAAGTTTAAAGATTATACCATACCCTATTATGATAGAGATTTAAATTACATTTATTACTTGCTACTTATCTCTTACCTACTTGAAAATTAATCACCATAACCCTAATATTTCAATTCTTTATTCCCATTTCCTCTGCAACCTACATACCTATAATCAAAGGTTCATATATATATGGTGTTATTTGTACATTTGAAGTTCAATTATAAGAAAAATAAAATAGTGCATTTGTTACCAGTGAGATCCACACATCATTCAGATCATTTTCGATCAGTTTTAGGATATCTAAGCCATCATCTAATATCTAAATATAATTTTGTATTCCATTATCCTTATATAAGACATCAATAAGTGGGTCTTTTGTTTTTTACACAATTAACTTGGTTTTCAATTCAAGCTCTAGTTCCTTCTTAACTCCCTTCAGTGGAATCATGACATGATATCTATCTCCCTTAAATTTTTTTTATCCCAATAATAACCCATAAGTTGAAGAAATGTTTTCCACTATAATATTCATCTGAATACTTTTATATGAAAAGGTTGCTAACGTTACCCGAGTGTTTTTGATTTTCTTGACTTGGGGTATATGTGTGTGTCCTTGAGTAACATTGAATGAAATTTATGGTACATATGTGGCTGAGTGCAAAGAAATGTTTGTGGGCATCACATTATCAACAGCCTCAATATTAATAATAAAATTACTCAATTTTCAAACTTTGATAAAAATGGAAATATAAAATGGTTTAAGCTTACCCGAGCTTGAGGTGGAAGTAGCCATAGAGTTTTGAATATTTAAATTGGTGGGTGTTGCCCTTTGGACTAAGGTCTAGATGCGTTAGGATGAACCTAACTATCCTATCCAATTGGTCAAGGTTGTATATTAACTATTCTACTACTTGAGACATATAGATCTCAAATTTATTCACATGATCAATAATGTTAAAATCAAATAAAAAAATAGAGGATGATGTTTCTAGGTTTACAATTGGTTAAGGTAAATTTACATCATTTTAAATGAGATATTGGTACTTTGATTAACAACAATAGGAATTTGGGATGAGTTGCATCCCTTTACTTTAGGCTTCTTGTCTCTTGCTTGATTAAGCAATGGAGAGCCTCGGGGAAAGATAATTTTTATGGGAGGCATTTTTAAAAATATATTAATTTTTTTCCTTTTCTTTTTCATTTAAATTTGTATCTTTATGCTTTTTCTTGACCTTTTTCTTTTGATTTTGTGATGTGGAAAAATTACAAATGAATGGTTGTTCATGTGAGTTATTACATTATCGTAATCAATATCATAAGATTTATATTATAAGTATTTAGTATTGGAGTCGTCATCATATTTTTCAATTTAAAACTCTTGAAACCTATATTTTGTATTAAATTTTCATCTTCCTCATACTCATACATCTTTTCCATTTCGAGTATTACATATATAGGAACATTTTCAACTGAAAGAGATTCAATAGGTACCTTTTTTGGTACTTACAAATAAGGGTGTTTATTTTTATGTGGTAAAAAATTTCTTCTTGGAATATTTTGATATAATGGGTCTAGTGCTTTTTTTAGTAGTTGTTTTTGTTAGGAATCACTACTTACATAATGATGAGTAGTTATTTGTTATGTGATTAGTTAGGTAAATATTTATTTTTTCTATGGTTATATAGTGTCTCAAAAGGCTTATATATATATATATATATATATATATATATATATATATATATATATATATATACAACCTGCCATATTAAATAAAAGAATATGATGGATTTAGACAATTTGATCATATTTTCTCAAAATCCATCATATTCTTTTATTTAATATGGCAGGTTGTATATATATATATGATGTCATTCACCATTTTTTGAATCACTTGATCAGATTAATTATGATTTGAAGTCAATGTTTTTGGGTTTTGTGTAATCTTTCTTAAAATTTCTAGCCATAATCAAATCATAATAAACATCAGTGGGTATTATTTGAGTATGTTCAAAATATAAGCTTAGTTTTTTTCATAGAAATTCCACTTCAAGAAATTACAGACATTTATGAAGAAACATTTTTTTATTTTCAATTATGGGTTTACTTGAAATATGTATTTTGTTTATAAACTTGTTGAATTTAGTAATGAACTACATCATGGGTTCATGAATTTGTTTATTCATTTGTGTCAACTGAGCAAGGAGTGCATGTTCATGTTTTGTTGGTTTGAAACTTTTTTTAAGTTTGTTTTCATTGCATCCCAAACATTAATAGAATCAAGAGTAAGGTGATATAAACATTATGAACCCCCTTTCCTATAATATTTATAATAATAATCTCATTTATACATCCCCATGTTGTACACCAAAAATGTTGCATGATGTAGTAAAAGCAAAAATATGTTCATTTGGATGTTGGTTCCCATCTTTAATGAATTTTGGAAAATTATTCATAGAATTTTTGGGAAAATTATGTAGTTTTTCACCAAGATAAAAAGTATCTATGTCTAGTCCAAAAGTTAACATAACCATGGTGATAAAATTTATAGTTTGATGAAAGATGGTTTCATATGTGACTAAAGGACTACTTGTTATAGTCCCAACTTCCTGCTTAGTTTTTTATGGGCTGCTTGAAGTACTTAAAGATTTAATATTTATAGGTTTCTTCCTTATAATATTTTATGGATTGATTTAATTTTTTTTAATATTTGATTTCAAATAATTGCTTAATATAACCTTTCTTTTTTAATAGTTTTTAAAATATTGTATTTTTAAATTAAAGGTAAAAGTGGGTTTTGGAGGGATCCCTACCCAATACAATAACATACACACATGGTCTTCAAACTATAAGGAACATGAATACCTACAAAAATCAACCAACAAATACTAACTCTACAACAACAACAAAAAATAAACTAACACTACAATAACAACAAAAAAACTACAAAACCACAACAATTGTGAAAAACAATGATGAAATTAGGACCCTTCAAAACTATTTTTCTTTGATGATCTAAGGGTCATGTTAGGAGAAGAAAAAAATTTATTTCTATGATTTTACTTTAAAACCAACAATCGTCCAATCCCCTCTATTGTCATGAAGGATAGGAATGAACATTTCTAATGAAGCTTCTAAATTATTCAATGGTAACCACACCAATGAATCAGTATTTGAATCCTCACCTCCAATTTGGAAACCTCTATTTTCCTTCCCCAAGGGGTTAGGAACTGTTGGTGCTTGTTCAACTTCATTTTGGGCCAAAACTACATCTTCATCTCTATTTTCCTTCCCGAGGGGGGATGAAGTTTCTGCTATTGGTTTGAATTTTGGTTGAGCCAAGATCATATCTTCTTTTCAATTTTTTGAATCACTTTCTGAAGCTATGCTCTTGCTTTATTTTTCCACAATATGATGCTCAAGGAGAACCTCCTTCCACCATGAGATTTTGGTTGTATGTTTATAAATTTTGCAAAAAGAAGCAAGATGACTTGTTTGAAAATAGTTTCTACACCAGAAGGACAAGGTCTCATAGTCAAGAGATTACTTCCAAGTTTGATCTTGAACTTTCAAATCAATGAACTTGGGAAGCTCTTTGGATACATCTAGATTAACTAAAATTCTAGCAACCGTAGTGTGGTGAATGGTCTTGGGATCCATATATAAAACTTATCCAATGAATCATTTGTAGCTTTGAAACAAAAAGTAGTCCAAAATTGTAAGGGTAAAAAATCTAGCCTTACCCAAATTGGTCTAAGATTGAAGGCCTTAGAGTGAGGTTTGAATGATCGAAACTAAGGTTTTAATGCTAGGAAATTCTTATTCCAAGACCAAAAAGGCCTCTGAAACACTAAATTCATATCTTCTACTAAATAAAAAAGAATAATAAAATAACCTTTTACATAGGGAAAAACATGTAGGTTACGTTCCAATAGAGGCATCCAAGTATTCTTAATCCATTCATTCATATTTGGTAGAGAAGGCCACAGATTAGTGAACCAACCAATCATCCCCAAATTTTATAGATCATGTTCTCTTTCTAGTAGAGTTTGAAGCTGCTATCCTTCAAAGGAGATGGAGAGGATTATCTTTTATGGTGCTCATGGCTTGGAAGTCACCTGCTTCACCTTCACCACAGTCGAAGCGTAAGAGGGACACTTGCCCCCTATTTTTAGGTTTAATTCTCATCGTGAAAGAATATTATTTCTTTATAGTATAACCTTATTTTACTCACATCGGTAAATTTTATTTTGGCCATCATGAACATATATTATTTCCTTGGAGCATGAAGTAGTTAAAAATATTAACACAAATCATCTCAGTCATTTTCTAAAATCTAATGTTTTAGGTCTTCTTACAATACTAGCCTAGTCTTCTTCTTCATCTAACACAACTACAACCATTTGAAATTTAATAGGACTAGTTCTAGTATCCCACACAAAAGATAAGAGATCAGAGGAAACATTCTTGTGTGGCACAGACCTAATCAAGATTGTATTGATACATAGGGATTAAATTCCAAATATAGTCATATGAACAAATTGTATAATTTGTGGGTTATATGAAAAGCACAAAAAGCACGCCCTAGGGTGGGAACCAAAAACTGTTGGCTAAATTTTTTTTGTATAAGATATAAAATTAAAGGTTTCGGTCAATAGTATAATAGATAAGATGTATCTCCTATATTATAAAAGGATCCTTCTTTTATTGAAATCTTGAAAATAGGAAAAATTAAATTCTTTATGACATTTACATGTAAAACTATTTTTGGTTTGAATGCAAAATATTGTACTAATATGAAGATAGATGAGAAAGTCAATGGGAAAGAGAGAAAGGAAAAGAGAGAAAAATCTAAAATGTGTGTAATTTAATAATTGTGTATATCAACTACATTATAACATCATAGGTAATCAAAACAAGTGCATTTGAACCTATGAAGATAGATGAGAAAGAGAATGGGAAAAAGAGAAAGGAAAAGAGAGGAAACCATAAAATGTGTATGATTGAATAATTGTATATATCAATTACATTAGCACATCAAAAGTAACCAAAACAAATGCATTTCAATCATTAAAAAAATTGTATTAAAAAATAAACAAGAATTGAATGAATAAATAAACACAATAATAATTAAAAAACACAAAGATGTTTAGAATTATCTTATATAAATTATTATTAAAAATAAAAAAATTCTTACTCTCTATTTTCTATTAAAATTGTCTTTGAAGTCAAAAATCCATTCTACAATCATTACAACTCATATTTATAGCAAGAGTGTAAGGAACCATTACATTTAATTCTTCATGTCATGTTCACTTAAGGTGAAACATACAAACTTTTAAAGTTACAATACATTTGCAAAAAGCACAGTGAGAAAATAAAAGAAATAGAGAGAGAATTAAGTAGTTCGGCTTGAAAGATGAGTCTTGTCGAGTTTAGAAGATGTTTGGCCAATTGTTTCAGCTTGATATTTTTTCGTCCACTTTCTATGGCTTCAGCCTATAAGCATAGAATTTATGTATTGCTATGACTATCCTTCGGTGTCTAGGAATGATTGTGTTCGGTGAGTGTGTCAACTATACTTCCATATTTTCGATCATTCTTTCATTATTTTGGAATTTGGGAATACTCTTATTAACTTCTAAGTGGGAAATGTGTATATAACTCAACTTATTCATGGCTTCAATATTTAAATTATTCTTGACAAACAACTCTTCTTTGATTATTTTCTAGAAACATTCTTCCATATTTACAGCAGTTTAGGCTTCATTTTCTCCTCCTTTCAACAATTCAGAATGAGTAGACCAAACATCAACACATTTTTGATTTGAGGTCATCGCATACTTTATTTTGGTTTTGAAAATGTTCCATAGCCTCTTCAAGAATATGGATTTTCTAATGCACGCTCTATGACCATATGCATGAGAAATTGTCCTCTCCTCTACTATATGATTTTTTTTAATATGAATACTTTTTCATCTATATAGGCCATGTACTCCAAATCTCTGATTATTCTTGTATAAAGATTTAATTATTTATTTTTTATTTTCATTTCTTAAAAAAATTTGAATTTTCCATTATCAAAAATCCCAAAAACCTTTCAAATTTATTGAATGAATTTAAGTCCATCAATGATAAGCTATTCAACCCAAATCTCCATAAAGTAACTGTATGGGATACCCTAAAACCCACAAACTCTTGTGTATGTAAACGTATGTAATTGTATGAAGTAACTCCCACATTGTTTGATCAGGGTAGCAATCTCATTTTATATGCACATTGCATTATTGCCTTCCAAAGTTTTCACTGTCAACATTGTGTATGCATCATTCACCCTCCTTAATTTTTCCGAACTTTTTCATGTTCACGAGTGATCTAAGGAAGATAATCATAGATCAACCTATCATGGGTATACTTCCCATATCCGGATATTCCTGGTCAAATCATCATAGCTGTAATTGAGTAAACCAAGTACAAAGTTATGTAGAGTTGTTGGGTAGAATCCAAATTCACTATATACTCAGGATTATTGTCACTGATGATTTATTTTACTTCAGAAAATTATGTTAATGAGCATACACACCCATTCTTGGAATAGAGTGGTGGATTCATGACCCCTTACTCTATACAATAGTGTCACCCTGTTGGACGTTTATTCATATAAATTAGGCCTGTACAAAGTTTTAAGAAGATTTGAAGGTCATTTTCTCTCATTTTTCAGCCAATACATAGTTATCATGCTCAAACACTTACTACATAATATTTCTATATATATTATCCAATTTTCTTACTTATCTCTACCACTTCATCATGAGGTGCAATTTGGATTGTTACATTCATGGATTGACCATCTAACTCTGCTATCAACACATATTTGAAAGAACTGATTTACCTAGTCTCTTTTTTATAGTACTTCACACAGACGACTACTAATTCAATACATTAGACTAATGTAGGGAACATAGCAACTTTCACAAGTCCACTTGTGAAAATATGTTTCCCAATAGGTGTTTGCTTATCTTCTTCCATTATTTCCTGAATTTCTTCAGATCTAAATGACCAAAATTTGAGACTCATATAGGAAGATATGTTTGTAGGAAAAAACATCTTTTGGTATCCCATATATTTAAACTTCATCCTTCTTGCCTTCATTAGCTGAAAGCTTGTCTTAGGAAGAAGTTACAAATCACTATATGTGAAAATTAAGAGGCAATAAATGCTCTAAAGGATGTAATAGATGGATTACAGTGAACATAAATCTTGGGAATATATTTATCCAATTCTTTCTCTCTTATTGTAAGATTGCATTGGAATAAAAAATATCTGCAACTCTAACAGGGAATGAAAAATTACCAAATTATTGTTTGGAATAATCAATGGTGTATTTGGAATTATTTGATGGAAAGAGTACTCAGGATGATGAACACAATTAGGAAGAAGACGAGTGGGAATGATGGAAGAAAGAAGACGAAGGCACTGTAAATTTAGGATATGTAGACCGACAAAGATGCACATCAAAAAATTTAGCGAGGAATGAAAAACAGAAGAAAAATTACTTTATGGAAGGATCTTGAGAGAAAAATGCAATGTCCAACACTAGTATGACGGCGGGAGAGGTGTTTATAATCAAAAGAAGAGCAGATTGAATGTTTTTATGCAACTAGGAACGATTCAAGTGATTATATAAATGTGTTTACATGATTATCGGTGCATTTAAGGTGGTGTTGCATTTATTTTCAATGTCCGTTAGGCTTGTTGGGATGCATGAGCGCTGACGAAATATCTTTTTAATTGTTTTTAACTGTTTATTATTTTCCCATCGGACTTTAAAATGTTATCTTTCTTCTCTATGCATGCATCTTTAATGTCTGTGTAATGATATTTTTGAAAACATCTTTGGCTTGTGATATGATGAGTGCCATATATGATGGGAGGTGAGTGCTTCCCTTTCTATCTGTTCAGTTGCAGGTTGTTGCAGAATCTTAAAATAGCTTTGATAAAAGTACATAAACCGTGTTTCTTTATGGATGATTTTTTTTTACGTCTACTATTAAATTATTGAAATAAATGACCATTGTTTTCTATTACAAAGGAAGAAAAAGATGTAATTGATAGTTGTTCTAAATAATAAAAATGGTTCCTGTAAGAGTCGAACTCTTTATGTTGCTCTAAAAATATATATGAGTCCCTGGAGTTAATATTCCTTATATGTGTATTATTTTTTTTTAAGGATCATACACTAGTTGAATTCCTCTAGTTTATTATTAAAGACATGTATTTCTCTTTTTTATGTGAAAAATATAATGGCTTATATATAAAATGCATTATAATAAATAGAATATGCAATTTTTCACCCTCTTATTTATTTAGGTTAAAGTTAGCTTTCAACAACAACAATGGATCTTCACAACATTGATATCCATTAACATAAATAAGTTATGAATTGTGGGTATTTTATAATTCTTAATGTAATTATGAAGAAAGTAAGAATTATATTTTTAATTAAAAAATTAATTTAACTAAATTTTGAATTTTTAGATAGGAATTGTATTGTTGGAAAGTCCACTATTGAATCATATATTGTTGCTCACAATATAGCAGAATTTGAGGGAGCAAAATATGATTATGAGATTAGTACTCTTATGTTACTTGTTTATGAATAATAGTTTTTTTTTTTTCAGCTTTGTTATATCCTATTTACCATATTTTGATTTCACCAAACTAATCTGAATCAATAATAGAAAAACCCTATACTAATATTGTCAAAGAAGAAATCATAATTTTTAGTATGAAACTGATATATTTTTTAGAATACATAAAACTTAAATTTTTTAATTTTTTGATATCAATATATATATAAAAGTTTTGTACATAACATGTTTAAATGAACATAAATTTCTTTCTCTCTTTCTTTTCAAGTGTAAAAAAGGCCATTTCTAACAACCTAGACCAAGTCCAAGATAATTCCAGCTTTCAATTGACTTACATTCGAACCCATGTCATGTAGAATAAGTGAAATAAAAAGGGACTTTACTTGATTTCTGCTTTTTACAATCTGGGGCCATTTTACTACCATACAATGATCTTAAATATTTTTCTTAATAGGGTTCAAATTTAAAAAAAAATTAAATTTTACACACATGTACATAAATTTTGACAATCTTGAACCGATAGGAACCCTGAACAATGTTAAATATCACTATAAAACAACATTTTGAGCTAAGAAAAATACACATATCAGACCTTTATATTAAAATTGAAAACAACATTTATTCATTGACAAGAAACAACGCAATACCCTCAAATTTTGGTTGTTGGAGATTTAAGCCTAGCAAAGGAAGAACAAGAATAATAATGAAAAGAAAAGGATGTAGAAGGCAGAATGACGCATCAATAATACGGTCCTGCATTTATAGAGTTTTCAATGTTAAGTTTTTCTAACCAAGATTTTTAATGGATAGTATATAATAGTATTTTTCTATTCATTGATTAATTATTACCAATTTACATAATAAAAAATAATTCTTATTTTAATTCAATCAAATTTATATCGTTCAATTTTTAAAGTCTTCATTTTTTAATAAAATATATAAACAAATTCATTTTGTCAACATTTAATTGGATTAAATTTAATTGAAATGCTTGAATTAAAAGATAGAGTGAACATTGCCAACATTAAAATATTACACGTAGATTGAGATTGAATATTTTATTACAGCGATCAAAATAAATGCAGCGTAATATCAATGTGTTGCTCTAGATGCTTTATCTTGTTCGTTGTTTTTCATAGGCATCCTGATCAAATCGCTACAAAACAACAATCTCAGTAGAACATTTCCAGATTTTTCTAACTTGTCAAAGTTAGAAATACTGAAGTGCATTTCCAACGTTTAATTTGTCATATAAGTATCTAAAATATATACAACACGATACCGCAAACAAAAGGGTTTGTTCTCATTGTATCCATAAATTCTTATGTTTATTGGCATGTTATATTATACCCGACACCAGATAGTAAGCTTTAGTTTAAGTGGCATTTTATTAGTGCCTTAAAAACAAATGGCAATCGCTATGTCACATGAATGTGCAGGTATATGAAAAACAATACCATAAGGGGTACAAACTAGAATGGCTAATCAAAGTCCGCATCTTAAATAATTGTAAGTCTCTCTCTTCCTTCAATTGTGTTCTTTCATTCTCTATTATTCAAGATAGACATATGCCTTAAATGCTAAAACAATTTGCTGATATTGAAATCTATCATAGATACACTGTAACAAATCTTTATCTTAATCATAATAGGGTTTTTAACCTTGTTTATATGATTATAGTTTTCAAAATATTACCTAAAATCAGTATGATAAAAATCATTTGGTTAAACCATCCTTATTGTAATTTCTTGACAAACTTTTTAACTTTGTTAGGTTTCTTTTTCATCTATCAAACAAACTAAATTAATTTTATTTGGCATATTTTATCTTATTTTGTTATAGATTTATTTCAAAGACAATATAGAGTTTAGTCTTTTCTATACTCATAGTCTAGATTCAACATGATAACAGTCATTTGGTTAACTTTAGCATTATTATTATTATTTGTTGCTAAAATTTTATCTTGTTTAAGATCTTTTTCGCGTTCCAAACAAACTATAGTGATGTCACTTGAAAGATACCTCACTGACACATTAAATGCATTGCTTATTCTGTGGATGACTAAATTCCGACAGTCTGCCATTTTCCTAAATTTGTAAAAACAAATTAGGTTGCATTTGCCTCTTTTTTTTTTCACTTACTTTTAAGTCAAGTTTGGCTGAATGTTTAACTTGGCTACAATTATTTATCTTTGCCATTTAATTTAATTTAAAAATATTTTTGACAGAATTTAAAACTGTAAACAAATTCATTTTAGATTATATTTTGATTAGAATTTTTTGCCCTTCTTAAAAATATAAGATTTTTTTTTCAATTTGTATGAAGAATATTTGTTTGCAATGTTAAATAAATAAAATATATTATATTGTCTGCCTTCATAAGAAATTATATATATTCTTAATTTGCACTGATACATGCAATAACTTTTAAGTCTATTCCTATTATCTTGGATGGAACTCAACTATTCTATAGAATGTTAATCCTTATTGTATTTTTAACTAGAAAATATTATTCTTACAAAGACACTTATACTATCACAACTACAACTAAGTAGCAGATGGAAAGTGGAGTTTTATCTTCAATATGATTGATGCAGAAAAAATAGACCAACCTTTCGGAGGTCATAACTTTTGATTTGTAGCTTCGTTTGAGCTCTTCCACGTGCCAAAATGACTATATCGAAAAGTATGTTGTTGTTTTAAGGAAATTTTACTTGCCTAAGAATATTTTTGATGTTTTTCAGAGGCCATACGTGATCATCTAAGGGTCCAAAATTGTGATTTAATTATTTTTTCAAATTTTTTCTATTTTTAAAAATTATATATTTTTAGAACCGTACATCTACTTTAGTTGAATTTCATCTCATAGTTTAATTATAGTGTTTAGGATATTTTAAATTTTTTTTGGGATATTTCAAGTTTTTTTTTTTTTAATAAATAAGCATTTTTTTTTTTAGATTTTAGTTTTTTTCAAATTTTGCATGTAAACTCTAATTTCTAAGTTTATGTTTATTTAAGCATGGTGTGGGTTTGTAATTAATTCAATCAATCAATACAAATCAATTATGAGTATTATTTTAAGATCTTGGTTTATTGGTAATTTTCATATTCTTGATAGTTTTTGGGTGCATTATTTAGAATCAGAGTAAGTTCAAATCTTGAGGAGTAGAGAATGGCAAGAGGATGATGAAGTGTTGCGCAGATGAACCATACTATACAAGAGTTGCAGAGGCAAGTTCAACAATTAACATAGGTTATCACGAATCAACAAAGAAGACAAGGTGGTGATGTGGAAGACATAGATCGTGATGAAGAAGTTCAACAAGAAGAATAACAAGAGAAACCACCATTAGTGGAAAATATGATGGTTTGGGATTTAGAAGGAAGGATTGAAGGAATCAAGCTTGATGTTCCAAATTTTGGAGGCAGTTTAAAACTAGAGGAGTTGATAGATTGGATGAATAGCATGGAGAATTTATTCAAGTAGAAGATTATGAGAGAAGATAAGAAGGTAAAATTTGCATGCACGAAACTGAAAAATCATGTAATGATTTAGTGGGTTCACCTATAGAAAGAAAGATAAAGAAAAGGTAAAGAGAAGATTACTTCATGAGGTGGGTTTAATGTGGCTTCAATGCCAAAAAAAGTGAATCGTCATGTGGTTTAGAAACTCAAGATGATAATAGGAAAGGGTTTTAATACCAACAAAGAGGAAGAGGATTTTAGGGAGGATGAGGTTATGGTGGTGCTAAAGGATGGTTTCCAAATCAATGTAGATCTTATGTCTATTATAGGTGTGAAGAAGGGCACATAACATTTGAGTATCCAAACTATCGAGATCAAGGGGGCAAGAAGATTGCTCAAGAGTAAATCTAGTTGATGTTGAAATAGAAGATAAAAATACTAAAGTTTCACTACTAAATATTGGAGAGAATCTCATGATGAGAATAACTATGATCGCTCCAAGAAAAGAACAAGTGCAGAATAAAGAAAGTGGTGATGCATGGCTGTGATCAAATATTTTTCAAATAAGATGTACTTCAGGTGGAAAGGTATGCAAGTAATTATAGATGGTGGTAGTTATACAAATATGATTTCTAAAGAAATGATAGAGAAACTAAATTTACAATTTGCAAAATATCTTAATCCTTATCATATTGCGTGGTTTAAGAAAGGGAATGAAGTTAGAGTAGATAAAAGGTATTTAATCAAGTTTTCCATAGCAAAAAGTTATAATGATGAAATACGTTGTGATGTTATTTTGATGGATGCATATCATGTGTTATTGGGGAGGCCATGGAAATTTGACAGAAAAGTAGTTCATGATGGAACAAAGATCACATATAATTTTTGGAAAGGTGGTACAAAGGTAATTTGGTTACCTCTTAAAGAGGAAGAAAAGGCAGAAAATATGCTCTCTACTAAAGAATTTATCCAAGATATGAAGGCAGCAAGTTATTTTTATGCATTAGTAGCAAAGAATGAAGAAACAAAAATTATGTCAATACCAACAAAAGTAGCAAGAGCATTGAAAGATTATGCAAATGTTATGCTTAATGAGTTATCAGATGGTTTATCATTGAAGAAAGATATACAACATATTGATTTGATTCTAGGATCAACTCTACTCAATCAAGTAGCTTATAGGATGAGTCTAATACAACATACAAAATTAAATAAATAGCTTACTGAATTGCTAAGTAAGAAGATGATAAGGGAGAGTATGAGTCCATGTGCAACACCAGCTTTGCTAACTCCAAAGAAACATGGAGGATGGAGAATGTGTGTGGATAGTATAGCAATTAACAAAATTATAATAAAGTATAGGTTTTATATACCTCATTTTGATGATATGATGGATGTGCTTGTAGGATCCAAATATTTTATCAAGATTGATCTAAAGAGTGGTTATTACCAAAGGGCATTCACCATATTTTGAGGTTACTGATTCGAGGGGAGCCAATAGCATATATTGGTAGTGAGGAATGATTTGCATATATGGACCATCTATTTAGATAGGACCTTGTTCACATGAGATATCATGCTGGAGGATTCCATTATGCACCTACGTATCACATGGATAGGGGAGGGAGACATCTCATCATGATGATGATAATCATAACCTTCTATATACTTCTATATTCTAGTAGTGGTATATTTCCCTTTTTTTAACAAGGTGTTCTTGTAGACATGATAATAGATTAGATAGTGTTCGCATGGGCCCCAATTTTACTAGTGTAGATCTACCAAGAACTTTGGGGATACTAGGTATACATGAGATATGGCATTAACATCAAGTTTGTGTTACACTGTTGGGCATATGAACACATCAGGGTGATATAGCCTAGTGGATTGCCATGGCAGACATGAGACTTGGGGGACTTTAAATTGGGATTCATGATATAAGGTGACTATGCACTTACATCACCATGGGAAGTAGCAAAAAATCTAGAGTGGTACAAGGATAGGTTACAGGTGCTGGTTGATGGGGAGGTTATCTAACAACTATATACCAAATTCTCATCATGGGTGAGCTATGATAGGTAGACCTTATCATTATAGATTTATAGGTGGATTTATGAGAGATGGGAGCACAAGGTAGATCTTATCCCATTTGATAGGGTGAGTAGATAATTTGAGTTAGTTCAGGGTGTTTCAAGTGCTTTCTTGAAGTATAGGAGAGAGGATGCTGAGGCACCATTAATACCTCCACAATTGGAGGAGATAGAGATTGACCATGAGTTACTACCTATGGTGGAGGATATAAATGATGTAGATGTGAAGAAGGATTACATTGTATGGTTTAAGGGTCACTATACAGTGATAATTTTTGGGGGAGATAATGTACAACAAGCTCCCAATATAGACATGGAGGGGGATGGGGACTAGATGGATATGGATGCCCCTGATAGGTAGGTATTCATCATGGAGATATATCAGGTGAGGTGGCACTAGCCATAACACATGTAACTCTATAAGTGGTGACTCTAGAGAGAGATACGACATAGGGCCAGGTGGCTATCCTTATGTAGGAGAGGGATGCCACATGAGCACAACTAGCCTTACTTACACAAGAGAGGGATTCCCTAAGATAGGTAGGAGGGTAGGCACCTACACCTATAAGACCATCGAGGACCATCCCTATGGTGAGTTATGTGGATACAATCGAGGAGCTCAGATACTAGGAGGCATTTGTCTTTAGATAGCTTCAAGATGAGCCCTACTATGTTGAGTATAAAGTAGTAGTTATTGGGGGAGCTAGCAGTGATATAATGGATTAGTGGGCAACATATATAGGTGAAGAGATAGGTCCAAAATATGGATAGCCTTTAGGAGGCATCAGTGCCCTAGGACCTTAGACTCCCATGAGACTCTATTTTGATGTATTATATGATTCTAATATCACCCTGAGAGCTGAAGTAGAAAGATGTACATATCTTTTGAGAGACATGGACATTATGATTATATATGATTATTTTGATTATGATATTATGATGTGATTATAGTTTTATAGATGTTACTTATGGTTATGGATGATTTATTTTATGTTCATGATGTGATAATGGTGTTTATGATATGATCATGATGTTGTGATTAAAATTTATCTTATGAGTATATGTATGCTTTGTTAGAAATATAGATGTTTTAAATTAATGAATCTATGCTTCCTTATCTAGATAGAAATGTGATGGATAATATACGTGATGACTTATTTTTTTTACAAATGGTTATAAATGTGATAAATGATGATAATTAATGAGATGTAATTGGTTGCTTAGATAGATGAGATGATTTTTGAAATATGAGATGGTTAATTTATTAAAATGTTTTTATGGTTAAAACACTTAAACAAATAAGGTAAAATCAAATCACTAAACAAAACATAAAATGTTAATTTAAATGTTGTTTAATGAATTCCATTTAATTAAATGAAGGTTGATTAATCTTAAAGACACATAGATTAAGTTTAGATAACAAAACCATATGTGAGAAAAGACAAGAAAAGACAAAATAATCAAAAGATAAATGTCTTAATGAAGTAGCAACAAGTAGGTATAAGAAAGAATAAGCAGACACAATGCTCTTTCAATGGTGAGGACCAAACTAAAAAGAAGCTAGATTGGGTTATGAACATAATCCCTTTGGATGCTTCATATAAGTGTTCGTTAATTGGTTAAAAAGTCTCATGATCACATAGTGTCAAGTAAGCTCAAAAATCCCTTGTTTTATAGAGGGTATAAAGTGGGGATGGATGATAAAGGAACCTTCTTGTGAGACTAACATATCTCTTCTGTAGGTTACCAAAGAGCTAGTATAAACAAGTCTATGTCATATATGGTGTAGATAGGTTGATATGGGAAGTGTTCTTATGAAAGATGATTGTGGCTTCCAAATTATTCAAGTTATTTGATTTTTTTGATGTTGATAAGGGGCCTTTTGATATTTTTCTATTGCTTTGAGGGCTTGGGGAAGCTAATTGATGTGAGAAGCTTCCAAGAAATCACTCGCTTTGGTAAATGCTTTACTTATCCATCCTTTAAGGGAGTGGTCTATGTATCTAAGATTTTTTTTAGAGTTTTTGATAGTTGTACTTCAAGGGACTAGTCTACCTTAGATTGAATAATTTTGATTGGTTTTGATAGTTGTCCTTCAAAGGAGCAATCTATGAATACTAGGAATGACCCATAAGATATAATATTTTATTTTTTCTACTTTTTAGACATATGGTTGCTTATATAGGCTTAAATGATTACCTTTAGGAAGGCAAAACTAAAGCACAAGAAGGTTAAAATAATGGTTGAGAGGATTTTTTGAGAGACAACAACCATGCGATTCCATCCTATTAAGGATGATAAATATCCATGAGAATCATGTCATGGGTAGAGCCATGGCACCCATATTTAGGAGTAAATCTATAATTGTGATGGAAAATCACATGATCTTATGCTATAATCAGTTATTATTAAAGTGAAGGGAGTAAGAGGAAATATATTGTAAACCAAGGGATGAGCTTAAGTTTATAAAAAGTTGAGTTTGATCATATTTAACAAAAGAAATGACATAGATGCAAAACATTAAGAGGATCAAGTTCTGGTTTCTGTTTAAGAGAGGATAACCAGTAAGCTCCCAATCCATACTTGTGTATTATGATATAAGGTCCAAGTAATTTGAAAACAAAATTACCCCATTTTCTATTTTATATATTGGTTACATGATGATTCTCCTTTAAGATGAGTTCACCGATGTTGAATTCTTGTTCTCTTAGGTTTTTGTTATAGGTGCACTTGATTCATTCTTGATATACACAAAGATGGTTAGGAATGGCTAAACAACATTCATCAAGTAGCTCAAGTTGGGATAAATGTTCTTAATAATAATCATCCTTAAAAGTGATATGCTGTAGGGATATGCGAAGAGAAAGAATTTGGACTTTGCAAGGCAAGATAGCCTATGCTCTAAAGATAAGAGAGAAAGGGGTAGCATGCATAGGGGTTCGAATTCTAGTATGATATGCCAATAAGGTGAAATGGATATGTAAGTTCTAAACCTGATTAGACATATTAACCATTTTAGTTAGCATTTTATTAAGGGTTTTGTTAGAAGCTTCAATTTGTCCATCAACTTGTGGACAATAAAGCAAGGAAAAACTTAAATTAATGCCAAACACATCACAAAGACCTTGGATTTTCTAATTTTAAAAATATTTACCATTATCGATGATTATTTTATGAGGAACATCAAAATGAAAGATAATGTAATGGTTAATAAAATTTGCAATCTTTTTGGCTTTGGTTGAAATGAGAGGAATAGCCTCCACCTATTTGGTGAAATATTTTATCACAGTGATGATATATTGATGTCACTACAAAGAATGGGGGTTAATTTCACCAATAAGATATAATCCCCATTGCGAGAATGGCTATAAATCCTTGGATACTTGGAGGCTATGACTAGGTGCATGATGTAAATTGGTGTGTTGCTAACGTTTAACACACTTCTTCACATAATCACAATAGTCCTAGATAAGGGTGGGCCAATAGTTACCAATGCGAAGGATACATTTAATGAAATCTAGGCCTCTAAAGTGTCCTTCACAAATCTCATCATGCATTTCTCTAATAGCATTAGAAATTTCATGAATACGTAAGCAACATAAAAGGAGACATTCAAAGCCACTCTTATAAAGAATTCCCCCTATTATGGTATAATGAAAGGTAATCTGAATAAATGTTCTTTGATCATTCCTATAAATATTGAGGAGAAGATAATGACAGTTGTAGGTTTAGATTTGGAAGTTCTATGGGCTTCACTTCTAATCATTTCCTCTATTCACTTTATTTACACTTAACAAAATTTAAAGTAAAATTGATCATTACCACCTTTTTTAGAACAAAAAAATTAGAGGAGAAGATAGCGATAGTTGTAGGTTCATATTTGGAAGTTCTGTGGGCTTCACTTTTAATCATTTCCTCTATTCACTTGATTGTGTTTTATCTTTTTTTGGTTGTTAGTGCACATGTGTTAGATGTTTTGCGTTGGCCTTCTAGATGCTTTTGTTGCTTTTCCAAGGCTTGTTTAGCCCATTATGATTTTGGGTTGTGACTTTTCCACCCTTTTTTTGTGTGTCTAGCTCTAGTTTATTGTTTAAGTTTTTATATAATAAAGTGAACTTTTCAATTTAAAAAAAATAATAATTATTCATTAGTAGTTTTATTGTTAGTTCAAAATATGCATCTCAAATCCCATTTATAAATAATATATTAAATTTAGTAATTTGTTATAATTTCTGCATTTTATTCTGTGAATCTATTATGATCTATGGGATTTAGAAATAGTAGATTCACATTAAGTACACTATTTACATTAGATACACATTGATAGCAAAATATTTAAAAATATAAGACTTGTATCCTCTATTCATGAATAATATGTTTAAATCAGCAAAAATTTTATCAGTTTCATGACAAAAATTATGATTTATTTATTTCTAGGGTGCATTTCTAAAATAAAGTGAATCTACTATTTATTTATTTTATTAAATTTTAGATTCATTTTATTATAAATTTCACATTAAATACACTATATTTAAATACATTTTATTTTAGAAACAATAAATATTATTTAGAAATAGTAGATTCACTTTATTTAGCTTTTTAAATTTTTTGCTATCAATGTGTATTGAATTTATTTTAATGTTAATTTGCCACATGGTAGAGAGAACCTTGATTTGTTCCTTTAATTTCTTAATGGTAGATCTGATCACATTAAATTCACTATGGAAGCTGAGGAGAACAATCATATACCTTTTCTAGATGTCTCAATTATTAAAGATCATAATGGTTCTCTTGCCCATCTTGTCTATCGTAAGAATACCCACATAAATAGATACTTGCATGCTTATTCTAATCACCACCTTGTACAAAAACTTGGTGTCATTAACACTTTAGTTATTCATGCTACTAAAATATCTGACAACATAACCATATTTAGGAGCTTGAACACATCTCAAAGGTCTTTATTGAAAATGGATATAAGTATGGCAAAGTTGGACAAATAATAAAGGGTACATAGAGAGGTCATTAGCATAGGCAAGTTGAATATGGTGAGAAACGTGGCAAGATTCATAAATTTGCCTTAGCTAAACATTCAAATAATATGAGTCATCAAATCTGTATGGATGAGATAAAGGTTTTAGCTAAAGAAGATTACTATATCTGGATAAAAATACATGAATCCATTGAGATTGAAAAGTTCCCTAATAAATTAAATAGGGACGAGGGTTGGAAACTCAACAACATGTGGAAACCAGTTTTAAGACTTCTTAAAAATTAAAATTTTTATGCTTTCTCCCTTGGATGATTTGCTAAACTTGTTGGGATTTTATGTATTTATACCTGATTCATTGACTTATATCTTCAAACAATTCTATTCTCTTGATGATGGACACAACTTGAGGCCTAAAACGTCAAGTTGGCTCTATTTCTAACGTAATTTTTCAGTATCTATTTCAAAGATAATTAGATGTTAAATTCATATATAAGCATATGATGAATTTATAAAACTAAAATAGTCTAAATATAGAAAGTACAACTATGTTAAGTATGAAACTAAAAAAAATAATTTAATTAGCTTGTTTTTATGCTAATACAATCTAGATTTGGAACATGCAAGAAGAAGGCTTAAAGACACTTCTAGAATAGTCACCAAATTTTGGATCTAACACTTCTTGTGGTCTAGATGTCTAATATCAATCTAGGATGGTTGTATCAATGTTATTTTCTAGGTCAGACATAGTGTCATATATGGAATACCTACTAAAAAAGGATGCGACCATTTAGATGCTTCTATATTTTACTCCACCTTCACACTATTACTTCAAACTTGTGTCATGGATTGTCACTCCTTGTCAAATAATAAAACTCTATTTCTCCATCTTTAGAGTAATTTTAGGAGAAAATGGGTTAGTGGGTACACGGTGTTGATCTGACCGCAAAGACCCCACTGTTAGAGGGCATTGCTTACATATCTAATACTCCAAAAGAGGGCCTCAGAATCATGTAGTTGTCTCTTATGTGTTGCCTTGTGTGTGAATCATGTAATATGTGAGAATCAAGTACAATAGTGACCTAGCTTGTAACTTGGCAAATCATACTCTTGGGATACTCTTTTTGTACTTCAGACCTATAAATGTGTTGTACCTATGATTGGTGTGGAAATAAGGAATCTTACATTCAATTGAATTCTTGATAGAGTGATTTTGATAAGCTGCCTTGGTATTTTTGGTCTTATTCTAGGTGAAGAATGAATAAGAGATGATTTTGTATTTACATCAATTCTTTTGGAGTAACAAATCACATTAAATCACTTAGAGTGACCATTAAGATACATCTTATTTACAAATTGGATGACTTTAGTGAACTAGACACTTGCATCAGGACATGACAATAGTATCAATGTTATTGTCTATCCTAGACATTAGTGTCCAAGGAGCAGCAAACTAGGTACATGTTTAGAACTTGCAAAGATGAAAGTTAAGTACATTTTAAGAATTTTGAGCGAGATAGAAAACCTGAGTTATCAACATAAGATTGGTCATATGAAGAGATATAGACCAAGAGATACAAAGATAGAATGTGAGACTTACATAAATAAAAAAAATATAAAACTAAAATGAACAACTAAAACTTGAATTTATCAAGTGTACATTGTTGAAATGCTATATAATCATAAAATATAGTTTACATATCTCTTTATTTTCAAGTGTATTAAAAATCATGAATAAAAGACCATTTCTAACAACTTAGATCAAGACCAAGATAATTGCATATTTCAAATGACTTATATCTAAAATCTTTCACATAGAGTAAAAGAATCAAAAAAGGGCCTACACATACTTTCTGATTTTTACAATCTAGGGCCACTTTACCACCAGACAAGAATCTTAAATATTATTCATTCCTAGGTTCAAATTCTGCCCATGGACCACTTGGACAACTAAATTTTGAAACATTTTTAAAACTTTACATAGATGTACATAAATTTTGACAACCTTAAAGCAAAAGGAACCCTGAACAACATTAAATATCACAATAAAATGACATTTTGAGCTAATAAATATATGCGTGTGCATAAATGGAAAGACACCTATACTACCACAACTACAACTAAGCCTCAAATGGGAAGTGCAACTTTATCCTTAATATGATCAAGCCCAAAACATTTTAAAAAAAATCCTTTCCTAAAAATCTCTATGTGCAATGTTTCTAATCAATTTCTCTTAACTTTTCGATCTTTTAAAATTCTATTCAACTGTAAACCACAATAAAATAGTATTTAAATTGTTTAAGAAAGTCTTAACTTATCCCATTTTATCAATATTAAAACATTTATATATATAAATACTTCTAAGAATTATAACACCTATCCATATAATCTACATAACATTTAATACATATCAAAAAATTATCTTTACTCACACAAAGACTTAACACCCAACACCCTTGTATTATTTTAACTATAATTACTTACACTAATTAGTTATTTATTACAAAATTGAACCATTCCTTCACTAGTTTTGTTTTTCTCGCCAGATCAAACTGCCAATGAGTAATGTCAAGCACAAAATGAATATCCACCAAACACTTCACTCAACTTACAATATAAATTAAAAAAATATTTTTTAATTGTAAAAAGTTATATTTTTTTTCCAAAACTATCTGGTAGCTTAGAAAAAGAGCTCAAGAAATAATATATGTTTTTTTCCCCCAAAATTAACATTGTTGTACCAAAAAGCTAAAATAAATCAACGCTAACAATCAACAATTTTGCCCTGGTGTGTGGGGCAGCTTAAAATATGGGGTAACGTTATAAGAATGTACTCACAAAACAGATGGTGTACACAGGAATTATATATAAACTATATATAAATTTAATATTTTTTAATAAATAATTATATTATTTTTAATATTATTAAAAAAATAAAAAACATAATTTGTAGTTACACATTTTATAATAATATAAATATTTATGTATATAATTAAAAATTAAGTATTAAAATTTAAATAATATATAGAATAAATAGAAAACAATTATTTTTTCATTTGAATTTTATATATTATAAATAATGATGTTTATTTAAAAAAATTAAATTTAAAAATTTAGATATCATCATTAAATTAATATAATTTTATTTCAATCTTTCTTAATTATTTATTGATCGAATTGACAAAGTTTGTTATTTAATAAAAATTGACTGACTCTCATTTTAACGTTGGAGAAACATAAGTAATGATCTAACAACAATAATAATAATTTAAAAAAAAAATATCAATAATAAAAATAATTGAAAAATAAATATTTTAATTATTTTTAAAAAATAATATTTATTAATATTAAATGTATTAGTAATTATTTTTTATTTTAATATTAAAAATTGAAAAATGTTTATTTTACTAAATTTTATTTATTTTTAATTTCATTTTAATTTTTTTAATATCTCTTAATATTTATATTATAAAAAATAACATGACAATATATTTTACCATCATCAACATCAATCTTTTCTTAAAAATTTATAAACTATAAATGTTTTTACATAAACTTTCGGATTTATCCCTGGCAATTTTTTCTTATCACATTGTGGAAGGCAATTTTGACTAATATAATTTAATATCATGGCATACCAAAGCCTAGGATAGAAAGTAGAAAATTCTTGTCATGATGAATTTGTGTACTACAGAAATATCTCTCTCTATCTACACTACCACATTGTACGACAGAAATCTGGGTAGACGCTGCTGGCATTTCTCCACTGGTCATCGTTCCCTGACAAAAATTGATCATTACCACCTTTTTTAGAACAGAAAAATCGGAGGAGAAGATAGCGACATTTGTAGGTTCAGATTTGGAAGTTCTGTGGGCTTAACACTTCTAATCATTTCCTCTATTCACTTGATTTACACTTAACAAAAGTTAAAGTAAAAGAAATCTGGCACCATCCATTTTGAAGAATCGGTTAGCTACTTTTCAGACATAACCATGCTGACTGATTAATTAATTATTGTTACTACAGTAATTGTTTGATCCCCACATAAATTTGAGATGTAGTTGTTATTGTTAATTTTTTTAATTGAGTAATGAGGAATAAGGCCCACATCCGTTTACAAACTAACCTCAGATATAACCAACTTGAAAGGAAGAGCATGTAACCATTATCAATCACCAACCAACATCAAACAGAACACAAAACACAAAGTTTGCCTCCAGCTTCACAAGTAGGATAGAAGAAATCCGGAAGAAAGGATTGTAGAAGCCCACGTACATAAAAAACTGAGGCATAACCCAGAAGAAAGGATAGCAAAAGCCCACATACATCACAAATTCTCATAGTAACAAGGTTATTTGGTTTTTCCCGAGCACGAACAATTTCAGCTAGTTGGCCTACATCGACCCCTGAATGGAGAACACAAATTCTTGCTAAGATTTAAGCTTATTGAAAACACATTATTTCAGTAGGGAAAGATTAACTTTTTGAGTATTCTTGTGATTACACAAATTCTTGCTAAGATTTAAGCTTATTGAAAACACATTATTTCAGTAGGGAAAGATTAACTTTTTGATTATTCTTGTGTTGTGTAATCATGAAAACGGATGCATTCCTATTTAAGTGATCTAAGTTCAAATCTTATCAATGATAAGGCTATTTATAATAGGAGGCATTTAATTGACTAAATGGTATAGTGGAGATACATGGACTGAAACCTTTGTTTAGATTAGGTGTGGGCTTGTCAATCCTACATTGATGAGTATTCTTTTTAAGGTTTGGATCTTCCAAGACATCAATAAGGTCTAGCAAATGCTTAAAAATATCGTTTGGGCACTTTTTAGACATAGAGTGCTCAAGAACAAAGCAAGCAGAAAAAACAACTAATTGTTTTGTTAGGGTCTTGCGATCCAAATCATATTTTGTTTGTTAACTTTTCCATTGTTACATCGAGGCATTCATCTCAAACTCCAATTGGATATTAGATTCATTTTATTTTAGAATTAAAAAGTTATTAAAATATATTTTAGTGAGTTAGGTGAATTAGATGATTTGTTTATATTTTAGATCATTGGGTTAGTATGAGAAAGTTTACAAAACCTTTAAGAAGTAAAAAGATTGTAATGTTGATTATTTCTATTATGTAGGTTTTCATTGAATAATATGTATTATAATTTATTATTTTTATCATCTATTTCATAGTAAATTATTATAAAATCAACAACATAAAAGATATCATTAAAGGGAGAGAGATAATTTTTTTTAAAGTATAAAGGTATCATCATATTAAATATCAAAAATTATGTATCAATATAAAAATTAATATGCAATTATAAATGAAAGGAAAAAAGCATAGAAACATTGTCAAGAATTTGTATAAAACATATAAATGAACATAAGAATAACTTAAAAAAAAAAAACACCCACCATACTATTTTAAAAATGAATGTAATATAAAAATTTAATTTAATCATTTAAAAAAAAATAAAAAATATAAACATAAGCCTAAACTACCAAGTGAAAGAGAATAAACATTAAAAAAAAGAACTACATGATATAAGCCAAAGGAATCCTACTACTAAGTTGCAAGCAAATAATGGTTTCAATGAAACCCTAAATATATAAGTAAAAATCAAAACCTAAAAAGATGAGAGTTATAAGAAATCAGGTCATAGATTCAAAGAATGCAGAAATTCATCAACATGTTTTTATTATTATTTTTTAATGATTAAATAGTGTGAACACAAAAACCTAAATCTTTTGTATAATATATTTATTTTATGAAAATAAATTAGATCAGTTAAATTAAATTTAAATTATTTTATTTAAAATTTTAAAAATAATTAATAATTAATGAAATTTAACCTAAAAAATCAAAAAAGAAAAAAATATTTAAAAAAAAACATAATTATTGTTCTAATTTTCAGATGTAAAATTATGATATGAAACATATCTAGACTAAATCTCTACAATTTGAACATGTGTAGTGAAATAGAAAAAATAGAATGTTCTTATTTTTGTATCATACAAAAATGGTATGGTATGTCATTGAATGTGTACTTATATTATGTTGCTGCCATTTTTTTAATGATGAAATTGAAACAACACTTTAATGATTTTTTATATTTTTTAATAAATGTGGAATTAGATGCTGAGTATGGCATTATGTTCACTTTATTAAATTGGCGGTTGAATTATTAGATTTTTTATTTAGTTGAATTATTAGATTTTTTATTTATTTTACCTTTAAGAAAACTTACTAAAAATAATATAAAAGGAGTAAAAAAATTGTAAGGTAGGTTGGTTTGAGAAAATTTAAAGGAGTTGTAATAACATATTTTACATGTATGAATCTAAATTTATCATGTGTCTGAGTGTAATACTAATTCAAGTCAAAGATATGGTTTCAAGTTTTCTCTTTAAGAAATTAAATAAAATTACATAAAAATTATCTTAGTTCTTTTTTTGATATAAGATGTAATTAAAACATTAGAATTTATTTGAATAATACTTAAGAATATAAATGTATTTATATGGTTCATGTTTAGTCTTGTATCATATTGATGCATGTTATTGAAATGCTTCTAAGAGTATTTTTATATATTAATTTCTCAAGTTTGAATTATTAACATATTGATATAAAATAAAACCAAGAAAAAGGTAAATAATTGTCAAGTCCAAACATTGAAAAGAGGTTAAGGAGGGCATAATAACCCAAATACATTAAGGGACATAATCATCATATTTTTATTTGTGTACGAGACATAGTTGGTAGACTATCAATTTTGATCTAACATAAAAAATGTCATGAGAATAAAATAGAAATAAAACATGAGGCTTTTAAATACAAATAAAATAGATAAAAAAGAAAAAATAGAAGAAAAATAAAAACATAAAAATACATAGAGAACTTGATGGAAAAAATGAATACAATACATAAAAACATCAATAAAATGTTGATTTAAACTATATATATATATATATATATATATATATATATATATATATATATATATATATATTACAATATTAAAAATATTTCAATAATAAATTATATATATACATTATAATAAAAATGAGCACCAAAAATAAAACATATATCACTATTAAAAAATACCTCAAACATTCATGAAAGATTCCTTAATTAATTATAAACTCATAATCATATATATCTTCTATTTATCTCAACAATATCATCTAAAAACACTATGTGTAAATAATATAACCTAAATAAGTAATATAACCCAAAGCAATAGGTGAATAATCATATAGACACATATGGATCATAAGTAAAATTTAAAAAAAATACTCAAATATTTATCTAGGGGAAGTAGTCATTTAAAAATAGCACGTGTTTGATTTCATAAATAACATGTTTGAATATTATTGTTGGTTTAGGAGGAAAAAGAACTATACAACAATGGTAATGGCAATTGTGTAAATTATTGATGAGGAAGATATAATTTGTGGTAATTGTGGAGATTATTAGTGAGGAAAATTAGTTACCATGAAAATAACACAATCTAGAAATAGTAGAGTAAAATTTAAGGCTTATATATATATATATATATATATATATATATATATATATATAAAAAAGATGAATAGTTAATTTTAAAAGTTATAAAAATAAAAAAATAGAAAATAATTTAATTAGTAATGAGGTAAGATGAAATTGAGTTAAAATGTGTCTTTTAATATATAATAATTTTATAAATAAATAAAACATAGATTAATATTTTTTAAATCAAGAACATACAAAATGATAAAGAATAAACACGATTGAAATTATAATAAAGGTTTGTGTGTAAATAATGTTGTTATGAGTCTATAATAGAAAATTAGACATATTTTCTATTAAAAAACTCAAGGTTAAGGACCTTATTCAAATAAAGATGTGATTAAATGTCGAAGTAAGAACTATGTAAAGGAAAAGTGATAAAACAAGATCTATAATGAATAAAATTATCTATGGTTTTAAGCAAGAGATGAGTAATAAAATAAAAATAAAATATAGCAAAAAAAAAAAAAGTCATGTTGAATTATACTATCTAATATGTGGGGAAAAAAATGATTCACAATATGCATTAAAGAGATAATAAAGTGATGCTGGGATTAAAAAGGTTAATGTGTGACACACCTCTTAATCCCAAGATTAATATGATAACAAGTGATTGTATGTTCTGTAAATGTTTTTATGTTGTTATATAATACATAAATATACATATTTTATATTTATATTCATTATTCATTGAAATCATCTTGAGATAATTTGTTTCTCCCCAAGTAACAATTTGAGTAAAGAACAAGATTCTAAATTAAGGTAATCTCTTTATGTGCATGCTAAATAAAAATATTGATTATTTCTAAAAATATATGATATTTGGGTAATCTATTTGTTTTATAGAAAAAAAGGTTTTACATCAAAAATTATCATATATACTCATAAATATTAAACTAAAACAATCAAATCAAATTTCATTATAATAAATAATTTTGTAAAATAAATAATCAGTGAAAATAAAGGGTTTAGAAGATTTGTTTGTTTGTTGAACCTATGAATAGTCCATATAACTTAACAACTAAAAGCATGTCTACTAGATAAGAACAAATTTTGTAAAAATCATGATGAGCAAAGAAAGTTTTTTAGAGTGCCAAAAGTGGTGGAGGCTTTTGGTAGTACCCAAAAGCATTGCGATGGTTATAGAAACTTTTTTTATTTTTGATATTTTATTTAATGATTTTATTTTTCTATTCAGGGAATTTGAAAATTTTATTTATTTTTTTTAGAATTTTGTAAAATGGTTTTCTTTTTTATAATCTTAATAATTCATTACAAACCAATGAAAAATGGTTAAATATATGAGTATTTTGTTATTTCTCTATTATTATTAAATATTTATTTAAAAAAAAATGCAAATCAACAATCGATACATATAAATAAGTAAATTATGAATACAAAATTTAATCTTATATGAATTTTTATATTAGCATAATAAAAAATAATATAATAAATACTTAAAATTATAATTCAAATTTTTATGAAAATAATGAAATTCTACTATTCAATAGATCTTTGAATTTTATAAACTCAAATAATTTATCACTATTTTAAGTTTTTTTTTTTCCTTCTTCAAATTTTATATACATTAATGCAAGTATATATATAAATCTATATAAATTTAAATTTATAATAAACTATGTGAAATACTACATCCAATGAAACAAATCCTCGCTAGTCCTCCCCCAGGAGAGGAAGGAAAAAAAACAAAAAGAAAAAGAAGAAGAAGAAGAAAAAGAAGGAAGAAAAAAACATAATAGTATAAACTTAAATTCGACTGGAGCCGTCCACCATTTTTCCAGTTATTATTGTAGAATGTTTATTAGAATGATTTTATTTAATTTTTA
Source organism: Torreya grandis (assembly GCA_037957365.1). Taxonomy (NCBI): domain Eukaryota; kingdom Viridiplantae; phylum Streptophyta; class Pinopsida; order Cupressales; family Taxaceae; genus Torreya; species Torreya grandis. The sequence continues at coordinate 446,442 of JARHVA010007901.1, read as the reverse complement.
AATAACATTGATCAGTTTTACAATAAATATAATTTGTATATATTAATTTGAAACAATTGAATGAATATATTTAATGATATATATTGTAGATTTTATAAAAGTATTTTATTTTTTAATATTTAAATTAGATAAAATATAAATTTTAATTTTAATATTAATAAATAATAAATTTTTATAAAATAATTTATTTTATAAATATATTTGTAAAGGACAGTTTCAAGAAAAGTGCAGTTTAAATATTGATGACCCTATTATTTTGAGGCCCTTTCAAGGAAAGGACAGTTTAAGCCTTTAGCTACTGTTAAAGTTAAATCTGCAATCTTTTTTGATGAGGAGCTTGGAGTGATCCTGGAGAGAAAAGGAAGGCTCTCTATCAATGGAACGATCTTTTAATTTAACGATTTCTTGTCTACCCTTTCAGACTTTCATGATTGGATAACAAAACATTAACAAATCTAAAGTATGATTGAAATCAATTTTTGTATTAGAGGTATTTTTGTTGTGATTTTTTATTCAAATGAAGATAATATGGCATTTTCAATGAGTATTATTTGACTTGGGAGCGTCACAAGCTTATGACAAAGCCTTCGCAACCAGATTTTAATCCTTTTAAAAAATATTTTAGCACCAAACCAATTTAGATCTGGTTGCTAAACCTACCCCTTCAATTTTGGGACAATATAGTTTTTAAAGCCATATGAAATCCTATTGGAGAATTTTGGCAAGTGGACTTCATAATTGAAGAAATGGGTCATTCAACTTATAATTCTAGTTAATTTAGATATCACTAAGGAGCTCCCTACATAGATAGATGTAAAAGTGAGGGAGAGAATATGGGTTTAGCCTTTAGATTATGCAGGTTTATTTTTTTAGATGTCGTAGATTTTATCAAACAGATTATTTGATCAATAATTGTCCAACTATCAAACACTAGAATATATAACAATCCAAGTTATTAATGAGAGTGAAGTTCCGGATTTGATTCCTAAAGTGCTTGTGAAAGTTTCAAATTCAACCCAAAAGAATATTGATCCTTATGTGGAGATTTCGGCTAACAATGATAGAGCCTTGTTAAAAGCTGAATCTGTTTTGGAAAATACTATTGCTACATTTGAATCTAGTGAGGGTTTGATGGCTCAGATTCCATTAAATAACATTCAATCAACCAATATAGAAAGTGAAGGTTTGTCAAACAAGGTTTCATTTTTGAAATATAAACTATTAGATGCTCTTGAACTTTTCATTCCCATCTTTTTTGATTCACGGGATAGACATGAATGGATGATTGTTAGCAATAAAAGGATAAGAAGAGGTAATAAGGAGTTGAAACCATTAAATATGGCTCTCATATCTCGAGAATAAAATGATATGGGAGGGTCATAGTTTATTTTAATTTTTTATATTAAATAATAAGATTGCAGCGTTTTCACATCATTTTTGTAACCAATTTCATTTTTTATTGGAAAAAGAACCTCATTAAAATGTTATAATTGTATTACTCTCTCCTTTATAAAAGGTTGAGGTCCTTTCAAAACTCTACAATTTATCAATAATTAAAAAAAATAAAATTTATTAACATAGAAATTAAAATTATATTATATCAATTTTTTTATTTAATAAAAATTATAAAATAATTAATATATGTTAAGTTTTGATAATATTTGTTTCACTTTTACAAGCATTAGAATTGTATAATTGAAAATCGATAATAGGTAGAAAGAAATTGAATTGAAATTTAAATATTAAAAATAAATAATTCAAAAATTATGAAGAATATGATATAATAAATAAATAATAACTTTAATATTAATGTTCCAAACAAATAAAATTGAAAAAATTGATAAACATGGAATTAAATAAGAAATACTATTTTTGTTAAGAAAATATCTTCTTAGGAAGAGTAATCGATCCCAACCAAAAATTTGTAGATCATAAATCCTCTACTTAAGATCTTAACTTCATGCTCATTTAGGGGCTTAGTAGTACAATGATTAAAGGATTCATTTATAATCATGCCAACAATATAGAGTGGTGTTCGTTGTAGTCACACATGTGAGTAGCTTACCCAAGTTCTCTGCACTCTTTTTTGGACCCATGGTTTCCTAGTATTGTCATAGGTAAATAAACTACAATTACATGTATGCAACAACTATTCTATTTTGCTATTTTAGATTGTAGTAAACAGTGCACCAGTTCTCTGTTTAGACTGTATTAAACTATTAGCTTCCAATTAGTTAGTTCACCTTTTGTTTGAACTTATTATAATTTTATTGTAATTCATTTTGGCTAAATTATTGTTTTAAATATTTATGTAATCATCTTATTTTTTTTTTAATGGAGACTAATTTTATTCAAAAATAAATGAATGATCGGTTTGATTTATTATGTTTAATGTGATATATTTTTTATTTATTTATAGTCACTTTAGTCTTTTATAAAATTCCTTTCTAATGTAATTTAAAAAACACAAAACATTCATTATTTATATCGTGGAGGTCAATTATGGGCGATGCCTTTAATTCACATTTATGATTAATATTGTTGTGCTTTAATTACTACATCTAATACCTAAAATAGTTATATTAATGATATTTGTGACATCATCCCTATAAATTGTTAGGGAGAAATGAGTTTCAATTAATTCAATTAAAATTTCATTACATTACACATTCAAAACTATCATTTGACATAAATATTGACAAATGAAAATTTTGATTATTGAGGGAAGTTATGTCCACATACAAGAAATTCCTTATAAAAAAGTGTTATTGATATGACAAATCTCTTTCATGTATTATTTACATAGCACTTCCCACTTTGATCTCACTTATGATAATTTATATTTCATGTATCACTAGATATATAGAGATGACAAGTTTCTTCCAAATACCGATGGATATATAAGAAGAACATGCCTATCGATTATTTGGTATATCGGATTGATGGTATATAGAAAGGGAAACCTTTTTGAAGTGATAAACAACCAATGCATCTCCCATTGATAAAGCACATACAATCATTGCAAATGAACTGAGATTTGTTTTATCAAACACAACTTCTTTATGGTAACCACAATGCAAATGAAAAACAAAGGATTCTTGGGTACAAGCTTCAAGCTATCTATGAGATGAAAAATCAAAATTAGATTTTTCATTCTGAGCTGGTTAAATTGTATCAAATTAAAATTAGAATAAAAAGTGTAAGCTTTCTTATATTCCATGTTGGAACTGTGTGGGCCTTGTTTTTAGCATTAGAAGAAACAATGAAAAATGCCTCTTTGGTTTCAATTGTACTTAGAACATTGTTGCCTACATATAAAATTTATGTGATAACATTGAATGCCACAAATGAAAAAGTAACATTTGAGATGTTGTTTAACATGTTACAAACATGCAAAATATAGAGGAAGCTGATGAAGAGCATGCACTTGTATCACATCATAAGGTGAAGAGTCCCATGAACCCTTCAAAATAGTCCCCTAATTAAAACAATCAACCAAACCAGTAGGGAAATAAATCTTATTACCACAAAAGTTGTTTCATTGGTCAAAAGACAGGGCATGTATTGAATGATTGTTAGAAAGGCAGGTTATAAAATCATTACATATGGTCTCAAACATATTCTTAGAACATGGTACATAAAAATAGATGAACATATCATAAGACATAGATTTAGAGGAGTCAATATAATATAAACCTATAATTTAAAAATTAAGAAAAATATAAAAATTATATACATAATTTTATAGATCGAAGAAGAATCAACAATTAAAAAAAAAATCATCTGCAAGTGGGAATTAGCCTTCATTTATCATTATTCATTATAAGCTTCAAAATCTCAAAATATTATTCATGTTTTTTTTTAACATTGTTTATATTTTTAACTATTTCACGCTCTCTCATTATGCTTATACAAGTCAAATGTCAAAGTCCCTTGTTACCATAGGAAAACAATATATTTCTCATATGTTGTGGTCAACAGTTAAACTACCGACAGTCAAACCCGAGTATTTAGCAACGCACTGGAAATTTACTTTGAGGTGTTACTCTAATCATTAAGAAACATTCAGATCACTCTTTTCCAACTTCATATTATAAATATATGATAATCTTTGACGTAAAACTTTGTAAATATATAAGGTAGAGGTATTTGTTTGGTTGTTGGCAGCAAGCAACATTAATTTGGTACGTGATGTTTTGTTCGTGAAGCTCACAAAAGGATTATTTTTATAATTATCTTAACTTTGATTTGTCCGAGTCTATATAGTTTTCAGTTTAAAATGTACGTATTTTAAAGATATTTTATTATATCATTCAATGAAGCGTAAAACTCTACTAAAGTGTTTGAATCTTAAAATTTTGCAATTAAAATTTTTTATGTACAATTTTTTATTATTATTACAGGTCAAGATTTTTAAAGAAGTCCTATTCTTATACAATGGAGATAAAAATAGAACATGATTAGTTTAATCAGACTTTTTTTTTCAATGGAAATGAATTGGGAACAACAAAGCCATGATAAAACTACTATCAGATTACAGAACATAAATGAAATTAAAGCTATGACCCTCCCATAACATTTTCTTTTCTAGATCTAAGCGTCATATTGAATGGTCCTTGTCCCTTCTAACTTATACCACTCTTTCTATTACTCACCAATGTCTAATCTCCTCCTTCCCTAGAATCTGAGAAGATGGGAATAGAGATTTTAAGTGCATAAGTTGAATTATAGTTCTTCAATGAACTCCTGTCTAACAAATCTTCACTTGGATCCAAATTTGCAGTATTGATTTTTAAAAATGATGCAACTTTTTTGTCTGTAATAGAATTCTTTACTGCCGTGTGGTCTGAAGACTCTATGGGGCTACACCAAGTCTGTGGTCTTCCTCTCTGAACTTTGCCTCTTGTTGAATCTTTGCCTAGTTAAAATCAACTACTTTTTCCTTGGCCTCATCCTTTGAAATGTGCTGAACAACATATATGCCATCCAATGTGAGATGATCGGGAAGGACATCCTTCCGCCGCGATGTTCTTGTTTTTTTTCTAACTATTTGACATGATCCAACCATGTGTCATGTGGAAAAACATGCCTACATTGGAAGGGAAGCCCTTCCAAATCTAGTGTTTGAGACCAAATTCTATTCTAAACTTTCAGATCATGGTAGCAGGGAGTTTAGAAGAAATATTCTCGCGTATGTGATATGAATATAGTTTGTTGTGGAGACATCTATAGCCAACATCTCTCCTAAGGACTTACCTATCACAATGAGGTTGGATTTAGTCCAAAATTGAAGTGGAATACACAGAAACCATACCCAAACCAGCTTGATGTTGAAAGTTTTTGTCAATGGATTGAATGATGGAAATCAAAAAAATATTATTTAATTTATAAACTCTAATTTAAAATTTAAAAAGTATGAAAATTAATAATTTTAAATTTATAAATTTGTAAAATTTAAATTATAATTTAAATAAATTAAAATTGAACAAATTTAAAAAATTATAAATATTATTTCTTAAATTATAATTTAAAACTTAAAAAAATAAATATTATTTATTTTTATATTAAAATTATAAAATGTTAATAAGAACTTTACTGAATTAAAATTTACTAATTTTATAATTATTATACTTAACACTTATATCTAGCGCTTAATATCTTGATTTTTATAAATGCCATCACAGGTGCCGTTGGAATTGGCCGTCCAAAATCTTTAATTGCCTCCAGTCAATCAAAGAGAGTAGCATTTTCATAATCCCAAGTTTTGGGTTTGAAATACATTAGAAGATAATTTTTGTAATGTTATCCCCTTATTTTACTATCATTCTAGATAGTAAATAAAATTTTAAATGCTTTTAATTTTTTATTTAATGGCAAGTAGAGTTAATATTTGAAAATGCTGGCATTAATATTTATTGTGATTTATTATATATTAAGTTTGGCCTTATTTTTTTATTTTTAATATTATTATTTAAGCTCACAAAAGTTGTGTGTTGAGTTATACATCTGTTTGATTGTATGTTTAGTGCTCAAACACTATGGAGGGTTTTGTATGAAGTTGGGATCCAAGCATGACAGTGTTAAATGATAAGGGGAAACTTGGTATAGTTATTTTTTTTTTTACCATTTTAACATATTTTTATATTTTATAAGTATGAGAATGCATTTGGACCATTTTCAAATTGATATTATAATGGACATTTAAAATATATATTCTTTCAAATATTTTAAATGCCCATTCTAATTTCAGTTTAACAATAATTTGAATATATTCTCATAACTTTAAAAAAATAGAAATTTGTTAAAATATTAATAAAAAATTATTATATTATTATTTTTATTCAATTATTTTATGAAAAAAAAAAGAAAAAGATGAGAATATATATATATAATAAATAATTCATCTATATATAAATGAATGAATTGTTTATTATATGTATATCCTCTTTTTCTATATAAATAAATTGTTTATTATATATATCCTTTATATAAATAAATTGTTTATTATATGTATATTCTCTTCTCCCTTTTATATTCTTCATAAAACACTTGAATATCAATATGAATACCAATATGAAATTTTCAATGCTTGAAGATTGTCTAAGCTTAAAAAAAAATTAGGGTTTGTATTAAGTTGGGATTCAAGATTGATGATTTCTAATTACACGCCCTGACCTTGATTATTGTTTGATTAATTAAATTTTATTTCATTTCAAAGGTTTCTGTATCCTTTTGTTAAAAAATATAAACTTTGGGTAGAGCACTATATCTTCCTCACCTGACATGAAATTCACATCCACGACTCTTCCTTAACCAGGCCATGTGTTTAACCTACCAGCAAGTTTTACATAAAACTTGTGGCGTTTACATACCATTAGCACCATTGGTCCTCTACTTACCGAGTATCTCAAACAAAGAAACATTTTTTTTCACTTAATACATTGTAAACTTTTTGCAACATTCACTATTATAATAGGAAAAAAATAGGGGATTGCACAAATTTGGGAATAGATGCTTGTAATTCTAAATAAAATTAGCCTATTTATTTAAAAGTAATATGATTAAAAGGATATTTAAAATAATAATTTATCTTACGATAGACTTCGAAAAAATGGAACAAACACAAAAGTGTAACTAAATAATTGAAGGCAATAGTTTGTTGTTGTCTAAACATGGAAACTCTTGTACAGTTTACTGCAGTCTAAAATAGATCAGTTATTGTGTACATGCAGATATAGTTTATTCTACCTAGTAAACTAAATATTAAGCTTTATTTTTTTTCCAAAATTATCCTCCTTAATGCTTAATGGAGCAATTCCTAACTATTTGCATAATGAATGAAATCTATTTCTTGTAATTTCTTTCGTAGAGATATCTGCTAGTTGATTCTATTTCTTGAAAAAATGTAACTACATTTCTCCTTCTCAAATCAAATATTTAACGAACAAGTGATGAATATAATTTATATGCTTCATTTATTGAATAATAGGATTCTTTACTATCAAGATGCATGATAGTGGGAGAATTACACTGTTGCTGCAAATTTGCCAAAACTCTTTTTAACCAAATTGCTTGACAAAATATTGATATCACTGCTATATAATTTGCATCTATATTAAAATCAACCGTTTATTTTGTCTTTGATCTCCATGTTATAATTACATTGCCAGGACTAAAACAATACCATTAGTTTGATTTTTGATTATCTATTGAACCAACCTAATTTAAATCTAAAATCCAAATAAATCCAAACTCTTTGATGTTTTATAATGAATCTAATACTGTATCTTTCCTTAAACCAAAATAATATTTTGTTAGCTCTCAGGTGATTTTCAAGTGGATTTGCCATGAATATGGAAACAACACTTACTGGATAAGAAATATCTGGTCTAGTACCTACTAGATACATCCTAGTATCGACCATCCTTTGAAATTGAGTCTCATTCACATTGCTGCTCATATATTACTTGCTCAAAGTTTTACTTTGTGGTGATACAATTTCCACTTCCTTACACTTCCAGTTTTTTGGAAAACATTCTTGACAAATAAGGATACCATTAATTCATTGATATACCTCCACACTAAAAAAAACTAATGCATCAATCCATGATCACTCATCTCAAACTCCTCCATCATTTCTTTCTTAAAATCATGCATCATGCTTAAACTATTATCTATAAAAATCAAGTCATTAACATAAATATAGACCATTAAAATTTTGTTACCTTGTTTTTTCACATATAGTTTTGGTTCATTTTGACTTCTAACAAAGCCACGATGTTAGAAATAACTGCCAATTCTTCAATACCAAGCTCTATGAACTTGGTTCAAACCATACAATGATTTATATTAAATTTATATATCAGATCTTGTTTCCAATTTACTTCAAAACAAAGTGTATGATGCACATAAACCTCTTCCTCGATGAAGCCATTCAAGAATACCGGCTTCACATCCATTTGGTGAGTTGCCCACTTATTATGGGCTGCAAATGCCAACATTTTTCTTATCGTATCCCAATGAAAAAATGCGGAAAATTTTTATTCATAATCTATTTCATAGACTTGTGCATATCGTTTAACTACCAGCTTTACCTTATACCTTTTAGTTTTTCCATCACTCTTATATTACTTTTATATATCCCTTTTAATAATATAACCTCTTTATCTTTTCAGTTGCCCCTATTTATTAATCCATTGCCTCACATCAAACTTCATGCTCCACTACTCCCTCATGACAATTTGCTTCAACTTGAATTTTAGAAAATAAAGCAAAGTTAATACTATGATTTGTATCCTTTTGATTGGTAGTCCTTTGATAAATTTATTTAAGGATTTTTATTTTATTAGTGGAAATTTGAGTTGATGTCACATTTATACTTACTTTTGATGGATAATTTCCTGGTGATGAAATTGGACTACCACCGGGTCTTGAACTACTACTATGAATTATGGAGAGAAGAGTAATGTAATCTTGGCATGAGTCTAACTTTCCACAGTTTTTGGTCTTTCCTAATTTATAAATTCTTTCTGCACTCTCCCTTTATTAAATATTACATCATGTGATATAATATTTTTTCTTAATTTGGGGTTTAAAACCTTATATGTTTTACTCATTTTATAATAACCAACAAAAATGCATAATTCACTTTTTACATTAAGCTTATTTCTAGTTTCTTTTTGAACATATACATAAATTAATGAACTAAAAATTCTCGGGTGTTGTATGTTGGGTCTTGTACTAAACCAAAATTCCTATAGTGTATAATTATTTATAGATAATGTAAGACAACAATTAAAAATATACACATTCATAGCTATTACTTCTACCCAAAATACATTTCCCATTATATTTTCTTGTAATATGGACCTTGCCATTTCATTAATTATCCGATCTTTTTTGCTCAACAATTTAATTTTTTGCAAAGTGTATGCTTTTGTAAGATTCCTTTTGATTCTATTGTTAGCATAGTAATTATTAAATGCTTTTGAATTGAAATCAACGCCTCTACAAGTCCACAAAACTTTCATTGAATAACCACTTTCTTTTTCAACTAAAACTTTGAATTTAACAAAGCAATCAAACCTTCATTCTTTTTATCAAGGAATAGACCCACATATTTTTTAAATAATTATTTGTAAATGTTAGAAAACAAAAAAAATTACCAATACTTTTCTTTTTCGTAGTACCATAGGTATCTAAATGAACCATTTCCATTGATTGTGACACTTGCCATGATTTTATAGATTGAAATAATACCCTATGTGGCTTTCCTAGTGCACTATCATAGCAAACCACATCCTTTGTTTCTATCTTTGGCAAGCCTCAAACCATTTTATTTTTGTACAATAAATTTAGACATTTGAAATTTAAATGACCATAACACCTATGCCACATCTAATTATTGCCTTCATTTTTTTATTTCAAAGCATTGAGATTGTTCAATGGATATTCATTTGAAAAAATCAATTTTCTATCATGGGAATTTGCACCACTAACTTCCCTCCTACCAATTTTATCAAAAATATATTATTTTTATATATATATATATATATATATATATATATATACAACTAATTGGCCTACACTAAAAATATTTTTCATAAGAACATAAACTAATAGAGTATCTTGAATATTTTTAACCTCACCTTTTTTGGTGTGTACATCTAAATTGTCTTTGCCAATGACTTCTTTAACCATGTTGTCTCCAAACTTTGCTTGACTTCTGCTTTTTACATCAAATTTTAAAAATAATTATGTATTGCCTATCTTATGATTAGATCATCCGAAATCAAGAAACCAAATATCATCTTATAATTTTTTTACCATATCACAAGGAAAAAACCAATTAGATCCAAAATACTTTCTTTAATTATGGGTAAAATTTTCCCTCTTATTTTGTATGTATCTAAAATTATCTCGATCATGAGTGAAATTTGACTTCTTATATTGTATGTGACTTTGTTTGATTATACACCCCTCAAAATGACCAAATATTTTACAATAATGGAATTGTATATGCCTCTTATCTAAATTTCCATGTCCACAGCGTTTTCCTCTTCTTCTTGAAAAAATTTATGAGTCCTACCTTATCTCTTGGGAACTGTCATTGATGGTGCTTCCTTTTTCAACTTTAGCCTTCAATGAAAACATTTTTTATAAATTTTATAGAGTTATGGGTATGTGCATAGAGTTGGGAGACAACTATTTGAACATTTACCCCAATACATACACATTATGACCATAATGCATATGCATTTTGGCCATAACATGTATGCATTAATTTGAATTTAGGGTTAGGATTCTTGAACCATAACAAGTGTGCATTATGAAAATATAATGCGTACATGTTATTGAAACCAAAAAAAAGACCAACCCAGGGGCACACCTTTTAATTCTCTTTTTCATGCTGGCTCTTTACTTGTCTTTATCATACCACAATTAATTTCCACTTCAAGGAGGTCAAAAACACGCTTAGATCATCTGATACATTATTAAATAAGCAATGCCACCAAGAAAGGGAGATAATTGATTAAAAAAATAAACCTATTAACTCAAAATTTTGGCAATTTTTTTATTTGCATTGTTTAATATCTAAATCCTATTCTTTTTTAACATCTCATTCCACTACAAGAGACTAGCTTGTTAATTATATTATTTACCTATATCTAAGCCTCCTAACCTTCCTAACCCTCCAACTAACCCTCCTATCCCTCTTATTATTCTAAAAGATCCCCCAAGTAGTTAGGAGGATCTAGCTGCACATGTAGTGGAAAATAAAATAGAAATTAAACAAACAATTAAGATAATAAGGGATCCCACATCGACCAACACCCATTGTACCTATTCATCCAATACCATAGAGTTAATATTAGGTCAAATTGAATCGATAACAAGTCAAATTGATAGATGGACATCATATATGGAAAGATATAGGGCTTACTATACTAAAAAAATGTCATCACATGAAGTGAAGGACAAAGAGATATTAAAAAACCTAATTTGTGCCTTATTCATTGACCCAATAACTACTGCATCTTTTTCAATATCTAATAAATGTTTCCCAATCCATCGATGGAAACACAATTTGATTAGAAATACTTTTGGAGACTGATGGTGGATGGTGTTTGATTACCCATTTTTTAACAACCATGAGGTCCCATTATATTTTTTGAAGAAACTCTACTACGATTTTGTCCTTAATGAGATTCCCAATTATTTTAACTATGGTTATTTTCATGGTTCAGGGAAAGGCTCTATATAAGATTGACTAGGTGTATGCCATGAACCTAATCATCTTGCAAGGATCTATATTGAAAAACCACTTCAGCCTGAGATCCCCTTTATTGTGAAGGAGGTCATGGAGATTGACACTTTGCATGCACTTAGTGTGCTTGTTAATACACTCATTCAACACACAAGTAGGCTTTCTATGACTGATGCTAAAGATACTCCACCCATTGTGCATAACTAACCATAACATTGTAGATGTTTTGGCATTATATGCATTAGACCTTCAGATGATGATGGTGGTGCTTCCAAGAGATTATATGATATACTCATGAGTGATCAAATTTTTAGCACATACATTTGGTGTGCACATGTTGTTAAGTACACACATGTAAGTATCTTTTATTTAAATATTATGTTAAATATAAGTTATTTTTGTATTTAAAAGCTAACCATTAATTTACATATAAATTCAATAATGTATATGTAATTTTTATGTTGTAGGAGAAGATGGTGCCTACATCTTCATGGTCCAAAATTGCATTTGTGGATCTTAGTCAACTGATGTTTACATATATAGATTCAGTTTGTGGGCCAGCCACTACTTCAGCTATTGATGTTACTAAGCCATTATTTACATATATGGAGGTAAAATTTTGTGTTAATATCATTATCATCTCTAATAGCAAGTTCATATGATTTGAATCACCCATGGATTGTAGCATGATGGTAATATCAGTATTAATGGCTCTCAAGTATATAGGGAGATAAAGCTAGCAGATGGTATAATAGGAGGAGGTAACCTATGCCAAGTCTTTTCGAACTTCACATTGTAGTCATAATTGTTTCCTTAGGATCTCTTTGGATCACATTTAGCTAATGTATGAGTGAAGTGTGATCACTTTCATCTTCAAATCTTGAAGTTAGCAACACTCTAAAGTCAACCCCTATTACGGTGCAACCACTGGGAAAAGTCCTATACCAATAAAGTGATTTCCTTCTAAGGGACATGATAAAGAGTCTAATGGAAATATTTTCCTTAGTGACATTGTGGAAACTATATAAATTTGAAATGGACCTAATGTGTTTACTAGAAGTGACATGGCCTTAACCATTGAATGTTAGGACACTCTTTGTAGCAATAGGGGGAATGGCATCATATGCATCAAGATGGACTAGATTTTTAGTGTTAAAGGTAGGGAAGGGATGTTTCCCAACCATGTTTTCTTCAAGCTCTTCCTCACTTTCCTGATCCTCTTGGCTAGTAAATTCCTCTTGCTCTTTAAAGGGTAGAATAGGCCGAGGATGTTAAACTTCAAGAGGATGTTTAGGTTGAAGAGGAGGATTAACGGAATTGAAAAATCTAATAGAAAATGGCCTAGTAAGGACCATGAAGTATGAGAGAAAATATATGACAAAATAAAGGTGTACAACCAGGTTTTACCTTGAATGAAGTTGCCAAATGTTGAGTAGCAACTAATTTGTAGCTGATGTTGTCAAGACCAACATTCACCTTGATAAGTTATCTTTAGGATAATGGGTCCCACCGAGGGTGACATAGCTATTGTCACCAAATCTTGCAACCTAGATAAGGTTGTTCAAGCCTAATCTAAGATTTAGGAAAATTTGGAATACTTATAGGTATGTGGGTTTACTTATAGTGAAAGTAGGCCTCTAGGTTTAATGCTAGCTCCCTAAATTTGCCTTGAAGTGATTATCACCTAAACTAATTGATTGCTTATGGTAAAAGGGGTAGAAATATGAAAGAAAAAAAATATTCTAAGGAGGTGATACAACATAAGGATTTACAAAATTATATCATACTTTTTTCACTAAGAAACAAGACCTATAAACTAGTTCCCAAGTCCTAAGATATCCTAACATAAGTATTTCAATATAGAGGTGATATGCATGAGACAACTCAAGGTAAGTAGACCAGAGATCAGATTACTGAATCTAAGGATACTTTCACACTTTAAGCAAGATAAACACACTAGCTATACTCTATATGACCTTTTATAATCAAAACTCCTTGTACTAGACATGAAAGGATAAGGAGAAGCAATGATAGAATCACTAGACATCACCATTCATGACTTTGAACACTTAGGTAAGATGCTTGTCAACATGAAACTAGATTTTTTTATTATTTAGAGGCAAATTACAACATCAAAAAATTATGGATTCACCATACATGGTGTGTAATTATCAAACATGAGAAAAAATGGCTAGTACTAATAGAATGTGAGAGAGGAGAGTGAAGTCCAAGAGTCATAAAGCCATTTTTCAAGATAAGAGGAGTTATTTTAGTAGGATAATGGAGTATGTAATAGACCATGTAAGTTATCTATGAAAAAATGTCTCTTCAAGCATGAAACTCCTTCAAATCTGGTGTAGGACTCTTTAATTGCTTGCTTATAAACTACCTTCATAATTTGGCCTTCTTTGAACACTCCAAAATATACTAGGGATAGATGTGATCATTAAATTATGAGGTATGGGTTATAAATAGTCTTGAACATATATTGGATGTGTCCCTAATCATGAATGTTATTCTTTCCAAGTGTTCTCATTGCCTCTAGTCATAATCACCCTTCTTTCACTCATCCTTCACACTTGGCACCAAAATATGATTGAAATTATCAAAATAGTCCATAAAAGGGATGATTTGACACTTTTAAAGATTCCTCCTACCATTAGATTCATTAGGAAAGCCATAAAAGGCTTCCCAATTGAAGTTATCACCTTCTCACTAGGTGATCATCTCTCATTCACTATGCCATTTTGGACTGGTTAAAGTGAAGGTACTTACATAGGAACTTGTGAGATATAATGAAGTAATAAATGGATATTTAGGGTTATATTAGGTCATATTATCTCCTCCAAGTTGGTTCTCATGATTTGAAACATTTTTGTACATGTAAAACATAAAAAATTGTTAAAGAAACTAGTTTTGTACCTTGTCTGTATAAGTAAGGTAGAATACAACTTGATGGGAAAGAGACCTGGGAAGATCCCAACAATTAAAAATTTATTTCCTACTCAAAGTATCTTATTTGGATGCCACTCCTTCTTCATATTTCTAATTGGGTTATTAACCAGTGATTTAGAGGGCTTTGAGTGGTTTTCCCCCTAAGGATTGTTCATAAAGTTGTGAGGTCCAAACAATGAATAAATTATACTAATTTTTTTTTTAAAATACCCCATCAAAAATATCATATCTCCTTTAGATCCCATGATATGCATCCATACTGTTGTGATCTTTAAAAGTTGCCTACTCAAGCTCCTCTTTGTATTTTGTGCAGGCTATCATGTTCTTGAGCCAAGAAATGGCTTCTCTATGGCCCCTTATGTAAACCAAAGGTTATAAATAACCTTATATATCTCCATTTAGGTCATCCAATTCTTTTTAATGTTTTCCTAGCCTTATAAATGGTGTTAGATCCATACCAATCTAGTCTAGGTCTAGTAGGAGTTGACTATGCTTGGCCTCTCACAACCACCTCTGAGTGGGTTTTCATGATTAAGGAGGGATGTAAACTATTTTATATGTTTTTAAAAACTCCCTAAGCCTTTCCTCAATGTTTCAAATCACTTAT
The DNA here is from genome assembly GCA_037957365.1 of Torreya grandis. Lineage (NCBI taxonomy): Eukaryota > Viridiplantae > Streptophyta > Pinopsida > Cupressales > Taxaceae > Torreya > Torreya grandis. Next base: position 431,113 of record JARHVA010007901.1, on the reverse strand, counting down.
AACCAATTTACTAACATTTTCATAGAAGGCCTAAATGATTTGTTCTCCTAGGAGTACCCTCTGTCTGAGATAGAAAATAGGGCATTTCCCCTATTACCTCAAACAAGTTGAATGTATGAGAGGATTGAGTAAATTTTTGGGACCCTCTTAACAAAGTTTCATGGTTGGTTTAAAATATTAGCACCCTCAAATACCTCAAAATCTAAGAAAGACTTTTGATGTACTCATTGTGTGTAGGGTTAATGAGTTTGACTATAAGCTCTATGTTGAGACATTCCATGTTCTATTTCATTGTTATAGGAGACATGTGAGGTTGTTAAACATAATTTTAAATATTTTTTATAGCATGCGTGATACCCATTATTCTTTTCCAACTCAAAGCACACTCTTCCCTACTTGACTAGGTTAGATTGGCTAAATGTATGACTATGTACTTACTCAAAAGCTTGATTTTAGGGTGTCATTTAGAATTAGGGTTCGTGTATTATGACTTAAGACATATTCAAAGTCACCAAGGTCCTCTCTTTGACTATTTATACTTATCTCAGCCCCTAGGTCTAGTCTATCTTTAATTTGTACATCCTCAATATATAGTCAGTAAGTAGTTTAGCTGTAGGTGATCATTTTATGACCAAGGAGCCCTTGTAGGTTGCATTTTAGTTTTTAGACCCTGTGTTACATACCATAAAGTCTCTTAGATAGATTTGGAGCCACCTTCAAATGACAAGTTTTCATGTTTATAGGATCCTCACGTCTAGAGTCATTTCATGAGATTGTAGGTACATACAATCAGACTATAAGTGGTCTCTTTAGGGGCAATGGTATACCTATAGGTGATCAAGTATGTCAAGATCTCACATTTCAACCCATTTTGATATCATTTTAAACACTAGTGTGACTCTCAACTTAATATAATAAAATTGACCTTGGACTGTAAGTCATTTGAAAGTTCAAAATCCTATAGAGAACATTACCTTTCTATAATGTAAGAAAGCATGAATGGGAAACTCCCTCTATGTCACCTATTGGAACCAAATTGCCACTTTATTTGGTCAAGTTATCTCCCCTAGGATAGGGATTCATTATGGAATCATTCAAACTCATATAGACTCCATGTCTCTTCATCATATGGAAGCATCAAAAGTGGACTAGGCCATATTTTCAAAGTTTTTAACGTAACCAGTCCCTAAAGTCATGTTTTTACTTGAAGTGACTTCTCAAGTTTGCCTGCCCCTCATAGTTCCACTATTGACTTATTATGACATCTTAAACATTTTAATATGATAAGGAAGCTCTCCAATATGCTCAAACACCTCCAAAAAACATTACTAGGTCCCTGTGAGATCCACCTATAGGTGAATGTGCAATATACAAGGCAGTGAAAGTAAGATAGAGATATTATGCATAGTGTATGGGCACACAATCATTATTAGACCATATATCAACTCTCAAATGGATCCTTTTCACTTTAAGGACCTCAAATAGTTTAACTGTTTCATCTTAATGTGCTCGGCTTTTTTTAGGTTACTTTTAGGTGTCTATTAGACTGTAGGACTATGTATGTGGTTGAATTGATAGTCAAAGTCAACCATATAAAATTTAAATAATTTGGTTTGATTATTCTATTAGTGTAGGTTTTTATTTTTCCCTATTTTTTAATCAGGAAAATTGTATTTCTTGTGCATACATGGAGTTTTCCTACATTTGTGGGATAGGCTAGCTTATGTGGAGATGTTTGTCATAGATGTGTCATAGGTGTCATAAGAATGTCATAAGTAACTCCCTTGATGGGAGTTACTTCTCTTTTCTTAGCACCTTGTCACCACCTTTCGTGGAGGAGTTACAGTCTATTCTTGGGGTGCCTTGGCCACCTTTTGTGGAGGAGTTACTTACGTACTCTCCTATATGTATTCTTCACTTTGGCCATAATCAGATTTTTGTTTTCTCTATTTTGTCTTGTGCAATTTATCTTCTTGTATAATTTCAAATTGCTTTAGCATCTATGTGGTGTGCACTTGCTTCATCTTGTGTGATCACGTCTCCATTGCATTCACATTATACGGATTCTGGCAACAACTCTGATATGGTATCAGAGCCACTCCGGTAATCGTGTGTCTGGTTATGCCATTAATTTATTTTGAAATTCTTACTTTGCTTTCTTAGTAGTTTTTTAAAAAATCCATTGCATTTGAGAGATTTGGTAGAGTTTATTGAAAACTCATGCAAATCCATACGAAAACTTGTTTAAAAAAATTGCTTCTGAGTTAGAATTTGCCAAGACATCTTGTCTAGATCTATTGTGGCCTTAGCAAAAGCAGTAGAATTCCTTTTCTCTTGGTCATTCCGCAGGAAAAAATAGATATCTGTAATTGATTTTTGTGCTCGGGCGCCATTATTGTGTGTAGGGAGCAGAGGGAGGAGCAGCATCAGCCATGCCATCAGAACTGCACATTTTTTCCTTGCTGTCTGCAACTCTATGCCAAGCTTCTGCAACTTTGCGCCAAGCTTCTGCAACTTTGCGCCAAGCTTCTACAACTCTGTGCCAAGCTTCTGGAACTCCATGCCAAGTCCTTCCAGCTGACCTTTCTCTATTTTAAAGGTGTCAAGCAGGCCGTACGGTGTGCAGCGTGTAGGTCTGCATATTTTTCTTTTGTCTTTTTTGCAAGCAAATCTAGACTGTGTTTTTTTTGGTGCCCCTTCCTTGCTTGGCATCCCATGTGGGCCCTTGGACACTTGGCATCCCATGTGGGCCAATTTCCTCTCACACAAACCTCCTTTGGATTCCTCATTCCGTGCCAAATCCAATGAGTGGTTGGAAGACCACTTTTTCTCTCATAACAGGCATTTTTTTAATGTTTTAGTGCTTTTTTTTGCAAAAACACTAGTTTATGGGAAACTTGAACATTTAATATCTTGCAAATGGTAGCTCAGATTTGGGTGCCATTTTTTTCAAAAGTGTTTGTAATTCAATTTTCCACATTGTAGGATTTTTATTTGTTAAAAATGAACTATTTTATAAAGTGCCTAAAATTTGGGTCTCTCGCGACGCATTTTCGACTGAGTCCGACGTCCTGTTTGCTTATAGTCTTGCACTAATTTCTCTAAGACACATTCTCAGCTAAGCCCGACATCTTTTAAGCATGCACTTGCATATTTGGGGGGCCTCAATATTTTAGGGGGGCGTGTGATTGCTTTTCACAACTTGCAAATCTTTGCTTTCATTCTCCTTTCTATATAATTTCATAACTTGCAATCAACACAACTTCACCTAAATTCAGCTTAAAATGGATTCTTTTCAACTTAAACCCCTAACACCCTTCAACTATCATGAATGGAAGGTTAAAATGTCAATCATTCTTAGAAGCAAAGGGTTGTATAGGATCACCATAGGTACTAAAGTATAACCCAACACTAATGCTGAAAAGGTTAAGTGGTACAACCATAGTGATGAAGCCTATGGATTACTGAGCTTGTCTATGTCCCCAAAACTTATCTTCCATTTAGAATCCTCCAAGACTCCCAAAGACATATGGGACACCATAGAACTCTTATTTGGAAAGCTTGATGAGATGAGAGGACATGAGCTTGAAAACAAACTCATAAGTCTAAGTCCTAGCAACTTTGACACCCTGCGAGACTTCTTCACTAAGTTTAAGGCCCTTAGATTGCAATTAAAAGAATGCGGGATAGAGAAGAAAGATGATCAACTCATCCTTTCTATTCTCACAAAGCTAGGTCCAAGCTATTCAGTCTTTGTCTCCACTTTCCATGCCACAAAAAGTGCCCTTGGACTACATGGAAAATGCCTTCTTTGGATTCATTCATTGCCGACTTGACTAGGGAGAAAGATAAGCTAATTTAAATGGGTACAATGAAGTCTACTCAACCTTAAGCTTTGATAGCTAGAAATGGTAAGGATAAGACTTCAACAAAGGAGAAGAAGAAAAAGAACAAGGACCAGGAGAAGAAGAAAGAAAACAACAATCTTGCCAAAAACAACACTGAGTCTTCATCCTCCAATGCTAAAACTAAGAAGGAGAAGGTTAAGTGTGCCTATTGTAAAAAGATAGGGCATGATGAACACAAATGCATGAAGAAACAAATAGATCACCTAACTCATCTTCTAGAGAAGCACAACATAGGTGTTCTTGAGTCCATCAAGTAGAATTCATCTACCCAAGATTCTACCAAGGCAAAAGGCAAGGGTAAGGAGAAAGAAAAGGGCAAGGCTCTTGTAGCTACTACAGCTTCTACAACATCATGGGTCATTGATTCAAGAGATTCTCACCACATGGGCTCTTCACTAGTTGATTTTTCATCTTTAGAGCCTTGTAGTATGACTTCAATTAGTTTGGGTGATGACACATCAGTTTCTTTTGTAGGGAGAGGGTCAATTGAAATGGAAGGAGGAAGATTCAATAATGTTCCAAGTGTTCCTTCTCTTTCAACTAATCTCCTACCAGTGTACCAAATCACTCACATTGGTCAGGGCACAAGAGTTGAGTTTTCACTAGATTTAGTGGCTATCAGGGAGTTGCATAGTGATACTACAGTGGCAGTGAGTAGGGTAGATCACCAAGCCAGGTTATACACCTTCTCACATTTTACACCTAATTCTTCTCCAACATCATTGCTAACTCATTCAAATGGAGTTAGCAAATTGTGGCATGAGCGGTTTGGCCACCTTAACTACCGTTACCTTGAGCAAATTTGAAAAAATGACATGCTCATTGGCTTGCCTCATGTCCAATTCTCAAAAGGAATTTGTGAGGGGTGTTCCCTTGGGAAGCATCTCGAAGCAAAATTTGACAAAGGCAAAGTTTGGAGGGCTTCACAACATTTGGAGTTAGTCCATAGTGATGTATCGGGACCCTTTTCCAAACCATCTTTCATAAGGGCCATGTACATCCTCACTTTCATTGATGATTTCTCTAGGTACACTTGGATATATTTTTTCAAACAAAAGTCTGAAGTGTTTGAAAATTTTATAGACTTTAAAGCTCTTGTTGAGAAACAGCGTGAGAAATCTATCAAGGTTCTTCGAACTGATAATGGAGAGGAGTATGTCAGCAATAGGTTTGAGCAATTTTACACCACATAGGAGATTGATTTATAGCACACAGTCACTTATAGTCCTTCACATAATGGAGTTATAGAACACAAAAATAGAGTCTTAAAAGAGATGGGTAGCTATATGATTCACTCCAAATCCTTAGCACCACAGTACTGGGCTAAAGCCATCAATTGTGCTTGCTACATTCAAAACAAGGTTCTTCATAAAACTTTGAAAGGGATAACACCCTTTAAAGCTTGGCATAAAAGGAAACCTAATGTTGAGCACCTTAGGGTTTTTAGATCCCCAACCATGGCCCACATTCTGAAGAAGAAATGCAAAGCTATAGAATGCCAGTCCAAGCCTTGCATCTTTATAGGATATCCAAATGGTATTAAGGGGTATCACCTTCTAGATCCAGTCACTCATGAGTTGTTCATCAAGAGAAGTGTGTATTTTTAGGAGAGTCCTAGAGACTCAACACTTGACACTTCTTCTCCCTCATTGGATCTACTTCTTCATGATGACTCCTCATCAGATTCAAATTAGCCATAGTAGGTTCTTGAGCTAGAGACATCTTATTCTTCTTCAAGTTTAGACAATGAGGATAGTGATGTAGAGTCATCCACCTCTAGTCAGTCAAAGGATGAGGAGTTAGCACCTGACTCACCCACTTCTAGGCCACTTTGGGCCATACAGACACTTGAGAGTGTTGGCACTTGGGTAGGAGATCCCACAGATGACAGACATACTAGGCATCCACATGCCTTCTTCGCTTCAGTTTTAGATCCACAAACTTTTTGAGAGGCATCAGGGGTACCTGAGTGGGATAATGTTATGGAGGAAGAATATTCTTCCTTAATTAAAAATCACACTTGGGATTTGACTTCACTTCCTAAGGGAAGAAAGATGGTTCAATTTAGGTGGATATATCAAACCAAGTTTGCAGTAGATGGGTTAGTTGATAAGTACAAGGTGCGATTGGTTACCAAGGGTTTCTCATAGGTGGCAGGCATTGACTATTCATAGACCTTTTCACCCATTGCAAAGATGACTTCTATTTGACTCACCTTAGCTATTGCCGCAGCACATGGTTGGGATGTGCATCAGATGGATGTGAAGAGTGCCTTTCTTCATGGAAAACTAGAGGAGGAGATCTACATGGAGCAGCTGCCAAGATTTGTTTAGGATTCTTCCTTAGTATGCACACTTAGGAAATCTATCTATGGCCTCAAACAGGTCCCTCAGGCTTGGTATGCCAAGATGGATTCCTTCCTTCTCACAGTAGGTTTCACTAGGTGCCATTCTAATCCCAATGTCTACTTTTTGTGGCAGGATGATTCACTCCTAATTTTGGTTCTATATGTTGATGACCTTTTGATCATCAAGAGTTCTTCATCAGCCATTATAGTGGTGAAGGCATCTCTCCAAGATAGATTTGACATGACAAAATTGGGTTTGTTGCACTACTTCCTTGGCATCAAGATCTCACAATTAGATTTAGGTATTTCTCTTGCACAACCTAAGTATGCTCTTGACTTATTGGCTCGGTTTCACATGGCTGATTGCAAGCCATCTCTGACTCCCTTTCTATCAGGAGTCAATCTTGAGGCTGATTGTTCTTCACCATTGGTTGATGCCACTCGGTATCGACAACTTGTTGGTAGTATCATCTACATGACTCACACTAGGCCTGACATATCATATACAGTGGGACTTGTCTTCCAATTCATGCAAAAACCTCATGAGCTACATTGGAAAGTAGCTAAGAGGATCTTGCATTGCATACAGGGTTCACAGAGATATGGGATTCATTACAAATTTGGCATAGAGGTTGACTTGGTTGGATACATAGATTCAGACTGAGCTAGTGATTCACAGATTCACAAGTCCACTTTTAGTTACAATTTTTCTCTAGGTTCTGGTCTTATCAGTTGGTCTAGCAAGAAGCAGAATGCTATTGCTATATCATCCATAGAGGTAGAGTATGGGAGAGCTGTTAATGCAACTACTAAGGCTATTTGGCTTCAGGGGATTCTTTCTGAGTTTGGCATTCCTATCAGAAAACCCACCATCATTTATTGTGACAACTAGAGTACCATTTAGATTTTTAGGAATCCAATTCAGCACTAGTGGACCAATCACATAGAGATTCACATGCATTTCGTTCGGGAGCTTATTCATAGTCAGGTCATTGACTTGATAGTTTTCCAATCTTTAGAGCAGGTTGTAGACATCTTCACCAAACCATTCATTGAGAGCAATTTCATTCATCTATGAGCTCTTCTTGGGGTGTAGTCTACATCTGTAGGAGCATCATTTTCAGGGGGGCCTTCTAGCCTCTTCATTTCTTTTATGTCTCTCTTTTGGGGGGGGGGGAGCTTTTTCCCAAGGGTTTTCTCCTTTTCTCTATCTTATGAGAGATTGCATTTGTACATGGGTACCTCATCAGGGCTAGTTTTTGAGACCCATTTTATATTTCCACACTGCCCACCTAAGCTGCGCTTATGGGGGGGTATTAGTGTAGGTTTTTATGTTTCCCTATTTTTTAATTAGGGAAATTGTATTTCTTGTGCATACATGGAGTTTTCCTACATTTGTGGGATATGCTAGCTTATGTGGAGATGTGTGTCACAGACGTGTCATAATTTTCATAAGAATGTTATAAGTAACTCCCTTGATGGGAGTTACTTCTCTATTCTTAACACCTTGTCACCACCTTTCATGGAGGAGTTACAGCCTATTTTTGGGGTGCCTTGGCTACCTTTTGTGGAGGAGTTACTTACATACTCTCCTATATGTATTCTTCACTTTGGCCATCTCATGTTAATTAGATTTTGGTTTTCTCTATTTTGTCTTGTGTAATTTATCTTCTTGTATAATTTCAAATTGCTTTAGCATCTATGTGGTGTGCACTTGCTTCATCTCGTGTGATCACGTCTCCATTGCATTCACATTATCTGGATTTTGGAATCAACTCCGATATATTCATCTTCCATAAATGTGCCCAAGATCTTGATAAACTTAATTTACTCTCTGTGACTATGCTCAGAGCCACCACACACCTCATTCACCATGATTGTAAGTGAATACATGCAGAGGGCTAATTGTGCATCACTTGATTGAATATAACCCATTGATTCTAACCATTGAGATTGAGATTTTTAAGGAGGGGGATTAACATGTAAAAATAACATGAAATACAACATATCACATTAATTTAAAACCATTATATAAACAAGGACCTTTGCTCATGGTGAAATATGCCTACAACTAGAAATGAAGATCTCAACCTGCAACTTGAGATGTTTGAGCTCATAAAATCACCTCCAAACATGGAAAACATGAAAATAGGAATTATAAATACTCTGGAAGCAATTTCAATAAGTGCTTGTATGTAAAAACTCAAATAAGAAGAAAACCTATAGGGTGTGGGGATTAACATGCAAAATGAGACAATCAAATTCTAAAGGATGGTTCTTAAAGTATGGGAAAAAAATATCTAAAATCCTATCATTAAAATTAATTAAACCAAGTTTTATATATACCACCAAGATAATTTTACCTAAAACATCTCTTATTAGCCATACCAAGAAGAAGCATGTTGACCAGTTTTTCATGTCTAGTGGAGTGATGAGAATTAGGATGGTTTTCAGACATTTTTGATGTTTTAAAAGTTGATAAAGTAATTAAATGTGTTTAAAGAAGTTTGATAGTCATCATACAATCTTTCCAAATGTGCCACAATCCTCTATAGCCATACAACTTCCAAAACCTCCTTTTCAACTGTTTTCTTCATTTTAGTTGGAAACCTACACATTTCAGATAGGAATGACATTATTGAAAATGAATATGAAATATTATATGTTTAAATATGTTAAATAACACTTTTATAGTAAGTAAAATTGTACCACCTTCATAAATGACTCTAAAAGTGACCCTAAGTGACATAGAATGACTTAAGACTAGATTCAACTATGACCAAGGCTAATGACACATTAAATGACATAAAATTGACCTTGACACACACTATGAAATTCTAATAGATCCCTATATCATGTTTTTCACTATAGCGGGTTGACGTATTTTGACTTGTGGTCAAAATAGTCAACAATCATCCAACGCATGTTGGCCATTATTATTCCCCCTTAGTGCAGTACTTATAACATAAAGTGAAGATGGATGAGGTAGAGGTGAGAGAACTCTGACAAGACCTCATCCTTTGTATGAGGCCATATTTAGAGCCACATATAAGTATATTATTATATTTTACTTATTTATAATATGTTTAATAGATTGTATGTGATAAATATATCTAATTTCCACTTGTTTGCATTGATTGTAGGAAATTAAGAATGGCACATGATGGTAGATCATGATGTGTTGGCATTAATACATAGTGTATCGATGGATAGTATTGGTGAATAATTTATGGAGGGATAGCTTAAAATTTTGAATACCCATGTACCATTATTCTATCCTATGGCTAGTATAGTGGCATAATATCACACGATGCTTACTGAGTGAGATGACCTGTGTATAGAGCTTGATATGTACTTGATACCTAAGAGGAGTTATATATTATTTATTCAAGTATTTATTGATCAATATTATTATCTTCATCATGAGCACATGATCAAATAATACATCACTTGAGAGCCTTGGAGGAAAGATTATAGGAGCAGTCTCAATCTCATGGTCCTAGATGATATATTTGGGCCTTTACATCAAGACATATGAGGGTGATGGAGTTATATAGTGATGATGATTGATATAATCCTAGGGATATGTCTCATACATGTGATTTATATCATTGTATAAACATGTATTCAATTATATATATATGATGAAGCCAATCTTTATATTGAACTGTAATGGATTAAACATTATATTAATCATGTGAAATGTTTTTTATGTTGTGCACATGTAATATATTTGAAATATTTTTAAGTGAACATAGATTGGTATTTATTTATTTTATTTGATTTAGTGATAACTAAATCAATCATTGTACATAATGGAATCCTGTTGGGAATAGAAATGCTCAATTATAATGACCATGTGGCAACTGTGATTTTAATTTTTGTGCATAGCTAGTGCATATATGGAAATATTAACTATATTTACTTCATTGGTATCGTTATGACTTAGTTTAGGTACGCACTCTTATTTTTTTTAAATTTTAAATGCATTAAAGTATGCTTGGATTCTGTAACCTTTGGTTTTATGTTTACCTTGAGTACACCTTTAGTGAGAGATCAATTAACCAATGGTCCCTTGGTCAGAAATGTGTGGGAGAGATCAACGGTCATATAGGGTGCACTGGGAGAAATACTTATTCTAGTCATTTTACTCTACAAGGGAAAATAAACTATACTATCCTTGGTGGGAGAAACATGGGATGTCTTGAACCTCTTAGAGTGACCTCTAGAATAAATGGGAGGAGTTATTGGTTTTGATATGCTTGCCTATGGAAGAGGCTACCATATGCTTGCCTATGTAAAGTTTCAATAATTTTCTTCTTCTATTCTAAATATTTTCAAATCATAATAAAAATAAATCAATGTTTTTCTTGAAGAGACTCTTGTTCTTGTAAAATTTCCCTTTTATCATTAATCCATCTACAATGAGCTAACATATTCCTTTACCTTGAACCAATTTGGTGGTCTTATTTCTAGATCACACTTCTATACTTTTGAAATGTAGCTTCCTCTTTTAGAACTATGTTATTTCCATGTCAAGATAGTTTTGACATGTGTATCAAGTACCATAATGATAGTATGAGAGTTTAAAATATAATACATGAATTGATTCATAGCTTTGACTACTGTGATGGCATATTTTTCAATTGGAGGGTATTTTAGTTCATGATTTTTTAATCCAAAGCTCATGAAGGAAATTGGTGATTATATTACTTTATCATTTGGTGACTCTTCATTCATCATTTTTATAAATGGTTGAAATATTTTATTTAGATGAGTAGTTTTATCTAATGAAATACTTTTTAAAGTTTGGATATATAAGAGTTGGTGCTTGACCCATAGAAATACTTATTTATATAAAATATTTCTTTCCTTATTTACTCCATATGAATGTAACTTTACCCTTCATAATGTTAGTAATGTTTCTTGTAAATTTCATGAAGTTAAGCACAAATCATCTTAAAAAATTCAGCTTTTTGAATAAATAATGAACACTAGGTTTTCTTATGGGAAGAGACAATTTTGAATAGCTTAGAGTTTTTCTTGATCAATCTTTGTCCATTATTTAGATATTACTTGAACAATCAGTTTTTATTTAGTTTCCATGCCCCTCTCCTTCTCCCTTTCTGAATAGCTTAGAATTTTTCTTGATCAATATTTGTGCCTTATTTAGATACTACTTGAACAATCAATTTTTATTTCCAAAAAAAAAAGAGAGAATCAATGAAATACCATGGGCTATAAGTGTCACAAATAATTTTTCTAGTTCCCATAATAATCTTCCTAATTTTTTGTGATAAAAAATGTCAAATCATTCAGGTAGACTACTATTATTTTTTATTTTAATCCATCAAAAGCTAAATCCATTTCCCTTTGAAAATTTACACCAACATTGACAAGGCCGAAAGGCATCCTCCTATATGTAAATATGACCCATAAAGTTATGAATGCCATTTTGTGTTAATATTCTTTATAAAATTCAATTGAATTATACACTAAAAACCATCTAATATAGATAACATTGTCAGGAATCTAGAACAACAAACATGCTTTGATCCCACTTGTCAGGATGCGAAACCGGAAACATACAATTGATTACCAAACTTCAAACAACTTAATATGCGGAAATAAACCAGATTCACCAAGTAACTAGAATTCAGAATAACACAGCATATGAGAGACAATACACAACTTGTATTAACACTTTATACAGAAAAGAATATAATAGAGAATATGCCACATCTTCTCCACCACCTTACAGAGGTTTCCCACACCTCAAGTGAACAGTAATTATTCTCCCCAAAGCTCTCCCTCTCACAGGTCTCAACACCCAACTCAAATACAGAGTTGGTGTTCACCTCCCATGCTCCACGCACAATACAAGTGCTCCACGCACTCCACAAGCACTCCACGTGCTCCACAAGTACTCAAGGTACTTCAAGTAGATCTCCCATGAACCTGCAACAACCTGCAATTCAACAGACCATACTTATGGAAGGAACTTCCTTGCCTTCCTCTTGCTCTATCCGAGTACACACCTGTACTCCAAGTAGATCATGCCTGATACTGCTCCCTATTGTGTTGCTGTCTGTATGACCTTGCACACCTGCAAATCAAACAATGGTTCTGCTCACCTGTGAACCTCGACCTTGCACACACATACACCTGCAGATCAACGATCTTACTTACCATGTAGATCTCCTATATAGGCCATGCAACTGTGACCAAGATCCTACACTCCTGAAGAACCCAGCTGGCTCTCCAATCCAGCACCAACACACCTGGTACTGTGGCACTAGGAGGAACGCACCATTGCTCTACCTCACACACAGAAGGAGCTTATAATTATGCTCTCTTACTCCCTAGCACACTTTTCCAATACAACCATGAGTCTATTATATAGATCTCATCCAAACAATAATTAGACATCTAATTACAATAATTAGATCCGCAGCTCTCAGTCTAAAAATAGATCTCTTCATGCAAACACTTGGTTCGTTAGCTAACTACTCGTAAATAGCTCGCAGTCGAACCACACAGGCGACCGACGCCGGTCCCTGTCTGCCTGGGGGTCACCGACGCCGGCCGATCTCTGACTGACGTCGGTTGCCTTCCTGCCCTTTCCAGCTGACGTTGGTTGGCCTGACCGACGCTGGTGTCTTTGACACTCAGCAACTCCCTGCAACCTCCTCTGTATCTGCATCAGTGAAGCTTTTAGCTCCACAATCCTAACAATCTCCCACTTGGAGATAAATAGCTGCACTGTACCTGTACCTGTACTCTGTCTAATCTGTTTCCTGGTTTGTATCCCTCTTCAAGCTCCCACTTGAAGACAACCCACCACACATCCCATGGTGTACCACCTGTCATCCGAGTACCATGCCACATCCGAACCTACAACACCTGTAGTGAAGTCCTGACCCTGCATAGCAACACCTGCTGCCGGTCCCTCTCAGAAAACCTGAGAACCCACTTCCCCGAATTGGCTCCTAACTCTGACAGCTCCCACTGCATGGGAATATTCAGGTCTATACCAGACCTCATGTGATTTCGGACACTGTACTTGTCCAGCCCTTAGTGTGCTCCGGTTCTGCATCCCAAACCTCGCCAACACTTGATTCACATCAGCTCCCACTGGAGACAAAATCAACCTGTGATCTCCATGCCTCCCATGTCAAAGAATTTCGCTGCTCCAAACTCCTTATGACATGCCACTGAACTAATCTTACCCTTAGCTCAGCAAAAACCTGTATGTACTAACCCTGCTAGAAAATATACCATCCACATACAGCAACAGAATGATGTCACGACTCATCATCCCCCTGGTAAGTCAAACCACAGTAGTTACCTAACACTGACTGAAGCCATGCTTCGTCCTCCACCTGTCAAACCTGGTACCACTGTCTTGCAGCTCCTCAAGACCATATGCCTGGTCTTCCGTCTCATGTATCCGTTCTCTCTATTCTTCTACTAAGGCATCCATTCGTCTCTGTGCTTTCATCCAGCTGGCAACCCTACCAAGACACACCTGTTTGGTTCACCTCCAAGGAATCACATCCTCATCCATGCCAAGCTCACACCTGTTTCCTGGATCCTTCCTGCTATACAATCAGCAACAAGTATGAAGAAGAGGAACAACGAATTTGAGGGCCTACTTACGCCTTCAGTCCTCTGTATGGGTGTTTGAGACTCCTTGACAGCTTGTTGTCCACCCAAAATTCGTTACAGTGACCGACCTCGGTCACTCCACAGTCTGCATCCGACCGACGTCGGTTCCATGCGTCTGTACCTGACTACTGACCCTGCGGTGTCCCTGCTACCGACGTCGATCCTTCTGACCGACATCGGTCTTACATACTGCCGACGTCGGTCCCATGACCGACGTCGGTCTTACCCTACCCGACATCGCCGGCTTCGGTCTGCACATGACCGACATCGGCACCTGTCTATTTGATGCCGGTTCTTCCTAACCGACGCCGGTACCTGTGTTCGCCTGTGAGTGATGACTTTTTACCCGCGAGCTCCTTTGGATCAAAACCCATGTCCAAACTACTTTGCTCAGATGTGTCCAGCCTCATCCACTGAACTCTGTCCGCCATCTCCTCCAAGAACACCAAGGCTTTCTAGTTCTTAAGCCTGTCAAATATATCTGTCTTTCGCTTAAGAACATGCATCTCCTTCTGGCTCATGTGACCAAGCCTACGAAGCCACGTCTCCACAACAGAAGAAGAATCAGTAATATAAACAAGTAGATAAAGTATACCTGTTTTCTTACCACCAGCTAATTCAAGTGCTACCGCTGTGAGAGTTCTTGTGCATCTCTCATCACCCAATCTTTCTGAATAAATTAGCCAAATCTCCAAACCTGGGACCTGCATGACCTTCATCAACACCTGTGTGTTGGCCGCCTGTAATTTCAGCTTCACTTCCCCTTTGCCAATTCTTTGGCAAGGCTTACCAGCTCCTCTACCTGGGGCTGCATGGAAAGAGGCAACCGAATCTTTTATCCAAGATTCAACTTTATCCAAGAAACCTGCAAACACATCCTGTGCAACAACACCTGCTACATCTGTATCTTCAGTTTCTTCATGCTGATCTGTTACCAACCAACAATATTCTTTTACCTGCTCTTTCTTTCCATAGGACCGTGAGTAACCGTCTGTGCTTTTCAACTCCTCCATTCTTAGCTTACTTTGATCTGCCGTTGCTCTACTCCCACTCAATCAGAAACCCCTGAGAGTGCCCTGTAACCAAAACACAACCTACTTCCTGCAACCTTAGCTCTGATACCACTTGTCAGTATCGAGCTAAGAACCTACAACCAAGGCTCTGATACCACTTGTCAGGAATCTAGAACAACAAACATGCTTTGATCCCACTTGTCAGGATGCGAAACCGGAAACATACAATTGATTACCAAACTTCAAACAACTTAATATGCGGAAATAAACCAGATTCACCAAGTAACTAGAATTCAGAATAACACAGCATATGAGAGACAATACACAACTTGTATTAACACTTTATACAGAAAAGAATACAATAGAGAATATGCCACATCTTCTCCACCACCTTACAGAGGTTTCCCACACCTCAAGTGAACAGTAATTCTTCTCCCCAAAGCTCTCCCTCTCACAGGTCTCAACACCCAACTCAAATACAGAGTTGGTGTTCACCTCCCATGCTCCACGCACAATACAAGTGCTCCACGCACTCCACAAGCACTCCACGTGCTCCACAAGTACTCAAGGTACTTCAAGTAGATCTCCCATGAACCTGCAACAACCTACAATTCAACAGACCATACTTATGGAAGGAACTTCCTTGCCTTCCTCTTGCTCTATCCGAGTACACACCTGTACTCCAAGTAGATCATGCCTGATACTGCTCCCTGTTGTGTTGCTGTCTGTATGACCTTGCACACCTGCAAATCAAACAATGGTTCTGCTCACCTGTGAACCTCGACCTTGCACACACATACACCTGCAGATCAATGATCTTACTTACCATGTAGATCTCCTATATAGGCCATGCAACTGTGACCAAGATCCTACACTCCTGAAGAACCCAGCTGGCTCTCCAATCCAGCACCAACACACCTGGTACTGTGGCACTAGGAGGAACGCACCATTGCTCTACCTCACACACAGAAGGAGCTTATAATTATGCTCTCTTACTCCCTAGCACACTTTTCCAATACAACCATGAGTCTATTATATAGATCTCATCCAAACAATAATTAGACATCTAATTACAATAATTAGATCAGCAGCTCTCAGTCTAAAAATAGATCTCTTCATGCAAAAACTTGGTTCGTTAGCTAACTACCCGTAAATAGCTCGCAGTCGAACCACACAGGTGACCGACGCCGGTCCCTGTCTGCCTGGGGGTCACCGACACTGGCCGATCTCTGACCGACGTCGGTTGCCTTCTTGCCCTTTCCAGCCGACGTCGGTTGGCCTGACCGACGCCGGTGTCTCTGACACTCAGCAACTCTCCTGCAACCTCCTCTGTATCTGCATCAGTGAAGCTTTTAGCTCCACAATCCTAACAAACATTTCAAAACCTATAATTTATTGCATAATTTGGTTCATGATGGGTAAATGATAGTTGTATTCCAATGATGGTTGATTCAGATCTTAGAATTTGACACAAATCCTAATTTCACCACTCTTCTTACAAACAAGTAAAATGTTAGAATCCTAAGTAGAATGATGTATATCAAAAATGATACACACATAAAGCATTTTATAAACTTTGGTAAATAGAGTCCTAACATTATTTTGATTATAATATCCCTGCTTTTGTCTACATGGATTGATTCCAAGTTTTAGAGGAATATTTCTTCATATCTTTTGGTCTGGTGGACTTAAGATCAACATAACACCAAGAAAATACATCTTAAATAAATTGATGAACCAATTTATTTCATATTTTGAATAACATTTTATAATATAAAAAAGTATATATATATATATATATATATACTTTTTTATATTATAAAATGTTATTCAAAATATGAAATAAATTGGTTCATCAATTTATTTAAGATGTATTTTCTTGGTGTTATATATATATATATATATATATATATATATATATATATATATATATATATATGAATTGTTTATTATATGTATATTCTCCTCTTCCTTTTATATTCTTCATAAAACAATTGAATACTAATATGGAATTTTCAATGCTCGAACATTGTCTATGCTTCACAAAAATTAGGTTTTGTATTAAGTTGGGATTCAAGATTGATGATTTCTAATTACACACCTTGACCTTGAATATTTTTTGAAAAATTAAATTTTATTTCATTTCAAAGGTTTTTGTATCCTTTTGTTAAAAAATATAACCTTTGGGTATAGCACTATATCTTCTCACCAGACATATGAAATTCACATCCATGACTCTTCCTTAACTAGGCCATGTGTTCAACCTACCAACAAGTTTTGCATAAAACTTGCGGGGTTTACATACCATTAACACCATTTGTCCTCTACTTACCGAGGATCTCCAACAAAGAAACCTTTTTTTGCACTTAGTACATTGTAAACATTTTTCAACATTCACTATTATAATAGGAAACAAAATAAGGGATTGCACAAATTTGGGAATAGATGCTTGTAATTCTAACTAACATTAGCCTATCTATTTAAAATTAATATGATTAAAAGGATATTTAAAATAATAATTTATCTTACGATGGACTCAAAAAAAATGGAACAAACACAAAAGATTAAATAAATGATTAAAGGCAACAGTTTGTTGTTGTCTAAACATGGAAACTCTTGTATAGTTTACTGCAGTCTAAAATAGATCAGTTATTGTGTACATGCAGATATAGTTTATTCTACCTAGTAAACTAGATATTAAGCTTTATGTTTTTTCAAAATTATCCTCCTTAATGCTTAATGGAGCAATTCCTAACTATTTGCATAATGAATAAAATATATTTCTTGTAATTTCTTTCGTAGAGATATCTGCTAGTTGATTCTCTTTCTTGAAAAAATGTAACTACATTTCTCCTTCTCAAATCAAATATTTAATGAAGAAGTGATGAATATAATTTATATGCTTCATTTATTGAATAATAGGATTCTTTACTATCAAGATGCATGATAGTGGGAGAATTACACTGTTGCCGCAAATTTGCCAAAACTGTTTTTAACCAAATTGCTTGAAAAAATATTGATATCACTACTATATAATTTGCATCTATATTAAAATCAACCATTTATTTTGTCCTTGATCTTCATGTTATAATTACACTGCTAGGACTAAAACAATACCATTAGTTTGATTTTTGATTATCTATTGAACCAACCTAATTTAAATCTAAAATCCAAATAAATCCAAACTCTTTGATGTTTTATAATGAATCTAATACTCCATCTTTCCTTAAATCAAAATTATATTTTGTTAGCTCTCAGGTGATTTTCAAGTGGATTTTCCATGAGTATGGAAACAACACTTACGGGATAAGAAATATCTGGTCTAATACCTACTAGATAGATCCTAGTATCCACCATGCTTTGAAATTGAGTCTCATTCACATTGCTGCTCATATATTACTTGCTCAAAGTTTTACTTTGTGGTGATACAATTTCCATTTCCTCACACTTTTCCATTTTTTTGGGAAAATATTCTTGACAAATAAAGGTACCATTAATTGATTGATATACCTCCACACTAAAAAAAACTACTGCATCAATCCATGATTAGTCCTCTCAAACTCCTTCATCATTTCTTTCTTAAAATCATGCATCATGCTTGGACTATTATCTATAAAAATCAAGTCATTAACATAAATATAGACCATTAAAATTTTGTTACCTTATTTTTTCACATATAATTTTGGTTCATTTTGCCTTCTAATAAAGCCACGATGTTAGAAATAACTGCCAATTCTTCAATACCAAGCTCTATGAACTTGGTTCAAACCATACAATGATTTATATTCAATTTATATATCAGATCTTGTTTCTATTTTACTTCAAAACAAGGTGTATGATGCACATAAACCTCTTCCTCAATGAAGTCATTCAAGAATACCATCTTCACATCCATTAGGTGAGTTTCCCACTTATTATGGGCTGTAAATGCCAACATTTTTCTTATTGTATCCCAATGAAAAATTAGGGAAAATGTTTATTCATAATCTATTTCATGGACTTGTGCATATTGTTTAACTACCATATTTACCTTATACCTTTTAGTTTTTCCATCACTCTTATACTTGTTAGAAACTAGAGCTAATTTCTCCAAACTCTTTGTTTGCCCCCTCATGCACGCAGTCTGCATGTTTCATTGTTTCAGTCTTAGCTTAGTTTGCATGTAGAACTGTCAGTTTAACTCTAGTTTATTTCCAGCTTTGTTTGTCTTTCAATTTCTATTAATGTAGACCTGTTCACAATTTTTGGAGGGAGAAATAATTAGATTAAAAATCTTTTCTTGATTTCCATAGCTATCTGGAGTCTATGTCTATTTTTTATTTCTATTATTTTTATTTTTTGCTATTTTTTTATCTGTCTCTAATAGATTGGTATCAGAGCATCACTTGGGGAAGTACCTATACTCATCGAGTTTGATAAACCATAACAACCCACTCACATTCACCAATCGGCAACATTCTCTCTGTCAGATGCAACAAACAGCCTACAACCTATGTTGTAGTTGTAAAGCAATCCTTTGGAAGTTGATCGATGAAGGACAAAGACAAGGGGAGAGTCAAACCTGAGAAAGGTCTGCAATAGAATTCTTAAAAGTGTATGAAGACACATGATAGAAGTTTGTATCAAGTGTCATAGTAGTAGCCATAAAACTTGATTGATAACAATCGGCTAAAAAGAAGCATAGCATAGAAACTGGTCAATGCAACATAGAAGTGCAAGATCGATATGGATGTGCTAAGAAGAGAGCAAAATCATGCATGATGTAGCATAAATAGTTTAAAATATTAGAACAAAAGGAAAAGAAGAATATGTGCACCTCTCCTCCATAGTTTGAATCTCTAACTATGCAAGCTTGAGCTATGGCAATATCAACAACATTTCTTAGTTCCAGATTCCTATTTTTAATAGTAAGAATTATGATTTTTGGGAAATTAAAATGAGAAAATTGTTTTGCTCACAAGATGTTTAGGATTTGGTAGAAAATGGATTTGTAGAACCACATGATGAGGCTTCCCATCAGGGATTAACTCAAGCACAAAAGGAAGAGCTTAAAGAGAACAAGAAAAAGGATGCAAAATCTCTATTCCTAATCCAACAGGTAATGGATGAATCCATTGTTTCTAGATTTGTAGTAGCAACGAGATCCAAGTCAGCATGCAATCTCTTAGGAGAAATTTTGAAAATTTTTAAATAAATGATTCATAGTCTATAGACCAATTTATGGGTCAAGTATTGAATATTTTGAATCAAATTAGATCTAATGGAGAAAAAATAATAGATTAGAAGATGATAGAAAAAATAATCAAGAGTTTACCTAGCAAATTTGATGCAATAGTTGTAGCTATTGAGGAAACCAAGGATTTGGAACAGTTATCAGTAGATGAATTGATGGGATATTTGTTAACACATGAATTCAAAATGAATAGGAATAAAAATACTTCTTTTGAGAATGCTTTCAAGTCTCAGGTATCATTTGGTAGAGGAAGATGAAGGTCAAACTTCAGAGGAAGACGTAGAGGCAGAAATGGAAGGAACAATCTAGATCAAGGTGAAAATAATAATCAAAATTACAACAATAGAGGATGTGGTAATAATCACTTCCAACAAAATTCACAAAGGTTTGATAAATCTAACATTCAATGTTATTACAACAAAAAATATGGGTATTATGCAAGTGAATGTAGAAAGAAACAAGGAGATGTGGACAAGCAGAATGCTAATTACACAAATGAATCTAGTTCTAATTCTGGAAGCTTATTTCTCACTTGTCATGTTGCTCAAGAAAATGCTAGAGATATTTGGTTTTTATATAATGGATGTAGTAATCATATGACAGGGAATAAAGAATTGTTTGCTACTCTTGATGATTCCCTAAAATTTGATGTGAAATTAGGAAATGATAACAAAGTGGATGTAATGGGTAAAGGAGTAATAAATGTTTTGGCAAAAAATTGTAAAAGAAGATTTATTCCTGATGTTTATTTTGTACTTGGACTAAAGCATAATCTTATGAGTGTTGGATAGTTAGTACAGAAAGGTTACAGAGTATCTTTTATGGATAATGTTTTCACAATACTAGACAAATTTCCAAATGACAGGTTGATAGGAAAAGTGGAGATGACCAAGAATTGGATGTTCCCTCTTCGAATTAAGTGCATCCAAGGAGAAGAGGAATCCCACTTCAAAACCATGCATCTAGACCAATCATGGCTATGGCATTTAAGGTATGGACATTTACATTTTGGAGGTTTGAATTTGTTACAAAATAAAAATATGGTGAAGGGATTACCACCAATAGAACAGCCAAGAAGTTCATGTGAAAGTTTCATTCTAGCAAAACAGCATAGAGATAGCTTTCTAGTAGGAGCCTCATATAGAGAAAGGGTAATATTGGAGCTAGTCCATAGTGATTTATGTGGACCAATGCAAATTCCATCATTTGGAGTTAGTTCTTATTTTCTAACCTTCATTGATGATTTTAGCAGAAAGACTTGGATATATTTTCTCAAAAATAAGTCTGAAGCCTTTGGAAAATTTAAATAATTCAAGGCTATGGTTGAAAATAAAAGTGGCCTTTACATCAAGGTACTTAGATCAGATAGAAGAGGTGAATATATGTCTAATTAATTTCAAGAGTTATGTAGATATCATGGCATTAAAAGGCAACTAAGTACAAGGTACACACCACAACAGAATGGTGTAGTAGAAAGGAAGAATAGAACAATCATGGGGATGGATAAAAGCATGTTGAAGGCCCAAAATTTGTCAAATGAATATTGGGTAGAAGCAGTAGCATGTGCAGTATATATTCTAAATAGAAGCCAAACAAAGATTGTTAGGGATTGAATTCCATAAGAAGCTTGGAGTGGTAAGAAGCATAGTGTATGTCATTTCAGAATTTTTGGTTGTACTGCATATTATCTTAGACCATCTAAATTAAGAAGAAGACTTGATAGAGGAGATAAATGCATTTTTATTGGCTATAGTGAAGAATCCAAGGCTTATAAGTTGTATAACCCCATTATAAAGAAAGTGATTATTAGCAGAGATGTGGAATTTAAGGAAGAAGAAGCATGGGATGGAAGCATTGATAAAACCATCAAAATTGGAGCACCAATTTCCCAAAATGAAAAAGAATCTGAAGATTTTTTTTAAAAGGTGATCAATCCTCTCCACAAGCAAGATCAAGCACTCCAATAAGAACACCTAGGAGCTTAGCACAAGCTGAATCATCTGGTCATGCATGTCATCCTACACCCAATTCACAAGTAAGTGATGAATCAGATCTAACTCTTTCCTCTTTAAGATCAAAATTTAAAGGTAAGAAAATGATAAACTTGAATGAGATTTATAAACAACAAGAAGAGAAGTTAGATTTATGTTCAAATTTTGCCCTTTTCTCTCATGATCCTATGTATTATGAAGAACCAGTTAATGAGGAACATTGGATAAAAGTAATGGATGAAGAGATGAATGCCATTGAGAGAAACCAAACATGGGATCTAATTAATCTACCTGAAGGTAAGGATTGCATAGGAGTCAAATGGGTTTATAAGACCAAATTTGATGCGAAAGGAAAGGTTGAAAAGCATAAGGCAAGGTTAGTAGCAAAGGGTTTTGCACAAGAACATGGAATTGATTATAATAAAACATTTGCTCCAGTTGCTAGACTTGATACTATTATAATGGATTTAGCAATAGCTACACAAAATAACTGGAAAGTATATCAAATGGATGTCAAATCATCTTTCTTGAATGGTTTCCTAGATGAAGAAGTGTATGTGAAACAACCACCAGGTTATAAAGTGCATGGACATTAAGAAAAAGTATACAAATTGAAGAAGGTCCTCTGTGGTCTCAGTGAAGCACCAAGAGCATGGTATAGCATGATTGATTCATACATGACAAATAATGGATTCGGCAGAAGCAATAATGAGCCTACATTGTACACAAAAATCAACAAAGAAGGTCAGATTTTGATTGTGTGTTTGTATGTTGATGATTTAATTTTCACTAGAAATTTGTCTATAGATACATTTGAATAAGCAATGAAGAAAGAATTTGAAATGACAGATTTGGGATTAATGAATTATTTTTTGGGCATTAAAGTTGTACAATTTGAGAAGGGAATTTTTATTTGTCAAACTAAATATGCAAAGGATGTGTTAAGGAGGTTTAAGATGTTGAATTGTAAATCAACACCTACACCAGTTACTACAGGGACCAAAATTAGCAAAGAAGACAAAGGGTCTAATGTTGATTCTATAACATTCAAAAGACTAATTGGTAGTTGGATGTATCTCACAGCTACAAGACCAGATATCATGTATGGGTTCAGTTTAATCTCTAGATTCACGGACTCACATTGGCAAGTTGGAAAGAGGATATTGAGATATGTGGCAGGAACAATAAAATATGGAATTTTATATTCCACAACTAATGATTTTGGTTTGATTGGTTATACTGATAGTGATTTTGCAGGTAGCATTGATGATAGGAAGAGTACTTCTAGACATGCCTTTCGCTTTGGAATAGGTGTGGTCACATGGGCAACCAAAAAGTAGCCTATAGTGACACTTTCATCAGCTGAAGCAGAGTATGTAGCAGCCACATCAACAGCATGTCAAGCAAATTAGATGAGGAGAGTATTGACAGATTTATTACAAGCATAGGAGTC
>JARHVA010007901.1:255000-402500 GCA_037957365.1 Torreya grandis | reverse complement strand
AACCACTTTAGCCTGAGATCCCCTCTATGGTCATGGAGGTCATAGAGATTGACACTTTGCATGCACTGAGTGTGCTTGTTAATACACTCGTTCAACACACAAGTAGGCTTTCTAAGACTGATGCTAAATATACTCCACCCATTGTGCATACCTAACCTTACCATTGTAGATGTTTTGGCGCTATATGCATTGGACCTTTAGATGATGATGGTGGTGATTCCAAGAGATTATATGATATACTCATGAGTGATCAATTTTTTAGAACATACATTTGGTGTGCACATGTTGTTAACTACACACATGTAAGTACCTTTTATTTAAATATTATGTTAAATATAAGTTATTTTTGTATTTAAAAGCTAACCATTAATTTACATATAAATTCAATAATGTATATGTAATTTTTATGTTGTAGGAGAAGATGGTGCCTACATCTTCATGGTCCACAATTGCATTTGTGGATCTTAGTCAATTAATGTTTACATATATATATTCAGTTTGTGGGCCATCCACTACTTCAGCTACAGATGTTGCTAGGCCATTATTTACATATATGGAGGTAAAATTTTGCGTTAATATTATACTCTATGTACATGTCTTTATTTATATAGATATGCTATCTTAACTAAAGCTAACACATGTTCAAATTAAAATTTGAATGCCAATGATTTGAATATTATTTATATGTGTGAGATGTGTTGAAAGACATAGAGATAAAATCCATAACCTAATAATGATTAATCTTCTAGGTTCAGTCTCCTTCAATATCTAATTATGTCTTTCTCAAATTTAAAAACAAAATATTTTCCTCCTATTTATTCTAATCATATTATTGGTTTTCCTTCACCTTTTCAAACTTCTTTCAATGATTCACATTTTTCATGATTATCGTCTCTCCTTTATAGTGTTTCTTAAGTAATCAACATTTTCATTGCTACAAAAATGTTGGACCCTAAATTTTGGCTAAGTATTTTGGTAATGGTGTAGAACAAGCATGGTGTAGAACAAACATGGCATAGAAGGAACACGATGTGAAAGTAATACATGTGCAATTTAATATACCTAGATAGGGGAATAACTAGTAGAAATAGTAGCATGTAATATTAATACATTAGATAAATAGTCCCACATGTATTAGACTAAGGAGATGGGTAGGTAAGAGATAATATAAATAAAGGATAAGGTGGTGTTATAGAGTATCGTAGAATAATTGTAATAGATCCTTTCTCTAAAGGAGGTAGCCCACTCAAAGTGGCCTGCGATATGGAGTTATTCCTTCCATAAAGAAACTGGTGTTTGTAATCTATATTTTGGTCAATATATGAGTTGATTTGGTTATTTGGTCATTATGAGAGTAATAGGTCTCTAACAATGGTATCAGAGAGAAATCATAGATATTAAAAACCCATGTAATGCAATATATAATTTTTATTTTGATGCGTATACAAAATTAAAAACCCATGTAATGCAATATATAATTTTTATTTTGATGTGTATACAAAATCTCAGACTAATATAGAATATCCACTCAAATAGAAAGAGCTCATAATAACAAGGGTTGCAAAATAGATTCAAGGCAATATTGTGTTTTATTTTTTGATTTGACACAAGTTGCACTTAACAAAAATAGCTTTGATCAAACCTTACAAGAGAGGTTTCATATGTAAAATAACTAATAATGAACTATTGAATTTAATATGGACAATGAACATCTACATATCCATGAAACAAATTGAAGAACCATACTAAATGACTAGATATCTTATTTCAAACTTCACAATCTATCGTCAACTAGATATGAGATACCATAGATCAAAAACACTATGGTAAACTCAAATATTGAAAAATGTTAAACACTCTCTCTAGATTGTAAAGAAAAAAAAATTGCCCAAATTTCTTGGGAAAGTGCTCAAATGTAATGTACCTATATAGGGGAATAACTACTAGAAATAGTAGTATGTAATAAAAATACATTAAAAAAATAGTCCCACATGCATTAGAATAAGGAGAAGGTTAGGTAAGAGATAGTATAAATGAAGGGGCAGGTCGTGTTATAGAGTATCAAAGAAGACTTGTAATCAAGCCTTGCTCTAAAGGAGGTATCCCCCTCGAAGAGGCTTGTGATACAAAGTTATTCCTTCCATAAAAGGAATTGGAATTTGTAAAATGAATTTTAGTCAATATATGACTTGATTTTGTTATTTTGTCATTATGAGAGTCACATGTCTTTAACATCTGGTATCAGAGCACTTTCAAGGGTAATTTTTTTGCCATTTCAATGAGATTAGAGAGGTAGTTTTCTATCATTTAGAGAGTTGTAAGAAGGGTTGGTTATGAGAGTGATTTACTATTAAAAAAAAATCAAATCATCAAGTGGATCCTATAAATTATCATATAGGTAGTTCTTAGGTTGCTATTTTACATTATTATTTAGTTGTCTATTGCCTTTACATGGCTTATGTGTTTTCAAGAATCATTTGTCATCCACCTCATTTGTTTTAGTTTGTATCCATTTTAAAGTTTTTAGTTATGAAGGTAATGTTATTATGTCTCCCATTATTTATTTGTCATTATATTATGTTTTTGACATATTGTAAAAGCCATGACATAGGGATATTATGAAGAATTAAGGTTTACATCATCTTGTTCTATGTATGTGTCAACTAGTTTTAGTGGTTATTCCTTTGTTTTATATGTCTTTCTTGTGAGTACTATCATCTTCAGGTCTATTTTTTTGGTCATATTAATAATTTTAAATACTCTTTATTGTAATTTTAAGGATGCATTTTTGGTTGCAACTGATGTCCAATCTTCTAGTTCTCATGGGGTTTCCCATTCTCTTGAGAAATCATCTCACTGGTGAATTGAATTCACTTCGACAAATTGACATAGCATGAAAATATCAAATTGAGTTAAATACATTAACCAATGCCACCTATACTTCATTATTTATTCTTTGCTTCATTAAAAGACTTTAAGATGTGATTTGAGTAGATGTTAAAATGTGGTACTCTCGGACAATGATGAAAGCGATGGGCTAATGAACCAAAAAAATAACAAGACAAATAAATTACCAATAGTCCAAGATTATGAATAATAACTTATATTAATTCATATTTAATTATTTTAAATAATTACAAACCTAAATCATGCTTAAATAAACCTGAACTCAAAATTTAGAGTTGACATGCAAAAATTCAAAAAAATCTAAAATCTAAAAAAATGTTTATTTTTAGTAGCTATTATTTATAATAAGTTTCTCATGTAAGAATGCACGAGTCTAATTTGTTTATAAAATAAATTAAATACTAAAATTATCCTATAGAATGAAATTCAACTGAAGTTGATGTTTGGTTCTAAAAATAGGAAATTCTTGAAAAAATCATTAAATGTTAATTTTAGACCCGTAGATGATCATGTTTCACCTCTAAAAAATATCAAAATAAACTCTAAGTGGATAGAGGGACTTAGATTAGAATCAAACTTTTATATACGGTCATTTTGGCATGTGAAAGAGCTCAAATGGAGGTACGGGTCAAAAGTTATGGCCTCTGGAAGGTTAGCCTATTTTTTTGCATCATTCTCCTCTTATTGAAAACAACTCAGCTCCTGCAAGTTGGCCTAATTATACTACTAAAATTTGTCTTTTTCAATCTTCTTCAGCTCCCATTATGTATTCCAAGTGTTATCTTCTTGATGTAATCTTTCTCACTGCACCAAATACCTATTGTAATTCCCTTACCTTGTGCTCACTATCTTCATATCCAAAATTTGCTTCTTTCTTCTTGTTTGAAACCTACTATTCCCAATTTAATTCTCCATCTTCATCATATTCACCATCTTTCCATGGAATTCATATAAATCTGAAACATTAAATACTGGAGATATATCAAAATTCTATGGTAAACAAACCTCATATGCATTATCATTGATTTTCTTCACAATTTTGCATGGCCGAATTTTCTTATACTTTAAATTATTGTATTTGCCTTTTGTAAATCTCTCTTTCATCAAGTAAACCATTAATTTTTTTTTCAAATACCTTGGATCTTCTTTTGACATATATTGCTACTTTATATTTCTCATTACTTTCCTAAAACTTTTTTCTTACTCCTTGTAACTATTTCATATGCTCTGCAAAATCTTCTGCATCATCACTAATTCAATCTGCAATTGGAAATTGTACCAAATCTAAAATACCCATAGGATTTCCCCCATAATTTTTTTAAAAATGTGACTTTACTGTTGATCTATTCATTGAAATTTTATATGCAAACTTAGCTTTTAGTAAAGCCAAGCCCCATTGCTTTGGTTTCTCTCCCATTATGCATCTCAATAAATTTTCCAAGCTCCTATTCACAACTTCTATCTATCCATATGTTTGTGGGTGATATGCACAATTGAATTGTAGCTTAGTACCCATCTTTGTCCACAAAGTCCTCTAAAAATGACTTAGAAATTTCATGTCCCTATATAAATTAATAGTTTTTGGAACACCATGCAATCTCACAATATCCATAAAAAAATAATTCTACAACTCTAGTGGAATCATTAGTTTTCTTACATCTAATGAAATGAAACAGTTGAGAAAATATGTCTACAGTAATAAAAATCGAATCGTTACCTCTCTGTGTGTTTGGAAATCCAAACACAAAATCAATACTCAAATTTATCCATGACCATCTTGAAACTGGTAAAGGCTTGTAAAGTCCAATATTTTGTGCATGTCCTTTAGCCACCTACCATATTTTGTACCTTGAAACATACCTTGTCACATCTCTCTCCATCTTTGGCCAAAAATAATTTTCCTCCACCAAATCTATTGCCTTCATCTTACCAAAATGTCCAGCCAAAACATCACTATGTAATTCTCTTATTATATTGTCTTGTAGAGACCCACCTGAAATTCATAATTATTTCCTTTTGAAGAGATAACCTTCTTGCATAATATACTTATCATGAATAAAATCTATCCCATCTGTTAGGGGATTTATGCACTTGTCAACTACCTTGCTAAAATATGGATTAGTATCATATAATTTTTTAATAATTTCAAATTCAACTACTTCACTCACTATAGTAGCTAATAATGTTACCCTCTTGTGCAATGCATTGGCTACTTGATTCTATTTTTTCAATTTATGTTTCAACAAAAAAGTATACCCTTGCAATAAAGAAACTCGCTTTTCATGACTACTATTCAACTTTTTTGGTGTATTCACATACTTCAAAGCCTCATGATCTATAAATAGTATAAACTCCTTAGGCACCAATTATTGCCTCCAATGTCTTAATGCTTGTACAATTGCATAAATTTCAACTTCGCAAGTATAATACATTTTTCTTATCTCATGAAAGTTCTCACTAAAATATTCTATTGGCTTTCCTTATTGACTCAACACAATGCCAATTCTCACAAATGAAGCATCATAATCAACATCAAACACTTTGTTAAAATATGATAATGCTAAAATTGGTCTTTCTATAATCTTCTTCTTCAAAATTTCAAAAATTTATGTGGCTACTCTAGTCCATGCAAATTCTTTCCCTCTCATGCAATTTGTTATTGGTGTCATAATACTACTAAAATTTTTAATAAATTTTTTATAAAAATTTGTTAAACCATGGAAACTTCTTACCTATATAATGCTTCCTGGAATATGCCACTCAACAATTTCCTTATCTTTTCTTCATCCATTTTCATACCATCTACTAAAACTACAAATCTCAAAAATACCAAACTATTCTACATAAATTTTCACTTCTTCAAATTTACATACAATTTCTTCTTTCTTAATAAATCCACTACCAATCTCAAATGCTGTAAGTGTTCATTTTTAATCTTACTGAATATCAAAATATCATCAAAATAAACAACCAAAAACTTACCAATATATTCTCATAGCACTAAATTCATCACCCTCATACATGTGCTAGGTGCATTAGATAATACAAATGGCATCACCATCCACTCATATAAGCCATCCCTAGGCTTGAATGCAGTTTTTCACTTGTCTCCTTCACGAATTTGAATTTTATAATAACCACTCCTTAGATCAATCTTGGTAAAATATTTTTCTTGTGAAAGCACATCCATCATATCATTTAAATGAGGTATATAAAACCTATACTTTATTGTAATTTTATTAATTTATCTATTATCCACACACATTCTTCATCCTCCATCTTTCTTTGGAGTTAGCAAAGTTAGTTTTTCACAAGGACTCATACTCTGCCTTATCACCTTCTTCCTTAGCAATTAAGTAACCTATTTATTTAATTTTTCATGTTCTGTTGGACTCTTCCTATAAGTTGCTCGATTGGATAATGTTGATCATGGAATCAAATCAATGTGATGTATATTTATCTTTGGTGGTAAACCATCTTGTAACTCATTAGGCATAACATATACATATTATTTAACACTCTTGTTGCTTATATTGGTATTAGCACCATTTTTGTTTCTTCATTCTTTGCTACTAATGCATAGCAACAACCTGCTACCTTCATATTTTGGATAAATTCTTTATTAGAGAACATGCTCTATATCTTCTCTTTCTCTTTAAGAAGTAACAAAACTACCTTTTTAACAAATTTATAAAAAGTGTATGTGTTTTTTGCTCCATCATGAATTACTTTTCTGTTAAATTGCCACAGTCTTCCCAATAACACATGACATGCATCCATCGAAATAACATCACACCATATTTCATCATTAAAACTCTTTCTTATAGAAAACATGATTAAACACCTTTTATCTACTGTAACTTCATTCCTTTTTTTAAACCATGAAATCCAATAAGGATTAGGATGCTTTTCACATTGTAGATTTAGTTTTTTAATCATTTCTCTAGAAACCATATTTTTACAACTACCACCATCTATAATTACTTTGCATACCTTTCCACCTAAAGTACATCTTATTTGAAAAATATTTGATTGCAGCCATGCATCACCACCTTCTTTATTCTATAATTGATCCTTCTTTGAAGCAATCATGGTTCTTCTCATCATGAGATTCTCTCCAACATCTACTGGTACGACTTTAGTACTTTGCTCTTCTATTTCAACCTCAACTAGATTTAATCTTGGGTGATCTTCTTGCCTCTTTTCTTGATTTTGATAGTGTGGGCACTCAAATTCTTTGTTACCTGATTTTATACATCTATAAAAAACATAAGATGTACGCTAATTCAAAAACTATCCTCTAGCACCACCATAACCTCATCCTCTCTAAAATCCTCTTCCTCTTTATTGGTATTGAAAGCCTTATCTATTGGCATCTTGCCTTTATGCACCATGTGATGATTCACCTCTATTATTTTTAGACCCACCTCTTGTGGTAACCCATCTCATCCCCTATTTGGAGGGGATATATCTCTTCTTAGACCAAGAGATGTTCTTCTGAAATTCTATCTATTTTGTTTTTCTTCTACCTTTAAAGCTAATTGATAATTCTCCTCCATGCTAAGTATTATATGCATGCTTAATTTATATTGAATAGAAAATTTAAAAACATTTACATACCTTGCATCTATATACTCTTCTATTTCTTCATGGTCCACTCATATGGAAAGTGTATTAAATTCATTTGTATACTATGATATTTTTGCCTCAAATTCTAAAATATTCTCTATAGGGTTTGTGCATAATCTACAGGAAGAAATTTATCCCTCAGCGCATTCTTCATAGTTTTCCATGAATTAATCTTCTCTTTGCCTTTAATATATATATTTTTCTATAGGTGATCCCACCAAATCATTGCATGACCTTTCAATTTCATGCATACAAACTTTAACTTCTTGTCTTCTCTCATAGTCTTTCACTCGAAGGACTTCTCCATGCTATTTATCCAATCTATCAACTCCTCTAGTTTTAAACTAACTTTATAATGTGGAACATCAACCTTGATTCCTTCATTTCTTTCTTCTAAATCTTGAACCATCCTCTCTTCCATTGACGGTGGTTGTTCTTGCTATTTTTCTTCTTACTAAACTGCTTTATCACAATCTATGTCTTCCTCATCACCACGTTGTCTTCTCTATTGATTGGTGATAACCTCTATTAATTTTTGAACTTGTTTATATAGATCGTTTATAGTCTAATTCATTTGCACAACATGTCCTTGTTCTCTCTCTATTCTTTACTCCTCCAAGATTTGAACCTAGCTCTGATACTAGGTAATGAACTGAAAAATTAACAAGATAAATAAAATTATCAATAGGCCAAGATTATGAAAAATAAATTGTATTGAATCATATTGAATGACTTGAAATAATTACAAACCTAAACCATGATTAAATAAACCTTAACTCAAAATTTAAAGTTGACACGAAAAAATTCAAAAAAATATAAAAAATCTTAAAAAAATGTATATTTTTAGCAACCACTATTTATAATAAGTTTCTCATGCAAGCGCACGTGGCTCTAATTTTTTTATAAAATAACTTAAATAATATAATTATCTTATGGGATGAAATTCAACTGAATTTGATGTCTAGTTCTAAAAATATGCAATTTTTAAAAATAGAAAATTCCTTAAAAAATCATTAAACATTAATTTTAAACCCTTAGATGATCATGTTTGGCCTCCAAAAATATCAAAATAAACTCTAAATGGATATAGTGGTTAGATTATAATCATACCTTTTGATATGATCATTTTGGTGGGTGAAAGAGCTCAAACAGAGTTACGGGTCAAAAGTTATGGCCTCTAGAAGGTTGGCCTATTTTTTCTACATCATGGGCTTATTCGAGATCATGAAAGACTACATTAATTAGTAATGTCTCCAAACCATACTACCTCAAACTAAAAAATAACAAGAGAAAGCACCAGAATTACCCAAGCACTCCTTAAAAGAATCTATTTAGGTAATGAACATGCTCGAGCAACCCCTAAATGATCTTAAGCTGACAATCACAATTCTCAAGTAGGGCATCGAGGCTCCACCTCCCTTGGGAAACAATGGTAAGGGGAATGTTATGTACCCTTAGTTGGTTCATAAGGACAACTATTTTATGTTCCCCTATTTTAGATTTAAGGTGACCATCATCGAGCTTCAACTTTCATTATTTGATTCTCATTACTAGATTCTAGATATGATTAATCCACTAATTCATCATTATGCACATCCACCTCCTATTTTAGTGCTTATGTTTGCCTTATTAATGTATATGCTCCTATCACAACATAGAAAAGTAGAAATGCACACATGATAAATTTTCCATCTGGTCTTTAACTTATTTTTGGTCTATCTTTCATTTGGTCCTCCTTTTAATTCTTATCATGTTTCAAGGGCAAAATGTATTTAAGGGGGATGGAATGTAATGTACCTATCTATGAGAATAAATAATAGAAACAATATAATGTAATAGTAATACATTAGAAAAATAGTCCCACATGCATTAGACTAAGGAGATGGGTAGGTTCTTGGCCTCTGATCATGCCTTTCCAATAGATTCACCACCCATTTTGGCCTCAAGAATGTTGTTTTATTGAAGTTGGGAAACTATCAGGGTTAATTTACTAAATAATAAAGGGGTCTAGATTAAGGGGAAAATTAGTAAATAAATGTGCCTTTATTAACCTATTGATTTATTGTATTTAGAAGTGCTTAATTTATCTCTAAAAATAACAAACAAGGGGATATAGAGTAAAACTTAGCTGATTTTGGGTTGAGATGGAGGAGATAGAGGTTGTAAATTTTTGATCTAGCTGAGCAAACTTTCAAAAATAGGATTCAAAAATCTATTATCTACCTAGATATGAAAGCTAAAAATGGGACACCTAGAGGTCCAGTTCTATATTCTAAGTTTTGGCACTATAGTCCTTAGTGTCTAAGCTTTCGGAGCTTTCTAGGTTTTGTTCATCTACTCTGAGAAACCATGTGCCTAAAATATCAAGTCCTGGTTGTTTGTGAAGATATATGTATAATTTATTTGTTATTAAAAGATCCTAGTTTCTTTTGATGCTTGATAGGTGATCTCTAATCCAAATGGAAAAAGGGGTTAGTGTGTAATATGTACTGAACATGCGATCACACCCCATGTGTGGGCACGTTTCCTACATACCAATACTTCAAAGAGGGATCAAGGCCAATGTAGTTCTCCCAATTTGAATGTATATTATGAAATCTAAGTGTATGCAAATTTTGGAAAGCTTAAGATGACTCATGACTAGGGCAAGAGCTTGGATAGGCTAGAAAAAACAGTGGTTATCCATATGCAGAGAATAGAAAGATTTGCTTAAGTGTGCTTTAGTATATTTCTAGCTTGTGCCTTTTGAATGATTTATAACCCTTTTAAATGACATTTGAATGAAATTTTATAGGGAAACTAGTGATCCTAGGTTAGATGAACTCATATTAGGCTGATAAAGGAAAAGATAAGGATTCAAGAAATATGACCATTTGAGACTAATGTGGATTTCGACAAAAATGCTAGAAAGTGGACACCCTGGGTCACAACATTTTAGTCCAACCTATAACACTATTGTCTAGGAGGAAAAGGACCCTAAGGGATAGATTTATACTTGAGAGAGGAGTCTAAGAAAATAGGGACTTAATCTAGAAGGCTTTAGATGACTGGAAAATAGTGACAACATGCCTAAGTGGGCTATGTAAGCGAGTAGGAGAGACTTATGGTTTGGGTGTCACAAGTCACATTCAAGTTGTATAAATTTCATTTTATTATGACTCCATTTTCCCCCCATTTATTCTAAGTATGTAGCAAATAAAAATACCAAGATAAAGGAAAAAAAGAGAAGCACACCTAAACTTACCTATGAGACTAAGCCCAAGAAGTTGTGTGATGTTGGGTTGTGCATAGTGAGAGCACATTGTACAACGTAAGCATACAAAAAAAAAAGCAAAAGTAGATCAGTTATTACTAGATACACTATATTTAAAATAAAAATGTATAAATTTGGGTAAAGAGAGAGGAAGGAAGAGAAAGAAATGATTACACCTCACCAGGTACACGAACCAATCCAAAACCTATTATGATATTGGGTTGTGCTGGGTGATACTAGAAGTATGCTAAACCAAGAGTTATATTGATGAATGAGCTGAATTTTAAATCCCTTACAATTTAGATAATCATACATGTGATAATAAATGTCTGGACTATGTGTCTAATCCCTCTGAATAGGTGGATTAAGAATACAAAGACTAGCACTTTGGTTCCATCATTGCCCCGTGATGTGAAGCTGAATGATAAAATATTGATATAAATGAATTTTATATGAGATGACTCATGGATCCCTTGAATGTGCTATGATATAGCAATGTTGTCATGGAGAGCCAAATGTAAACTAGAAATTAGGCCACTGTTGGCCACTTCGAAAGATGGATATTGGACTTATATAGAAGCCCCTCCTAAAACTAGAATCAAGGCTTAGGAAGCCGCTCAAGAACTTGGGTATGTAGGAAATTTTAATAAAGTTTAATTGGATGTGATGCCAACCACATATAGATGGAGTAAGGCACACAACTATAGAGAATGTGTTAGAAAATGCAATAAACTCAAAAATAGAGAAGGCCCATGTGTTGTGCACATTGCCCCGAATAACTGGTGTCTGGAACATAGATTTTGAATTGAAATTTGTATCAAATACCATGTCTAAACTAAAGATGAAAACCCTCATGTTTTGTATGATGGCCCCTATATCTAATTGTTTTGAGTGAAATAAGTGCTAAAAATTTCTAATTTTTAGACTAAACTATACTACTAAAACTATGACTAAACTCATCTCTCTACCTGATTTTAGAAAAACTAAATATTCTACTATTTGGACAATGGCACTGAAAACTGGACACTTGGGGTCTAGCACTATAGTCCCATTTTTGGTGATATTTTATAGAGCCAAAATTGATGACTGATTGGGATTCTATGTTATCTTTTTGATCTAGTTTGCTTATGCTAAGTTATAGATTCTCAACTATACTGATCTAAAACTACTTTTTCAACCACTAAAATTTATGATCTCTATGATAAACCCCTATTTGTTTCCCCCTCTTCTAAGGGTAGGAATGAAGACCTTGCAATAATTGCCCTAAAAAAAAGAAGCCCTACAAGTGTGTTAAGTTGTGAAAACATTTTATATAGCATTAATATACATTATCTCAAGATATAGCAAAAGTTGTAGAGAGAGATTGTTAGATCCATAGGGGTATGCCTAGATAGATATAAAAATGTAATAACATGTGCATAAGAGTAAACTAGAATTCAAAATGTTAGTTGTTAGTTGTGTATTTGGATAAAAATGTTGGAAAGTGGACACCTTGAGTCCCAGCATTGTAGTCCAACCTATGTCACTATTGTCTAGGGGGAAAGGGACCTTAGGGATAGATTTGTGCCTGGGAGAGGAGTTCAGGATAGTAGGGGATGAATCTAGAAGGCTTTGGATGAATGGTAAATAGTGAAAACATGACTAAGTGGGTTGTGTAAGTGAGTATGAGATACCTATGGTTTGGGTGTCACAAGTCATGCTCAAGTTGTAAAAATTGCATTTTAGTATGAATACAAACTCCCTTCCAAAAATAAGATAAATGTAGTTATTTAGATTAACTTCAAATGTGCATAAAAAAACATAAGTCATTGGAATAAATTAGAAGAACCCTAATGTACATGTCTAATCCCTCTAATTTAACCATGTAGTATATTTATGGAACTTTCAAGATAAATTTGTGGTGATGGGTCCTAAAATGTAACTTTTTAGCAGTGAAGAGACAAGTTCTTGTCATCCAACTAGCATTTTTGCCTCTAGGACCTCAAGGTGTATGTACATCACTTTAATGACATATATATATGTTAATTATAGGTTCTCCCATGACATAACCTTAAAACCCACCCAAAAACATGTTTTCACTACTATTCAAAAGTGTGGAAACACTGACAATAAATGTCAAAGTTGAAGCTATAGATGGATAACTCTACCTATGATGCTTCATGGATTGAAAATAGGATTTCCAATAAATATAGTGTGGTATATAACATCTAGTACCAATTTATTATCGTTCTTTAATTCCTATTTGAGATAGATACCACCCAATCAATCCTCAAAAATGCCATTCTCAAAATAATAAAAATGCAAAATTTTAGCCCAAATTCAGGGATGTGTAAAATGAAAACTATAAATCATTGTCACAAACCAAAAGAACATTCATGTTCATTTAAAATCCCTCTAACTTCACTCTAGATGACTTCAATGTAACCTTTAGCATTAATCTATGCACAAGTTGCAATGATGGGTCTTGAAATGTAACATTTTTCTAATGAAGAGACAATTTCTTATCCTCCAACTAATATTTACACCTCCAAGACATTGAGGTAAAAGTATGTCTCTTGGATATATATCCATGACATCGACCTCCAAACCTAACCATAAGCATGTTTTCACTACTGTTTAGGAATGTGGAAACATTGACAATAGATGTTGTCAAAGTTGAAGATATAGATGGAGAATTATACCATCAGTGATTTATGGATTTAAAATCATATTTTAATCATATATAGAGTTTTGGATAACATCTAGGACCAAATTCATGGCCTCCCATCATGCCTAGTCATGAAACCCACCACCTATTCCATCTTTAAGAATGCCCTTCCCAAAACAAGAAAACTGTATTATTTTGAGTAAACCTAGGCTTGCATATAATAGAAACCATAATTCATTTGAATTAACAAGAATAAAAATCATGTGTGTATTGAATCATTGTATTTAAATCCCAAGATACATCTATTGAACCTTCAAGATGAATCCATGACACAATTTTTAGTGACGGATACTGAAATGTAACATTTTTGTAGTGAAAAGACACATTTTTTCCACCAACTAGGATTTATACTTTCAAGATGTTGAGGTAAAATTTAATTACTTGGATCATCTCTAGATAGGTGAATGTCATGTTATCCCATTATCTTGACCTCCAAATCCACGTAGAAGTATGTTTTCACTACTATTTAGGAGCATGGAAACACTAACAACTAATATTATCAAAGTCAAAGCTAAAAATGGAGAACTCTACCTTTAGTTATTGATGGCTTAAAAATAGAATTTACATCACATCCAAGGTGGAAAATAAAATCTAGGACTATTTTATTTTCCTCCCATCATGCCTAGTCGAGAGACCCACCACCTCTTCTGACCTCAATAATGCCCTTCCCAAAACAAGAAAAATACAGGTTTTTAGACTAATTTTAGATGTGCATAAAATAAAAACCATAAGTCATTATAAAAAACCTAAATAACCCTAATGTGTGTGTAAAATACTTATAATTTAACCATGGATAATGTCTATTTAACCTTTATGATGAAGCCATGGCACAAGTTGTAGTGATGGACCTTGAAATGTAACTTTCTATAGTGAAGAGATAATTTCTTATCCTATAATTAGAACTTCCACCTATGTGACAATCTAGTGCAATTTCATCACTCAAATAATGTATAGACAATAAAATGACACATGATCTCATGACCTCAACCTCCAAACCCACTCAGAGTCATGTTTTCAGTACTTTTCAGGAGTGTGGAAACACTAACAATAGATGTTGTCAAAGTTGCAGCTGTAGTAGCTATCTCTACCTCTGGTACTTGATGGATTGAAACTAGATTTAAAAGCATGTTCACAGTGGTATAAAACATCCAATACTAGGTTATTTACCTCTGATCATGACTGACCAAGAGACCCACCACCCATCTATCCTCGATAATGCCCTTCTAAAAGTAAGAAAAATGTAGTTTTTTAGCCCAATTATAGGCATGCATAAAATGGAATTCGTAAGTCAATTTCATGAAATAGAAGAACATTCATGTGCATGTTTAATACATCTAATTTTAACCTATATAAAATCAATGGAACATTTTGGGTGAATCTATGGCACAAGTTGTAGTGCTGGGTCTTGAAATATAACCTTTTTACAGTGAAGAGACAAGTTATTATCCCCCAACTAGATTTTATACCTATGGGACCTCGTGGTGAAATTATTTCACCTAGAACACATAATAATATGTGAATAAAATATTCTCTTGTGACCTCTATCTCCAAATCCACCCAAAATTATGTTTTCACTATTATTTAGAAGCATGGAAACACTGACAACATATGCTATCAAATTTGAAGATGTAGATAGATAAATCTATCTCTAGTACATTATGGAATGATATTGGAATTTAAAACATATAAAAGGTGGTATATAACATCTATTAATAGTTTATTATCCTCATATCATTCCTATTTGATAGACCCACCACCCATTGCAACCTCAAGAATGCCCTTCCCAAAACAAGAAAAATATAATTTTTTAGCCTGACTTCAGGCATGTAGAAAACAAAAATCATAAGTCATTAACATGA
Source organism: Torreya grandis (assembly GCA_037957365.1). NCBI lineage: Eukaryota > Viridiplantae > Streptophyta > Pinopsida > Cupressales > Taxaceae > Torreya > Torreya grandis. Next base: position 387,145 of record JARHVA010007901.1, on the reverse strand, counting down.
AAAAAAAAAACTAACATTCATTTTTAATCCAATAACTTCACCCTAGATAACATTGATATAAAATTCAATATGAATCTATGGCACAAGTTGTAGTGATGGGTCCTAAAATGTAACTTTTAGTAGTGAAGAGACAAGTTTTTGTCCTCCAACTGGCATTTTTTCCTTTAGGACATCAATGTTTAATTAAATAAATTAGATCACATTTAAATATATTAATTATACATGATCCCATAAAATCTACCTCAAAACCTTCTTGAAAGCATGTTTTCACTACTATTCAGGAGAATAGAAATACTGACAATAGGTATTATCAAAGTTGAATCTGTAAATGGAGAACTCTACCTTCGGTGCTTCATGGATAAAAAATACAATTACAATCATGTAAAAATTATAATAAAATATCCAATACCATGTTTTTTTCCTTCCATTATGCCTGGTCGAGATACCCACTACCCATTTTGGCCTTAAGAATGCCCTTCTAAAACAAAAAAATGTAGTTTTTAGCCTAACTTCAGGTGTGCCTAAGACAAAAAATTTAAGTCATTGGAAAAAAAAAAAGAATCCTCACATATGTTTTAAATACATGTAATTTCACCCTATAGGATTTTTATGTAACCTTTAGGATGAATTTATGGCACAAGTTGTAGTGATGGAACCTGAAATGCAACATTTTATAGTGAAGAGAATAATTCTTATCCTCCAACTAGAATTTATACCTCTAGGACACTGGGGGAAATTTTGTCACTTGAATCATGTTTGTATAGTTTAATTACATGATATTAACATATAAACCAACATGGAAGTGTGTTTTCACTACTGTTTAGGAGCATGGAAATATGGACATCAAATGTTGTCAAAGTTAAAGCTTCAAATGGAGAACTTTGCCTCCAGTGCTTCATGGTTCAAAAATAGAATTTACATCATGTATAAAGTGTTATATAATGTATATTAATAGGTTTATATCCTTCCATCATGCCTATTTAAGAGACCCACCACCCATTTTAGCCCCAGGAAACACCCTTTTCAAAAAAATAAAAAAGTAGTTTTTTAGCTTAACTTTGGTCGTGCATAAAATGGAAACCACAAATCATTGGAACAAACTATAAGAAACCTAAATTTAATATATAATCCCTTTAATTTAAACCCATATCACATATATGTATATTTTATGATGAATCCATGACATAAGTTGAGTGACAGGTTTTAAAATGTAATGTTTTTACAATGAAGAGACAAGTTCTTATCATCCAATTAGTATTTCTACTTCTGGGACATCTAGGTGCAAGTTCGTCACTTAGAGAATGTATAGATAGTCAAATGACACATTTTTTCATGAACTTGACCTCCAAACTCATCTAAAATCATGTTTTCACTACTGTTTAGGAGTGTGGAAACATTGACAACAAGTGTTGTTGAAATTGAAGATATAATTGGAAAACTCCACCTTTGGTGATTCATGGCTAGAAAATGTCATTTTCAACATGTCTAAGGTAGAAAATAATATTTAGGAATACGTTTTTATCCTCCCATCATGCTCAATTAAGAGACAAACCACTCATTTTTACCTCAACAAAACCTTTTTCTGTAATAATTGAGTACTTATAGTAAGCTTCTCTTAGCTTCGATAGCATGATATTCATTACTAAAATGCCAAACACATGAAGGTGGAAGCTTATTTGGCACCACTGACCTAAAAAAATAATTTTAATAAATAATTAAAAATAAAATTTATTTTTACTACCTACAAATCAATAAAATTTGGTAAAATTAAATAAATCTATATTTGACAAGTCAATATAATTTAGAATTTCAATCCACTGAAATAATATAATCTACTTAATATTGATAGTAGGAATAATAGCTTCATGGTTTGACTCTATAACATTCCATATATTCTTATTTAATTGTATTTCAAAATCTTTTACCAATTAAATATACGCTGCAAGAACCAAATTTAAATAGTTTAGTATCTTCCTATGTGTTTCAAAGTCTTCAAACAACCATACACCTAAATTTGTTATAGGATATCATTTAACCCAAGATTCAGTGACAACCATAGACCTAGTGAGATAGTCAATGCTTATTCCATATATGCTTGTAGAACCTAATATATATCAATTGGAGTTAGAGGTATTTTTTTTCCTGATGCACACTCAATTCAAAAAGAGTCCATGCATGAAAAAAAACATATTAAGTGTCTTGTATAAATAATGCAAGAACATGCATTTGAAATAGGAAATGAGTGGAGCTCACTTGATTCCATTACAATCATTTGATCCTCATAATTTTGCAAGTTTACTTTGTCCATCAATCTGAAATATCTATGAATAGTAGAATATTCTTGAGCACCATAACACATTTTCTCATTACACCATTCAAAAATGGTTATTACATCAGTCAAAACTTCACTATCTATGAAATCCAACTCCTCTCTTTCAATGACTCTTTTTACACATGCTCCAACACCATCATGCTCTCATTTTCCATGGCCAGCCTTAGTGAAACTCCAAATATGTTATACACAAGTGGTAATGTGCATCTTGTTCAACCAGTAAAGCATCCATGAATTCTTGAATTACAATGGGAAATTATTTGAACAAATGTAATGTTGATTTAAATTAATGTTCCTCTTTGTCAACTATCCATATAACTTCTCAAAATAACCTTTCATGTACTATGTACAATGTGATAGGTTATCACTGACATAAAAATGGCACTCCCTTAATTTTTTTTGATATTTATCAGTATTATCAGGTGCATGCATGAATTTTATATGCACAAATATGGCAACCTGTATTGAATTGTAATATTATGACTAAAATTCAATTTTTTGTTTGAATGTTTAATTTTATGTAAATTAGACTACTGAAACAATAAAACCAAGTGGAAATATGTCCTTTCTTATCTTGAAATGTTCATCCAACCATCTATCCATATGTGTGTGCCTTTCATATGTAGTTCATAAATAATTTCCTCCCTGAATTTGACCATACATTTTGAAACATGTATTTATTTAGTAATAAGATCACATATTTTAGATTATTTTACATCTTTTACTGGATCATTCATATATTTTTATTTCTCAAACCAACTAATTATTTTCCAATTACACTTGTACTCTCCTCATGGATACATTTTTTTTTAAAATTTTGGCAATCCACCACAAATGCTGCAATTTTCATCCAAACATGCTTTGTTATAAAAGAACTATCCATTTATTATTTCAAAAAAAATGATTGAAATAAATTTTATGGCTAATTTTTTTATAACTTTTATGCCACATTCTTGTAATATGTTGTCAATATGAAAATTAAAATGTATATGGTGCAAAACATCACAATGCATTGAAAATTCAACATTTTGCCTACAAAAATAAGTGGTGTTTTTATGATTTATTTTTACATGAAATTATTTGGACATCTCAAAATATATTTGACTATTATAAAATTATGGATATTTTTCCAAAAACTTAGAGTAAAATTGTGTTTGAGTCATATCTAAGAAATGATTCATATGCGGTTCAAGGTTATCAAAACCAACTCTTCTTTTCACTAAATCTCTTGTATTGTCTTTCAAAAATTGTACAAGTATATATTAGATTAGAGTAATATCAAATCCAAAAGATAAATATGTGCATAAACTTAAATTTTTCACAAGGTAAAATCATGAAACACACCATCATCTTGTTGTCTTACTTTCTTGCATTTCAAAACTTTGTCTTCATACCTTAGAGTAATTGGTTATGAGTGAGTGATATTGTGTCATACAACATCATATCATTGTCTTGTAGTGGCTATGTGAAAATTTGAGTAATAATAATAAAAATAATCTTTTTTAAATTAATAGTGAAGTAAAACCTGTTGTGAAGAGGTGTGTTAAAATGTGAAATCCACAAAGACTATGAGAGCATCAACTGTAGCCTTGTCCTTTTGTGGAAGTCTACACAAGAATGCCTAGAGTTCAATGGTATTTGCATCAATAAATATTTTGTGTCTTTAAATTTATCTCATTAATATTTTTCTTTCTATGTCTATTCTCAGCTAGTTTGTGAAATCAATTGTTTTTCCCTGCTTGAACACTAATTGTGCAAGTTGTAATTATTTACTAGGTAACATTACAATATTTATTGCATTATTTTAGGCCTAAAATATGTTATGTATCATATATATTTTTAATAATTTTATTATTTCCATCATCCATGTGAGATATTCTTAGTCCTAGGGTGTACATTTTAGGTCTCATCTTAATCAATCTCATCAATGAAACAAACACTTGACAATTTTGACTATCAAAATCTAATTTATCAAAGAAATTATCAAAAATAATTGTAGCTAGTCTTCTTGAATGGTATTAAGATATTTTTTTATGTATTGGTTACAAAACATTTTCATCAACTTGAATTAAGTATATGTCTTTTCTACACACAATCCTTGGAGGTATTGTCAATGGTGGAATTTATTGAGAGGGTGTTTCAAAGTCATTATGTTCACTACTAGTTTATTAATTGTTAGTTTCATTATTTAGTTGTGGGATAAATTTATTTTTATTTTTACTTTCATCATTATGTGTTTCCATGAAATTATCTTCATTGATAAGAGGTAAATCATCATTCATATATTCATTATAAAAAAAATAAAAATACATTATATTTTTAATGTGGACTAACAACATAATTTGGACTTGTAGGTAAATATTTATCATTGTTATTCAATTCATTAATGGTATTTTTGTCATTATCGATGACCTTTGACTCATTAGTCATAGTTTTTATACCTCATCTCAAGCAAAATACTTGCATTCGTATCTTTTGTTTTTCTCTCAACTCTTCTAATTTATTTGGTGTTTTGTGCTTTAAACTCTTCCTCTTCTTTGAATTAGATCCATAATGCATAAATAGGAAAATAATAATTTGATATTTTTTAAATGTGGGGGACCCAAAAAATAATTTGATTCATCTTATCTTTACCGTGAAAGATGCATAAGAATTCAAAGAATGTCTATGAGGTCAGAATTATTGAAAAATAAACATTGTAAAATGACTTGTTGTCTATGCAAGAAATAAAACTTACACACACACTTACACACACACACACACACACACACACACACACACACACACACACACACACACACACACACACACACACACATGTGATCATATATTTAATTGGTTGACCTTATTATTTATTTATTTTATCATATTAGGGTTGAATGACCATAAAATTACCTCTATATAGTCAAAATTAGTTTATATTTAGGTTAAATGGGTTCATATTGTCCCTCATTACCTTCATGTTTGCATTTGTGTTAAAATGAGATATGTGTATTGCATTTGGGTTTAGGGTTTAGGGTTGTAACAATCAACTAATAGTATCCGAGTATTACTTCTAGGATATATCTATCATACCCCTTCTGAATGAAAAAAGATGTTATCTCTTAACCAATTTATTATATCGTAACAAATATAACAAATTCTTATCAAAAAATTAATAGATAATGTGTTAACCAAATACATTCCTCATGACCACTTTTGAAGTGAAACAGTTGGACCAATTCATCCCTTGGCAATACTAGTCTAGGTTTTCATTCATTTATACTTATTATCCCTTGCCTACATACAAAACATTTACAATAACAATGTTTCATTTTTCCTAATTTTAAGATGATGAAAAATGCTTGTGAAATCCATCACTCATTCTAAATCCATGAACATTTTAAAAAATGAAATGCACTTCCTTTCTATCCCTTTTAATGTGGACACAATAATACTTCATCATATCACTCTTTTTTAATTTCCAACTCATTTTAGACATTGAGATTAGATAAACACTATCCCAAAATACAAAAAAGGTTATTTTGTATAGACATTTCTCATTGCACTCATATGAACTTACTTACAAATTTTGTGTAGTCTTAAATATGATAAAATGAAGAATGAACAATCATACTTAATCTTTTTTTTCCCTTATATATTTATAATATGATTTCCTAGTTGTACAATGTTGATCTCATAAAAATGGACATTTTAAATTCTTTTCATTTACATCCTTATTGGCTAAGATCCCTTGAAATTGATATTTCAAAAGGAGAATAAATAATATATTTTGTGTTCCTTTAGTTTTCTTGTAGTTTGGTTGAAGGGGCTCAAATTGGCCTCAAATTAATCTTTTAATAAAAGAATAAACTATTTGTTTCATTATATTCAATTGTATATGATGTGATTTAGATTGAAATTGACCTACTAAATTCTATTTTAGAGGGAATGGAGAGAAATAGAAAGGCCATTCATTCATCCATAGAGATAGATGGGGCACCCTCACCTCCCCCCTCAATTCACTAGACCATAATAGTTGAAGGGATGGATAGAAAGGAGCTCAATTGATAAGCCATATGACCAATATTATACAGTCAACCCACATCTACTCTCTAGATATCGAATGAGAGTGAGATGTTTGAAGGGAAGGAGATGCCTTGTCCTCTCCCTAGAGTGAAGGTATGGCCATAGACTATTGTATATAAAGTTGAGTGAGATGGCCCTATCATCCTATATATCTAGGGAATAAATATCCCATGTCCCTATCTATCTGGGGCATAGATAGTAAGGCCATCTCATTCTTGATAGCCTATGTTGTATCTATCTATATAGAAATATAAAGGAGCCACTCGATTTATAGCAAGCTAATTAAACTATATATTGTGCCACCCAATATATATAGGTCACTTTATAGAATATACCACATCTGCTCTCTCTATGTAAACCCTATCTATTTATCTGGAAACATCTTCTCAATCTGTACAATAGTTATAAGTGAGATCAACACCATATATATATATATATATATATATATATATATATATATATATATATATATATATATATATATATATATATAGATGGTATATCCCATATAGATAAGATATATGGGGGCTCACTGACACACACACACACAAAAAAAAAAAAAAAAAGTAAAATAAATAAATAAATAAATAAAATAAAATAAAATAAAATGAGATGGCCCTATCTGTGATTAAATCAAAGGCATTTTAGGCTCAAATAATGTTTTATAGTTGTAATTAGGTTCAAGGACCTCATATTCACCTTGATTTCCTCCACAATTGAACCAAATAATTATTTCATTCATTTTATGTTGCAATTTGAATTTATTGAGCCCAAAACCACATCCTATACTTGTCAAACTTACATATGTAACTGAACCAAATGATTCTTTGCTTCATTATGTGATAAAATTAGAGCTGATCAAACCCTAAATCACATTTTATAGTCATATATTTAGGTTGAAGGTTCTCAAATTAGCTCAAATTGCCTTTAGATTCAACCATTGGACTATTTGGATTATTTAGTTATGACATTAGGATTGATGGGATCAAATTAAATACTTTATAGTCAAAATTAGGTTCACAAGGTTGAATAAGTTTAAGGGTGAACTAAACAAGTATAAATAAGTGTTTATCATGATGAATATATAAGCATAAACATGTAAAAGTTATCATTTTTTTGATGCTATGGGAGAGTAAAGCATACATGTTATGTTCAGTTTGGATTCAAAACCCAAGCCTTTTAGCTCATAAATGACTTGGACCTATCAACACATAGCCAAATCTAAGAGTTTTGACATAAAACAACAAAATTCAACTTCTATAAAAGTTTTTACAAAATATAATTTTAAAATTTTAAATATATATTTTTAATTTATTTCTAAAATAAATTATTTTAAAATAGAAATTTATTATTTATTAATAATAATATTAAAATTTATATTCTATCTAGCCTGAATATTAACAACTGAGATATTATAGGGTCCACAATGTTCTCTCTTTTGACTAGTTTGTTATTGATAGAGACTTGGTAGCATAGATGAAGAATCACAAACTTTTCTGGTTAGTTGAAGGAAATCCAAGTCTATAATGAGAAAAATCACTTGATTGGTAGCTACTATGTGGAATAGAATGCTTGTTTGGTGATGAACTCATAATGATATAAGAATATTCTACTTTCTATCCTAAGCTTTTGTATGTCATCACATTTAATAAAATTACTTCATTTATCTTTAATATATATAAATCTATGTGAGGAGGAGAAAGGTTTTTTGAGAGTGGTTAATGAATAGGGTATAATTGTCCAATATGTTTGTGCTGGTACTGGTAACTATAGAAGTTTTGGATAAAAATTGTGTGAAATGTTTTTGATGAGAATTTTAGATTATATAATGTGATTAAAAAATTTACTATCACATTTAATTTATATAGCGATTAAATTTTTTACTATCACATCTAATATATAATGTGATTAAAAAAATTACTATATAGGTTAGATGTATAGTATTTTTAAAATTTACCATTTGTTTGATTTTAATTATTATATTATTTTTTAATTTACTATATAGATTGGATGTATACTATTTTTACTTTCAATCATTGTACCATTAAAAGGAAAAAATGGTATTGATGATGGTAAATGTATTATTGTCCCTTTTATTGTGATCTAAATATCAAAAAGTATCGAAAATATATTAAAATGAGTTTCAATATAAGAGAATTGGATGGAATAACACCTCTCAATTTTCAATATTAAAATAAAAAATTAATTATTGATACACCCAATACTAATAATATTCTAAAAATTATAAATGGTAAAAATATTTATTTTTGAATAAAAAAATTCTCATCTTAATTTTTCCAATCATTACTTATGTTTCCTCAACAATAAAATAAGAAATGTGATGCACTTTTAGTACCTATTTCTAAAAAGAACATGTAGATTGAAAAAGCTTTGAAACTTATTAAACATATAATGCTTTCATAGTCTATATAATTTAATTACAATGCTTGCAGTTTATATAGGATGAAATAATAATTTAGATGGTTTAATCATAATATAATTCAGAAATTCTTTTTTCCCTATTGTAGAGTATTAAATTTAAAATGACTTTTGAAGCATTACTACCATTACCTTTGGAATCATCACTCAACTCAACATACGTGTCTAATGGTGAATGGTGTGTGGTGCCTATTTCAACACCTAAAATGATAGTTACTCCTCTAATGACATTTTTTTCAACTTTATAGGGGAACAAGCTATACTCAAAATGATGGGAAAGAGTAATATTTATAGAAAGATAAATTTATTATCAAGGAATGGGAAAAAGATATCAATATCAAGTAGAGTTATCGACATGGAACTTGCAAATTCCAGTTTAACTAAATTTATTGCTAAGGTTGTTGGAAGCCCAAAGCTTACCATAAGAAATCATATTCAGTTTCTTCTTTTTTCATATGTTCTCCAAGAGTTCTTAAAAATATTTGTAGTCATGGATCTATAGTTCAGTAAAATATCTTATCCTCTCAACATTTACCAAAAGTGCCATACAATTTTTTTTTCTAGAAATGACATGAAAACTAATGAATTTTGTATTGAGGAAGAAACTAACAGAGGGGAAAACTACCCACCAAAAGGTGAGTATGTTCTATCTAGATTAGAATTGAGAAATAAATTGGAACCTAATTATATTATCCATATCAACCAATAGTTTTATATTTTAAGCAAAATAACCTCTATTGTTACATGTGAATAAAAATGTTGAAACTATTATTTTGTATAAGGCAATCAAATGAGGAATTTAAAAAGCATATTTTGAGATAATGTTATGCCTATAGTTTAATTACAAGTTTTTATGTTCAACATATTCACAATGCTTTTCCTATCATGCATTTCTTAATAACATGCGTAATTTGTAATTTAAAAAAATACATTATCAAATCCCAGACATGGATTCACAAAATTACCTTATTTATTTATTTATTTATTCTATGTTTGATTTGGGGTATACATGGATTCATATCTCACTAATGAATAATGTTAAGGTTGTTTGTTTTAATTTACTTAGAGTTGTGTAAATGGTCATCCACACTCATAAATTCATTTTTAAAGTCCACATAGAATCTGTGGAGTCCTTGTTGCCATCTAGTTTACCAAAGAAAATGATTCTTCCCATAACAACACAAATACAACTTGAGGAAAATTTAGCAACCATTAAAATATGTGATCAAAACTTTATAAATATTTTAGATATATGAATCTTGTATAGTATATCAATAAAATCCCTAGCCTATAAATATAGAAGAATTTTATGGCAAAAAACATAGTAAACAACTTAGAATACAAGGTTAAAGTGTATGCCTGCTAAAATGGCTTGTTGAATTTTAGGTAGAAGACATCATTAATATTATAGTCCATATAGTGGCTCCATATACATAAATTAGGATGAAGTATTTGTCCTTTTTAGGTGAGATGGAAGAATATCCTAATCTCAAACTCTAATGGGAAACTATAAGGGGAGTTTGAAATAATACATAGAAATTTATTAAAATTTGTAACCCAAATAACAACTCACAAGTTCATACTTAATAGGGTGGGTAGGAAAATCTAAATCCATAGTTTGGAACCTAATGCTTGATTTGATTCAATGTAATGGACATTTGAGATCTATAGGCAATGCTTATTATACGTAAGTGGGGGTTATGGAAGAAGTTAGCAACATCAAACACAGAGGTGCAACCAACTAAGAAGTCTACACTTCTAAATTTTCAAAGGGTGTTGGATGACCATTATGTTATTTTTAGTGACATGCCAAAATGACTTCCTCCTATTCATGTACATAATTATGCTATCAAGCACATTCTAGGAAGTACACCACCCAAAAGTAGACCCTACAAGTATCCCTATGCTTAGAAGAGTGAAATTGAAAATATGGTACAAGAGATGTTGGAGGAAAGAATCATATAACATAGTCAAAATGAATGTTCCTCCCTAATGGTCATGGTGCAGAAGAAGGATGATGATTGGAGGATGTACCTAGACTATAAAAAAATCAACAAGTACACCACCAAAGATAAGTTTCATATTCTAGAAATTGATGATTTTATAGATGAGTTGCACGGTCTTATTTATTTTACCAAGTTAGACCTTCACTTTGGGGATCATCAAATTCACATCCATGATTAAGACATACCTAATACAAATTTTAGAACTCATGAAGACCATTATGAATTTATGGTCATACATTTTGGCCTCACAAATGCACCATCTATATTTCAGAGTTTGATGAATACTATTTTTAAGACATTTTAAAGAAAGTTTGTTTTAGTGTGTTTAGATGATATCCTCATCTAGAGAAAAATTTAGAAAGACCATTTGAAGCATGTGAAATAGGTACTTTCAGTTCAGGAATAAGGTCAACCTTATGCTAAACCTCCAAAATGAGATTCTGGTGTCCAAGAGGTGGAGTAATTGGGTCATATTGTTTCACATGAATGAGTGAAATTTTATCCTAAAAAAATCCAAGTGATGATGGAGTAGCAAGTCCCCAGGACCCTCAAAAACCTTCAAGGATTTTTGGGGCTAACTAGATGCTATCGTATGTTTCTAAAAAATTAGGGTAGCATTTTAGCCCCACTCACCTCTTTGTCGAAGAAAGACTCCTTCTAGTGGACTGATTCAACTACCAAGGCATTTTAATGGATTAAAATGGCTATGTGCATAACTCTAGTTTTGGCTACTCCTGATTTTTCAAAAACCTTTGTTGTGAAGTGTGATGCATCGAGATATGACATAGGGGTTATGTTCATATAATAAGGTGGTCCACTTTAATTTTAAATTCACTAGTTAAAGGAATAAATAGGATCAAAATAATCTATGAGAAAGAGATGATGGCTATTCTTCATGTATTGAAATAATGGAGACTTCATCTGATGGGTTATCAGTTTTAGGTAAAGACTGATCATGACAGCTTCAAATAATTTTTGGAGAATTGATTATCATCTAGAAAACAACAAAAATGGGTGAAAAAATATTAAGATATGATTTTTAAATAATGTCTAAGAAAGGAAAAGAGAATGTGGTGGTAGATGCCCTCTCCCAATGCAATGAATCGGTTGAGGCATTAGTATGCACCATGACCATGTGACAGAGAAATTGACTAGAGGAAGACAGATCTAAATGGGAGGATGATAGTGATACTAAGGATTTGATTCAAAATATTGAGTAGGGTTTTGATGAATTTAAAAAATTTACATGGAAGGGGAAGACATTACGGTATAGAGATAGATTATACCTCTATAAGCATTATTTTCTAAAACATAAAATTCTTTAGTTAACTTTATGCATCTCTACTTTGACGACATTCCAAAATTTTGAAAATATATCATAGAATTAGGAAAGATTTCTATTGGGAAGGACTTAAGGGGGATTCTAAAAAATATGTGGTTAAATACATGGTATGCTAACAAAATAAAGGTCAAACCATTAAAAACCTAGGTCTTTTGCAGCGTTTATCCATCCCTAGCCACCATTGGGAGGAGGTTTCCATAGATTTTATTACAGGGTTACCATGATTTGAGGGTATAATTTTTACCATGGTAGTTGTGAATCGACTCACCAAGTATGCTCAATTTTGTTCCTTATCACAACCATTTTTTGTCAATACAGTAGCTGCTCTTTTTTTAATATAGTTTAGAAATTGCACGGTACTCCAAAGATCATTGTAAATGACCAAGATTCTATTTTTTATAGTAATTTTTGTATTGAATTATTTTTATTTTTGGACACCCAGTTAGATCATAGCTCTACCTATCATCCTCAATTTGAAGGTCAAACATAGGTAGTCAACAAATGTTTAGAAGACTATATTTTTTATGTTTTTCTGACAAATAGGACAAATGGGTTCATTAGCTACCACTTATTGAATGGTAGTATAACACTCATTTTCACATTTATTCTAAGATTTATCCTTTTTGGCATTTCATGGGTGTCACTCCCATCCATAAATTCATCTTTAATAGTGCATCCTAAGTTTCAAGTTGTGGAGGAACACATTCACCATCAATAGAAGGTGCTAGTCAATTTGCATGAGAATTTAGTAATGACACAAAATAGAATGAAGCATAGGCAAATCAATACCAAAGTGAGAGGTATTTTGTCATAGGTGATTGGGTCTTTGTGTGTTTATATCCATATAGGTATATCTTGAAAAAACTGATAATAAGCTATCACCTAAGTATTATGGCCATTATCAGATCTTATAAAAAAATTGGTATTGTGGTTTAAAGATTGGAATTATGTTCATCCACTTGTATACATCTGATATTTCATGTATCTTGCCTTAATAATGTAATTTGGCATATATTTTACACTTCGATTGATTTACTTGAAATAGATGAAGAAGGTCGAGTCATTCTAGAGCTTGAAGAGATCCTTCACATGCACACTAAGCAACTATAAACTAGAGCCATTGAGGATTATTTTATCAAATACAAAAACATGCATTTTGAAGACACAACATGGGAGGATGAAGCATTCCTACACCAACATCCTAATTTGATTAAAAATTTAGAACAACACTATTTTTGAGGGGAAGGGAATGTTACACCCTTAAATTATAGTGCATCTAGGGATATGTGTGGCTGACATATGGCTTACACACCTTCATATTATCTTATTGAATTTCTTTATGTTCTTAGTATGGTAAGCCTATAGAATAACCTTGGCTAAGTAGAGTATATATAAGAGGTAGTGGTTAGTATTTTATCATCATATTGTGAATTATGTTCTTATTGTATTGTTATGGAGGTTGCCCCCTCAAAGTGGCTCAGTCATAATATTCAATTATTCTTCTCTTTTAGTAATTGTTGTTGTGTATCTATTTATTTTGCTCTTAATTTTGTGATATATAATTCTTTTGATTCAAATAATCTAATTAATTTCATTACATGGGCATTCATTCTTATAAATTAGGCATGTAGAGAGTTTTAAGAAGATTTGAAGGTCAATTTCTCTCATTTTAAAGATAAGACATAGTTATCATGCTCTAACATTTATCTACATGTTATTATAAATATTGACTAGTTTTCTTACTTATCTCTACCACATCATCATGGGGTGTAATCTAGATTATTATACTCATGGATAGATCATATAACTTTGATATTAACACATATTTGAAGTACCTAATTTACCCAATCTCTTTGTCTTTTTACTTTACAGAAGTGACTACTAAGTAGGGAACATAACAATTTGCATAAGTTCACTTTTAAAAATATGGTTACCAATAGGTGTTTCCTTACCTTCTTCCATACTTTCCAAAATTTCTTATATGTCTATATGATCAAATTTTGAGTCTTTTATTTTAGTAAGATATGTTTCTAGAAAAAAAATATCTTTTAGAATTCCATACATTTCATCTTCATTCTTATTGCCTTCATTAGCTAAAAGGTTATCTTAGCAAGAAGTTACAAATTACTATATGTGAAATCAAGAGACAAGAAATGCTCATATGGATGTAATGGATGGATTAAAATGATCATAACATTTGGGAATATATTTATCCAAAGTTTTCTCTCTTATTTTTAAGATTGAATTTGAATCAAAAGTATCTACAATGCTAACAAGGTATGAAAAAGCACCAAATTATGGTGTGAAATAATCAATGATGTATTCATATCTCATTAATGGAAGGAGTATTCATGAAGATGAATGAAATTTGGAAGAAGATGAGTGGGAATGATAAAATAAATAAAGTGAAAGCACTACAAACATAGAATATGTAGACAGAGAGGCCATAAGCATGAAAAAGATGACATCAATAAAATGCAATGAGGAATGAAAAACAAGGGAAACTTTAATTTAAGGAAGGATCTTGAGAGAAAAATGTGATGTCTAACATTAGTATGATGGTGGGAGAGGTGTTTATAAGAACATGAAGATCAGGTTAAATGTTTTGATGCAACTAGGAACAATTCAAGTATTTATATAAACAAATTTACATGTTTCTTGGTGTATTTAAGGTGGCATTGAATTTATTTTCAATATCCATTAGGTATGTTTAGATTCATGACCATTGATGAAAATCCCTATGCTAATAATGTCAAAGAAGAAATCATAAATTTTGTTATGAAGCTAATAAATGTTTTGGCGCTTTAAAGAGATTATTTATTAACAGAGGATATATGAGTCTTACATTTGTAAATATTTTGCTATCAATGTGTGTGGGAGTTTTGTACATGCACATATGTTTAAATGAACACATCTTTCTTTATCTCTTCCTTTTCAAGTGTAGTAAAATGCCATGAATAAAAGGCCATTTATAGCAACTTAGACCAAGCCCAAGATAATTCTAACTTTCAAATGACTTAAATCTTAACCCATATCACATAGAGTGAGTGAATCAAAAGGGTACCTGCACTTGATTTTTTATTTTTACAAGCCAGGGTAATTTTGATACCATACAAGAATCTTAAATATTTTTACTACGCAGGTTCAAATTCTTCCCAAGAACCACTTGGCCAGCTGAATTTTGAAACATTTTAATACTTTACATACATTTACATAATTTTTGACAACCTTTAACTAACATGAACCTTGGACAATGCTAAATATCACTATATAATACATTTTGAGCTAATATACATACACACATGTACGTATGTACACACGTACGCACACATGCGCGCACACACACTAGAACTTTCTATTAAGATTAAAAAAATATTTATTCCTAGACAAGAAACAATCCAGTACCCTCAAATTTTCCTTGTTAGAGATTTAAGCCTGGTAAAGGAAGAACAAGAATAATAGTGAAATGAAAAAGACGTAGATAAAGAGGTAGCATGACACATTGATAGTACCTTCCATTTATATAATTTTCAATGTCACACTTTTTTAACCATGTTTTTAATGGATAGTATATAATAACAATTTTCTGTATCCATTGATTAATTTCTACCAATTTATGCAATCAAAAATAATTATTACTTTATTTCATTCATATTTCTAATGTTTGATTTTAAAAGTTTCCATTTTTTAAGAAGATATATAAACAAAGCCAGTTTTCCAATAGTTGATCAATTAAAATTTTACATGTTATTATTGCTTTCATGTAAATTTAGGCAGTTTAGGCCAAAAAAATATAGAGTTATTAATTCTATTTGCCTCAGTGCAGTGCAGCTATTAATTTTACTGCGAAGTAATTTAATAATAATTTAAATTATAGTATGTAGATGGAGACTAAAATGTCTAAATTTAAGGACAAAGTGAACATTGCCAACATTAAAGTATTAGGTGATAATTTAATATCGATCTATCTATAATAGAATTTACTACAAGTACAATGATTACAAATAAATGTAATAAGAGTCATTTGATGCAGATTGAGATTACAATGATTTATTACAGTGATCAAAATAAATGTAGGGTATCAATGTGTTGTTCTAGCTGCCTTATCTAGCTATTTATCTTGTTCATTATTATTTTTATATACATCCTGATCAAATCACTACAAAACAACAATCTCACCAGAACATTGCTATATTTTTCTAGCTTGTCAAAGTTAGAAAGACTGGAAGTGTATTTCCAACATTTAATTTGTTATACAAGTATCTAAAATATTTCATTATTCTCTATACCAATATTCTGTCTATGATATTGACATATATATATATATATATATATATATATATAGAACAATGCTGCAAATAAAAGGGTTTATTCTCATTGTATCCATAAATCCTTATGTTTATTGGCATGCTATATTATACCTGGCACTAGATAGTAAGCTTTGGTTTATGTGGCATTTTATTAGTGCCCTAGTTAGAAACAAATGACAATCGCCATGTTGCATGAATGTGGAAAATAATAACATAAGTGGTACATTTCTAGAATGACTAATCAAAGTCCACAGCTTAAAGAATTGCAAGTCTTTCTCTTCCTTCAACCATGATATTTCATTCTCTATTATTCGAAATCAACATATGCTTTAAATACTAAAATTATTTGTTGAAATTGAAATCTATCACAAATACACTATAAACAAATATCTCTTAATGACAATAGGGTTTTTAACTTTGTTCTTATGATCATAATTTTTAGAATATTGCGTAAATTTAGTACTTTAACAATCATTTGGTTAAAGCAAATTTATAGTGATTTCTTGCCAAACTTTTAGCTTTTTTAGGGTTTTTACCATGTGTCAAACAAACTACATGAACTTCATTCGGCATTCTTTGTCTTATTTTGTTATAGATTTATTTCAATCATAATACACAGTTTTATTTTTTCTATACTTATGGTCTTTAGAAGAATTTGTCTGGATTCAACATTATAGCAGTAATTTGGTTATATTTAGCAGTATTATTGTTCTTTGCTCAAATTTTAGCTTGTTAAAGATCTTTTCATATTTCAATATAATTACGGTATTGTCAGCTTGAAGATACTGCATTGCCACATTAAATGCATTGCTTATTATGTGGATAATTGAATTCCGATAGTCTCTTCCATTTTCTTGAATTTACAACAAATTCATTTTATATCGCATTTGCCTTCTTTTTTTAAAGCTACTTTTACGTCAAGTTTGGCTGAATGTTTAGCTTGGCTACGATCATTTTTCTTTGTCATTTTATTTAATTTAGCTAAACTTAAAATTATTTTTGACATAACTTAAAACTACAACGAACTTTATTTCAGGTTGCACTCTGATTAGACTTATTTTTGCTATTTAAAAAGATAATATATATATATTTTAATTTGAATGAATAGTGTTTATTTTCTCTGGTGGATGGATACATATTATATTGCTTATCTTAAAAAGAAATTATTATTTTTTCATTTTGTATTGATATGTGCAATAACTATTGAGTCTTTTCTTATTATCTTAAATGGAACCCAACTATTCTATAAAATGTTCGTTCATGTTGTCTTATTCACTAGAAAGTATTATTCTTACAAAGACACCTATAGTACCATGATTATAACTAAGACTTAGATAAGAAGTGCAGCTTTATCCTCAGTATGATCAAGACAAAAATATAAAAAAAACTAATTCTTCCCTACAAGTCTTTATGTAAAATGTTTGTAATCAATGTCTCTTGAACTTTAGATCTGTTGGAATTCCATTGAATTTCTATAGTGAAATCTCTGTAAAGTTTTTTATGTTTTCGTTTCAGTTTTTTAAAGGAGTCTTTACTCATCCCTTTGGCACTGATGTTAGAATATTTATGCATGTTAATGCTTCTAATGATTATGACACCTGTCCATATAGTCTACACGACATTTAATACATCTCAAAATCATACTATCTTTCATAATGACTTTGCACCTAGAAACCTTATTTTATTTTAACTATGATTATTTACACTAATTATTTATTTGTTCCACAATAAAAATATCTTTTAGTACTTTTGTTTTCCTCACCAAATCAAATTTTTGATTAATAATGTCAAGCACAATCTAATAATATATATTAAACACTTCATAAAATTTATAATATAAATAAATCAAATTTTTTTTTACAAAAAGTTATATTTTTTCAAAACCATTTGGTAGGAATGAGCATAGCTAGCAGAAGCATTCAACATGGATTATCATGTTGGTTGTTGACTATTGGCTAGTCCCATCTCATTCCTTGTCATCTTGACCCACTATGTTAGCGTTAACCACATGTTTTTACCTTAACTTGTTTTCGGTTATCATTTTCATTAACCCCAACCCTAGGTAGGAAAGGTTAACTATCATTGTTAACTTGCTATTAGGCCCAACCAACGCAATTAGTAGGATGAATGTTAATAATCAAGGAAACGACCTTAAATTATCATAATTTTTAAATCATGTGTGTATTTGTGAGCTCTGGACTCCCTTCTTCAATCCCTTATACATGACACTAGTAAAATCATTTGTCCTCATTGCATTATAGTCAAGATCACCTATGCCATTCATAAAGACTAGAATTGGTTTAGGGTTTAACTAACTAGGTAAGTTATGTGTTCCCTGCATTTAACAATTTCATTGCTAAATGTAGGGTTTTAACTAGGTAATTATGAAAATTTTCTATCTTTATACTATAATTTTCTATGAATTTCAATAGGATCTCTTTGTATTCTAGCTTTATAGTGTAAAGGGTTTTGAATGTATAGAATTTTAACCCTTGATCTACTCACTAACCATATATTAGCCACTCAAATTATGATGGAACTAGTTATCTTTGTATTCTAAATTTATATTGTAAAGAGTTTTGAATGTTTAGAATTTTGACCCTTACTCCATTAATTTTATACTTGAAAATTATACTTCGATTCTCCTTGATTATTAATGATCCTCCTACTAAATGCATCGATGAGGTCCAATAGTACCTTAATGTTCATTTTTAACATTTTCTAATTGGGGTTGGGGTTAATGAAAACAATCTATTATAATACTTACAAATTCCCTTATGATTTTATCCCCTATTATACTAGTGTAATGGCATATCATAATTATCTATGTACTAATTTGATATTATAATTCTCTAGGTACTAATGCCCTATTATAATTCTCTATGTATTAATGCTCTAATTTAGGATGCAAGGTATAGGAGTGTGATTTATGTTTCATGTAGTAATTTCCATTCAATGAGATATATGTTCATGAAGGAAATAATATAGTCAACATAAAACAAACTATGACCTGACTAATCATTAATTCCTTCAATCAATCAACAATACAGTCAACATAATACTCTTCAATTCTTCAATTATAAATGTGTTAGTGTGAAGGATGAACATGTATAAATGTGGTTTATTGTGGGCGTGAAAAACATTTATTATGATTATTTTTGTTGATAACTCAGTCAAGTTAATAATAGAAGGCTCATGGAAACCCATTAAGTATATTATTGACTACTTGAACCCCCTAATGATATACTTATTTGAGAATAATTTTAGGATCTTACCCTATTCTATGCTAAAAT
This sequence comes from Torreya grandis, assembly GCA_037957365.1. Lineage (NCBI taxonomy): Eukaryota > Viridiplantae > Streptophyta > Pinopsida > Cupressales > Taxaceae > Torreya > Torreya grandis. The sequence goes on along the minus strand of JARHVA010007901.1, from coordinate 367,355 downwards.
GTACATCTATATTTTGTGACTGAGGTAATGTTGAAGGTGGTTATAACTATTCCCTTAAATGGTGATATGAGTGGATGTTTCTATTTTTTAATTTCTTATTATTAATTAAAAGAGTGACATAGGTGATGGATAAATTACGATTATGTTTTTTTCAATGTTATGTTTCTCTTAACTTAGTACCCAATAATACTGTTTCAAATGGGATTTCAAAATACTTATCAAGTTAATAATAAAAGGATCATGGATATTATTGACTACATTTTTTAATGCTTCAACTTGATGGTATGCTTAATTGGGAATGATTTTATGCTCAAGAGTTGGATATTAAATAATGAAAACAATAATTATGCTTTGAATGAATGATTATGATTTAGGTAATCCATAATTCCTTAAAATTAATACAAACTATATGAATACAAAGGTGGATGATAACTTTCAAGAATGTGAAATAAGGCATTGAAAGACCAGGTTGGATGTATGGGATCAATGGGAAAAGGTTAGCAAAGAAAGGGATGACAGCTTGAAGGAAAACATTAAATCAATGAATACAACCATATCATCTCTGACAAATGAGAAAAAAGAGATAAATCTTTGTATTGAACATGAAAGGAAATAAAAAATATAGGTTCAAATGTGGATCAAGGATCAAATTGCATCTAGGGCTATTATTTTGGAAGTAGAGCATTACAAGAATGTAATAAAAAATAAACTTTGTGATGAATAGATCAAAGTGTGGACAAACTTTACAATCCATCTTATGACTTTCCCTAAAACAACTCCTACTACATCCATGCTTCTGAACTCCAACACTGATAATAATGATCATAATTATTGTGTTCTTTTACCATGGTTCATTTCACTGTAGTTCTTAAATTTTAAGTTCTATATAGTTCATTTCATAGTAGTTGTTAACTTTGTAGTTATTCTAGTTTCTACATGTTTTAAAATATTAATATACATTCCTCATAAGAAAGTGAAATTTGAAAAAAAAAAAAAATTAACACCATGTGTGATTAATTGGCTAAATCAAGTATGGATGATTTACTAGCACATGCAATATTTAGCATGGATGATTTAATTGCAAAGTTAAGTCATCTATTATTTATGTTTTTAATTTATCATTGATGGTAATATAAAAACTATAAAAAACATTAAATCATATTATAATTTTTTGGCACTCTTATGGGGTTTGGCAATAACATATTGTGAAGCAAAAATTGGGGATTCTACAAAATGTGTAAAGTGATCCTTCTAAGATTTATGTGTCAAGTGATGACATCCTTGATACAAGGGCCATCCTTACAAAACTTACACAAAGGAATTTATTACCAATGGAAACACTTGGTGATAATGAAATCATTATCATAAATTGAGATTTGTATCCATTATTATTTTAACTACATGTAATAAGACATAATAATATCACTTGTAACATTTAAGTATCACGAAAAAACTTTGAAGAGCATAAAAAATTTTCATTCATTTACAATACTAATTAAAAAAACTTGACATGGTAAGTACTCTCTATCAAGAGAGAGAGCTCAACTCATTGCTCTACATACATTCTTTTGCTCCTTCATACTCCCTAAGAAATACCCTAATATCATATACATAATCCATATAATGACAATAACATAAATAAAGAAAATAAATTCCCTTAAACTAACATGTATGCCCTCCTGAGTCCCCCTAAACTTTATAATTGAGTTTCATGTTGGGCATCTCATAATATCTAATCTAGCATCATTGCCAACATGTTGTGGTCTTAGTGCCAATGATGGTATATGTTGCTCATCATTTTTATTCAACTCTAACTCGTAACATGGCAAAAAAGGCTCATTAACAATATCTTATAAATGCATAAGTTTTAAAACCATGCTAGTACAATTGGATGAAACAACATCACTACTTGCTATAACCCATCTTATCATTGCTTTCAAATCCCCAACATCCTATACATATACGATCTTTGCATCAACTAGTTGTCACACAAGTGACTCTGTTTGTCTATGAAGTGTGGCCAACTTCTCATCTCTTACACAAATATTATTAGACATTTGGTTGCACATTAATTTAGAATTACTTTCAATTACCACATTCTCTACATTATGATCATAAAGAGTCGTAAGATCATGAAGAAGAGCTACATAATATGAATAATTCAATTTACTAGGTCATCAGTAATTGGATCATAATTAAAGGTCATCGCTTATTTCTTTTGATCATAAATAATATACACATATTTGAAACACACATTGTTTTTATCATATCAAAAGACAATAAGAGATACATATATATTGTCAATAATCATATGCAAAAAAGAAAATATTTAGCAAACATACGCATCTTCAAGATTCATATGATCATTTGATGTTAATGAAAAGAAGTTGGTACACTCTAACCTCAAAACTTTCATAGGGTTATCTTTAGAGAATGTGAGCAAATAAAAAATTGACAATGTACATATTTACCATATGTTGCATTAACAGATTACATATGAGGTTAAAAATGAAAACTTTTCAATACAAATTAATACTACAATTTTTCACTTTTTCTATTAGTAATAGGAAATCGAACATTAGAAACATCCATTCATAGTGCCATTTAAAAGAATACTTATAACCACCCTTAATACGAGCTTAGTCATAAAAAATAGATGCAAGTTTAAAGATAGAACACAATAAAATCATTCCCAAATAAACATATCATCAAATTCAAATAGTTATGAATACAATCAATAGATTTCTATAATCCTTCTATTATTAACTTGATATAATTATTAAAAAAATAATAATAAATGTTTTACCATCTCACAAAAAACACTAATAATGCTTACTAAGTTAATATAAACATAACATTATGAGAAACATATAGTAAGTTATCCAAAAATGTTTATATTTACTAGCACGCCCTTATTGACGACTTCATTAACCACTTCTTAAGCAATCTTTCTTTTGACCGAGTGTACCCTATTCTTGTCCTAGTGAGTTTGTCACGAAACAGAAATTTCCCTTCCACAGAGACAAAAGAGAGAATAATTGCCGTCAATTGAGTTTGTATATATTATGTAGTGTTATTTCTATTGAATTATATAATACATGAACTTTGACAATACATGAGAAAAGTTGTTGCCACAAGAATTCGCTTACTACAGAAATATCTCTATCTCCTAAATAAAATTGTTCTATTTATTTAAAAATAATACGATTAGAAGGATATTTAAAATAAAAATATAGCCCACAATAGACTAAAACAAAAGTGGAATAAACTCAGACAAAAGGATAACTAAATAATTGAAAGCAATAGGTTTTTTTTATAGAGTTTACTGAAGCCTAAAATAGATCAGTCATTGTGTAGGTGCATCTATAGTTTATTCTACCTAGTAAACTAAATATTAAGCTTTATTTTTCTCAAAATTGTCCTCTTTAATTTTTAAGGGAACAATTCTTAAATATTTACATAATGAATAAAATCTATCTGCTAATTTTTTTTTTTTGGTAAAGATATCTGTCAGTTAATTCTCTTTCTTGAAAACTGGTAACTCCATTTCTCCTTGTTGAATCAAATCTATAATAAAGTGATGATGAATATTTATATGTTTCATTATGGCATGAATAATAGTATTCTTTGCTATCAAAATATATGGCAGTGGGAGAATTACATTGTTGCTGCAAAATTTCCAAAACACTTTGTAGCCAAATCGCTTGACAACATATTGATGCTGATGCTATATAATTTAATTCTACTATATTTAAAAAAAATGTCTATTTCTTCTTTGATCCTTAAGTTATGATTACACTACCAAAACTAAAATAATACCATTAATTTGATTTTTGATCATCTATAGAACCAAACCAGTTTAAATCTAAAAACCAATTAAATCCAAACTCATGTCATGTTCCATCGTTCCTTCCATATACCAAAATAATCTTTTTAAATCTCTCCTGTGATTTTCATGTGGATTTGCTATGAGTAATAAGAAACAACACTTTTAAATAAGAAATATCTAGTTAGTACCTGCTGATACATTCGTATTACCAACCATCCTTTGAAATTGAGTCTCATTCACATTACTGCTCATATATTCATTGCTCATATTTTTACGTAGTGTTGATGCAATTTCCATTTCCTTACACTTTTCCATTTTAAAACGTTTCAATAAATTTTTGGGAAAAAAATCTTAACAATTAGTTAGATACCATTAATAGATTGATATACCTCCACATTAAGAAACTAATGCATCAATCCACGATCGAACATCGAAAACTCATTCGTCATTTATTTCTTAAAATAATGCATCATTCTTGAACTATTACCTTGAAAATGAAGTAATCAACATAAATATAAACTATTCAAATTTAGTTACCTTGTTTTTTCACATACAATTTCGGTTCATTTTGACTTCTAACAAAGCCATGATGCTAGACATAACTGCCAATTCTTAATTACAAAACTCTATGAGCTTGCTTCAATCCTTATAATAATTTATTCAATTTACATACTAGATCCTATTTCCATTTTTCTTCAAAACAAGGTGTTGATGCATATAAACATTTTCCTTGATGAATCCATTAAAAAACACTGACTTCACATCCATTTGGTGAGTTACCCACTTATTATGGGCTGTAAATGCTAACATTTTTCTTATTTTCTCCCAACGAGAAATTGGAGAAAAAAAAAATTTATTCATAAATTTATTCATATATACCCTTTGACTACTACCCTTGCTTTATATCTTTTAATTTTTCCATCACTCTTATATTCATTTTTTAATATCCCTTTACTCCTATCACCTCTTTATCTTTTAGAAGATCAACTAGCTCTAAAGTTGCATTCTTTTCAGTTACCCCTATTTATTCTTCCATTACCTTACATCAAACTCCATGCTCTAATACTTCCTCATGACAACTTATTTCAACTAAAATTTGAGAAAATAAATCAAAGTTGACAATATGATTTGTATCCTCTTGACTGGTAGTCCTTTGATAAATTTATTTAAGGATTTTTACCTTATTAGTGGAGATTTGAGCTGATTTATATCTAAAATTATTCTTGATAGATAATTTCTTAGTGATAAAATTGGACTACCCCTAGGTTTGGAACTGCTACTAGGAATCATGGAGATTGGAGTAATATAATATTGGGATGAGTCTAACTTTCCATAGTTATTTATCTTTCTTGATGTAAACATTCTTTACACACTCTCCCTTTATCAAATATCACATCACATGATACAATCAATTTTCTTGATTTGGTATTTAAAAACTTATATGCTTTACTCATTTCAAAATAACCAACAAAAATGCATGATTCATTTTTTACATCAATCTTATTTCTATCTTATTTTAGGACATACAGATAAGTTAATGAACCAAAAAATCTCATGTTTCCCATGCTAGATATTGTACCAAACCAAGCTTTTCTTAGTGTATAATTATTTATAGATAATGTAGGATTGTAGTTAAGAGTATACACATTCATAGCTATAGCTTTTTCCCAAAACTCATTTCCTATTCGCTTTGCTTGTAACATAGACCTTTCCATTAAAGAAGATGTTTCAAAATAGGACATTTTGTAAATGATTGTCCTTGTTTCAAATTCAAGAAGACAGTATCGTGGTGCAAAAATGCACAAATTGAACATAATATAGTTCTAGCTATGAAGGATAGTTTAAGTGATAATGAGGGATAAAAATCAGAGATCCACTTGGAAGAAGAGCAGAATCATAAAAATGAAACATTGTTGTAAGCTAATGACCAAGGAGGGTTAGGGGAGAGGGGCAAGGGGGAAGGGAGGAAGGTGGGCGGTTGGGCTGGGGGGGGTTGGGGGGCTACATTGTTACACAAGAGGACTAATGGAAATGTAGAGATTAGATTATATCCATCAGCACGGTTTCCATTAGAAAGACAAGATGTGTTTGACTCAGCTCAAACATAGAATCAAGCGGATTTTATGAAAATTTTCATTCCCATATTGCCAAATGCTGAGGAGGAAGGAGAATGAAAAAATGTTAGAAATAGAAAGAAGGCAAAGGTAAATAGGATTTGAAACCCATGACAATGTCCCTCAGATCTGACAAAGAAAATCTCATGGGAGACTCCTAGTTAGTCTCTTTATTTTTTGCTTTCGTGTAGTAGCAATTGTTTAAAATCTTGGCGTTTGAGGCCATTTTCTAGCGATTTTTTAGTTGTTCTTTGGCTGATTTTCTTCAGTCTTTTGCTACTAAGCATATTGTTATATTTGGATGGTGTAGGATCATCTTTGTGTTTCTCTTATAAGATAAGGGTTCTTAGTTAAAAAAAAACTTACCCTTTATCTTTAATTTAAAAAACATAGACCTTTCAATTACATTAATTGTCCTAGTTTTTTGCTCAACAACTTAATTTTGTTGCAATGTGTATACTATTGTATGTTTTCTTTTGGTTCCATTGTTAACATAATAATTATTAAATTCTTTTGAATTGAAATCAACCCTTCTACAAGTCCTCAATACTTTAATTGAATAACCACTTCCTTTTTAACTAGAACTTTGAATTTCACAAATAAACCAAACATTTACTCTTTTTCTCAAGGAATAGGCCCATGTATTTCTGGGATAATCATCTATAAATGTTAAAAAAATAAAAACATTTACCAATACTTTATTTTTCGTAGCATCATAGATATCTAAATGAATCAGTTGTAATGATTGTGAAGCTTGCCATAATTTTACAAATTGAAATATTACTCTGTGTTGCTTCCCTAGTACATTTTCATAACAAACCACATCCTTTGTTTTCATCTTTTGCAATCCTGAACCATTGTATTTATGTACAATAAATTCAGACCAATAAAATTTAAATGACCATAGCACTTATGTCAAATCTAATTATCGCCTTCATTCTCTTATTTCAAAGAATTTGAGATTATTTAATAAATATTTATTAGAAAATTTAAATTTTTATCATGAGAATTTCCACCATTAATTTCCCCCAACTAATTTTATTAAAAAAAATTAAAAACTCAATTATAAAAAAAAATTACCCTATAACTAGTTACCAATTGGCCTACTCTAAAACGATTTTTCTTAAAACAGTAAACCAATAAAGTATTTTAAGTAGGTTTTACCCCACCTTACTTGGTGTGTACATCCAAAGTGTCTTTTACAATGACATCTAGACTGCAAACTAATTTACTTGGCTTCTCTTTTTCTTTTTAATAATTATGTATTCCATCTTATGATTAAAATCATCTTGAATCAAGAAACCAAATATCAACTTATGATTTTTTTTTCCATATATGATAATAAAAAAAATATATTAAATCTAAAATATTTTATTTCATCGTAGGTAAATTTTTCCCTTTTTTCATTATAAGTGAAACTTGACTTCTTATATTGTATGTGACTTTGTTTGATTATACACTCCTCTTTAAAATGACCAAATATTTTATAATAATGATGTTTTATACATCTCTTATCTAAATTTCCATGTTTATAGCCTCTTCCTCTTGAATACATTTATGATTCTACTTTTATCTCTTGAGAAATATTGATGGTGCTTCCTTCTCCATTTCAGCTTTCACTCAAATATATATATATTTTAAACTTTACGGAGTTTTAGATATGTGCACGAAGTTGGAAGATAATTCTATGGATATTTCTCCTAATGAGTATATGTTATGGCTATAATGTGTACACATTATTTTAATTTAAGCTCAGGATTTCTAAACCATAACACATACACATTATTAGGAACATAATGTATATGCATTATTGACACTAAGTTTGGGGCCAATAATTTGTATGCATTATATTTCAATGATGCACACATGTTATTGAAACCACTAAAAAAAAGGCCGACCCAAGGGCACACTTTTTGATTCTCAGTTTTCCGATTGCTCTTCAATTGTCTTTTCCATTCAGCAATCACGTTTCACTTGGAGGAGTCCAAAAACACGCTACGATCACCTAATACCTCATGGAATCAACAATGCTGCCACGGAAGAGAAGTAAATAATAAAAAGCTAAACCTATTAACCTTAAATTTGACAATTTTTTTATTTACATTATTTAATTGCTAAATCCTATTCTTTTTTAACAGCATGTCATTGCAAGAGAATAACATGCTAACAATCCTCCTATTCCTCTTCCTAACCCTCATATCATATCCATCCTGAAGTTCCACAAAATCCCTGAAAAAATAATAAAAAACTAATTGCACACAATACAAAACAAAATCAAAATTGAACAAAAATACTTTTCAATCAAATCCGTCTACATGATTTTTATCGCATCATGTAATCTGAAACATTCAATAAAAAAAAAATAACACGAACGTTTATATTTAGTAGCACGCCCTTATTGACCGAGTGAACCCTCTTCATTAACCACTTCTTAAGCAATCTTCTTTCGACCGAGGGTACCCTATTCTTGTCCTGCTGAGTTCGTCACGAAACAGAAATTTCCCTTCCACACAGAGAGAAGAGGGAATAATTGCCATCATTTGAGTTTGTATAACTTATTTAGTGATTTCTGTTGAATTATACAATACATGAACTTTGACAATACATGCGAAAAGTTGTTGCAAGAAGAATTCGTGTACTAGAGAAATATCTCTATCTCCATCTCAACTACCGCAATGTACGACGAAAATCTGGGTAGACGCTGCCGGTATTTCGCCACTGGTCATCGTTCCCTGACAAAAATTGATCATCACAACCTTTTTTAGAACAGAAAGATCGGAGGGGAAGATAGCGACAGTTATAGGATCAAGTTCGGAAGCTCTGTGGGCTTCACTTTAATTATTTCCTCTACTCACTAGTTTACTTCACAAATTCAATAAATTCTAATGGTGCATTTTTATTTACACTACACAAAACCTAAAGTAAAGATATATGGGACCATCCATTTTGAAGCATTGGTTAGCTACTTTTCAGACATAACCAAGCTGACTGATTAATTAATTATTGTTACCACAGTAATTGTTTGATCCCCACATAAATTTGAGATGTAGTTGTTATTGTTATTTTTTTAAATTGAGGAATGAGAGAAAAGATACCCATCCGTTTACAAACAAACCTCAGATAAAACCAACTTGAAAGGAAGATCATGTTAAAACCCCACTAACAACCCAAAAAACAACCAGAAGGAAGCAGGAACCTTTATCAATCACCAACCAACATCAAACAGAAGACAAAACACAAGTAGGATCGCAGAAACCCGGAAGAAATGATTGTAGAAGCCCACATACATAAAAAATGAGGCGTAACCCAGAATAAAAGATAGCAATAGCGCACATACATCACAAATTTTCATAGTAACAAGGTTATTTGTTTCTATCCGAACATGAACCATTTCAAATAGTTGACCTACACCCATCCCTATATGGTGAACACAAATTCCTGCTAGGATTTAAGCTTATTGAAAACACACTATTTAAGTAGGGAAAGATTAACATTTTGAACATTTTTGTGTTATGATGTAATGGTGAAGCGTATATATTTGTACTTAAGTGATCCAAGTTTAAATTTTACCAATGATAAATTTAAATATAATAAAAAATATATAATTAAAAGAATGATATACTGAAGAATGGTATAGTGGAGATACATAGACCAAACTCCTGAATGTGTTTTAAATTAGATATAGGCCTGTCAATCTTACAATAATATATATAAAATATAATATTAAGTATTTCTTTTAAGATTTGGATTTTCCAAAACATGAAGGAGGTCAAACAAATGCTCAAAAATATCATTTGGACACCTTTTCAGCATAGGATGCTCCAAGAACAAAGCAACGGAGAAAAACAACTAATTAATGTGATGGGTCCTATAATCCAAATCATGTTTTGTTTCTTAGTTTTTTTTGGTTGTTACTTTGATGCATGCATTACAAACCTCATTTAGGTACTAAATTCATTTTATTCTAGAATTAAAAAGTTATAAAATTTTATTTTAGTGAGTTACATGAATTAGGTGAGTTGTTTGTATTTTAGAAGGTCCAACAAATGCTCAAAAATATAATTTGGACACTTTTTTAGCATAGGATGCTCCAGAACAAAGTAACGGAGAAAAACAACTAATTAATTTGTTGGGTCTTATAATTCAAATCATGTTTTGTTTATTAGTTATTTTTGGTTGTTAATTCGATGCATGCATCTCAAACCTCATTTAGATATTAGATTCATTTTATTTTAGAATGAAAAAGTTATAAAATTTTATTTTAACAAGTTACGTGAATTAGGTGGGTTGTTTGCATTTTAGATCATTGATTCCAGGAAAGTTCACAAAACTTTCAGGGAGTAAGAAGATTATAATGTTGACTATTTCTATTATGTAAGTTTCCATTAAATAAAATGTATTATATTTTATTAGATTTAATATTTATTTTATAGTAAATCTTCATAAAATCAATAGCATAAGAGATATTGTTAAGAGGAGAGAAATAAAAACTTTCAGGTGTAAAGATATCATCATATTAAGTATCAAAAATTGTGTCTCAATACAAAAGTTAATATGCTATTACAAATGAGAGGAAAAAAGCATGGAAACATTGCCAAGAATTTATATAAAGAAATTATGAATGAGCATAAGAATAGTTTTAAAAAATTATAAATACTCACCATAACATTTTAGAAATGAATGTAATATAAAAATTTGATCTAATCAACAGAAGAAAAACCAAAAAAAAATTAAACATCGAAACATAAACGATCAAATGGAAAAAAACTAAACATTAAAAAGGCCTACACAATCTAAACCAAGAGAAGCCTACTACTAAATTACAAGCAAATGATGAGTTTTAATAAAACCCTTAATAAAAATATATAAATTTTAAAATAAATAAAAATCAAATCCTAAAGAGATAAGAGTTATAAAATCTTCGGTCGCAACATTCAAAGAATGCAGAAATTCACCAACATGTTTTTCTTATTTTTTGTTTATGGCTAAATAGTGGGAGCACAAAAATCTAAATCCTTTACACAATGTAGTTATCTTATATGAAAGTAAACTAAAACAATTAGATTTAACATATGCCTAATTTTTTTAATTTTAAGTTTACAAAATAATTGAAAAAGTAACTAGATTAAAAACAAACACACATAATTATTGTTCTACAGATGTAGAAATATGATATGAAATATATCTCTACTAAAGTATACAATTTGAATCTTTGTAGTGAAATGGAAACAATAGAATCTTCCCGTTTTTGTATTATACAAAATTAGTAGGTCATTGAATGTGTATGTATATTATGTCGTTGCCACTTTTTTATACCATGCAACTGAAATAACATTTCATTGGTTATTTTTCTCTCTCAATAGATGCATAATTAGATGCCAAGTATGGCTCTATGTTCACTTCATTGAATTTGTTGACAGAATGTTAGATTTTTCTTGTATTTTTCCATTGACATAACGCACTAAAAAATGATTTAGAAGAGGAGAAAAAATTGTAAGGTATGTTGTCTAGAAAAAATGTAAAAGAGTTGTAATAACATATTTTGCATGCATTTAAACTTATCATTTGTGTGAATGTAATACTAACTCAAGTGAAATATGGTTTTATATTTAAAAAAAAAAAAATCAAGTAAAACTATATAAAAATTATTTTAATTCTTCTTTGAATACAAAATGCAATTAATATATAAGAAATTATTTGAATAATATTTAAGATCATAAATATATTTATTTGGTTTATGCCTAAACTTATATCATATTGATGCATGTTATTGAAATGTTTCTAGGAGCATTTTTATATATAATTTCTTAAGTTTGAATTATTAACATATTGACACAGAAGAAAACAAAGAGAGATAAATAACTGATAGTTAAGGGTCCAAACATTGAAAATAGGTTAAGGAGGGCATAATAAACCAAATAAATTAAGGGATATAATCATGTTCCTATTTGTGTAGGAGACATAGTTGGTAGACTATAGATTTTGACCTAGTATAAAAAATGTCATGGGAATAAGAAAAATAAAACATGAGTCCCCTAAATAAAAATAAGATAGATAAGAAAAAAAAAAAGAGAGGAAAGAGAACAACACAAGAATACATAAAGAACTTGATGTAAGGGATGAATGACATACATAAAGCACCAAAAAGACATTGATTCAAACCAATGATCAATATGTATTATGTGACATTAAAAATATTTCAATAATAGATGATGTATATAAATTAAATATATAAATTATAATAAAAATAAGTACTAAAAATAAAACATGAAACATTGCTTATAACAAGTATGAAAGGTTCCTTATCTAATTGTGAACTCATAATCATATATACCTCCCTGTATATCTTCCTTCTAGCTCAACAATATCATCTAAAAATTGTTTATAAATAATATAACATAAAACAATAGGTGAATAATCATGGACATATATAAATCACAAATAACACTTAAATAGAATGTAGTCTAATATATCATGAAAAATTGCAAGTGTTTTATTTCATAAATAACATGTTTGGATATTATTGTTGGTATGGGAGGGAAAAGTGCTAGTTGTAGTACAAACCATGGTAATGGTAATTGTGAAAATTATTGGTGAGGAAAATATAATTCATGACAATTATAGATATTATTAGTGAGGAAAATTAGTTAACGTGAAGATATTATATTGTAGGAATGTGAGAATGTAATTCAGGGCTTATAAAGTTATATGTATTTGAAAATAGATGTATTTATGAAAAAAAAAGGAAGATTTGAATGGTTAATTTTAGAAGTTATAAAAATAATATAAAAATGACTCAACTAATAATGAAATAAAATAAGTCTTCTATAATATAATAATCTTATAAATAGGTAAAATATATAATAATATTATTTATCACAACATACAAGATATTGGTGAATAAACATGATTGAAACTATAGCAAAGGATTATGTGCAAAGAAGGTTGGTCTATAATAAGAAATTACACATATTTTCTATTAAAAAATACAAGGTTAAGGACTTTATTAGATTAGGGATATGATTCGATATTGAAGTAACAACTTTAATAACAAAAGGTGATGAAGCACGATCTATAATAAATAAAATTATCTAAGGTTTTAACAAGAGAAAGAGTAATAATAAACTAAAAGATAGAAATAAAATAATGTAATCATACATGGAAAAAAAATAAATTAAAGAAAAAAAAAAAAAAAAAAAAAAAAAAAACATCCACAATATGCATTGATGTGATAATAATGTGAAGGTGGTATTAATAAGGTTAATCTATGACACACCTTTCAATCTCAAGATTAATGTTATAACAAGTGGAAATAAAATTAGTAATTAAAAAATTGTACAATAAAGAATAATTAATAATAATTTTGAGAAAAGGGTGGCATTTCTTTTTTACAAAGTTGGAAGAGACTAGAGAATGAGAAATTTAACTCTATAATTTTTTTTTATATTTCTTCCCAAACTAACAAAATTTTAGGTGGTTATATGTTATATACATATTTCTATATTATATGATACACAAGGATAAATGTTTTATAGTACTCACTATTTATTGAGATCATCTTGAGATAACTTATTCCTCCCCATCTAAAAATTAAAGTAGGGAAAAAGAATATAAAATAAGGTAATCTTTCTTTGTGTATATTATGTAAAAACATTGATTATTTCTAAATGTACATGACATAAGAGTAATCTATTGCTCATCATGAATTTTTCAAGGTTTGTTCTTGTCTAGTAGACATGCTTTTTGTTATTAAGTTTTTGAGAGTGCCAAAAGTGAAGGCTTTTGATAGTACCCAAAAGCATTTCGATGGTTATAGAAATGTGTTCATTTTTGATCTCTTATGTCATGATCTTGTTCCTTTAGTTGGGGAATTTGAAAATTTCACTCATTTTTCTATAATTTTATATAAATTTGTGGGAAAACGGTCTCTTTCTCTATGATGCTAATAACTCATCACAAACTAACAAAAAATAGGTAAATATATAAGAGTTTTTTGTTATCTCTCCATTTTTATCAGGGACTTAGACTATTATTCAATAAAGTCTTGACTCTTGCAAGTACAATGATTTATCAAGTTTACATGTTTTTTGGTTCAAATCTTATATGCACTAATGCATCTGTATATATAAACTTAATTTAATTTAAATTTGTACCAAATTATGTGAAATACCAAATTTAATGGACAAATTTAAAAAAAAATAAAAAAAATCATGATAATACTGATGCACCCAAAACTGATCTAAAACAACAATAAAACCGAAATTATACATTACACATTTTCACAATCCATAACATATATTAGAAATATCGTATATCAAAACTTTTAAATCAAAATTTTGTAATACACAATATTTTAAAAGTATATAATCCAAATGTATACATTTTTTTATTACATTATTTAATTTTAACATTAAATTTAAAAAAAAAAAAAACAAAAAAAACAAAAAACAAAAAAAACAAAAAACAAACAAACATAATTTTTATCAAAAACCTCATTTAAAAAAACCTCTATATTGGGACAAGTATACCCATTCATTAACCACCCTATTTTGATTTAATCAGAAAGTGGAATATTTTTATCGTTGAGAGTTCGTCACCAAACAGGAATTCCTTTCCACACAGTCAGCTACCCGTCGACCGACACTGCCCATCATACACTTAGCTTTCCTTCAACTAACCACAAAATCTTGTGATTCTGTACCCTCTTCATTAACCACTTCTTAAGCAATCTTCTTTCGACCGAGTGTACCCTATTCTTGTCCTGGTGAGTTCGTCACGAAACAGAAATTTCCCTTCCACACAGACAGAAGAGAGAATAATTACCGTCATTTGAGTTTGTATACATTATTTAGTGATATTTCTGTTGAATTATACAATACATGAACTTTGACAATACATGCGAAAAGTTGTTGCCACAAGAATTCGCTTACAAGAGAAATATCTCTATCTCTATCTCAACTACCCCATTGTACGACGAATATCTCATTGTAGAATTGCCGGCATTTTACGGAGAAGATAGTGACAGTTGTAGGTTCAGATTTGAAATCTCTGTGGGCTTCACTTCCAATTATTTCCTCAGTTCAAGAAACTCTAATGGTGCGTTTTGATATACACTTAACAAAAGCTATAGAAATTAAATCTGGGGCCATCCATTTTGAAGCATTTTTTTTTTAGCTACTTTTCATGCATAACCATACTGACTGATTAATTAATGATTGTTACTACAGTAATTGTTTGATCCCCAGATAAATATTGATGCATGGTATTGAAATGCTTCTAGGAGAGTTTTTATATGTTGATATTTCAAGTGTGAACTATTAACAGATTGACACCCAAGAAAATCAAGGGAAAGATAAATAATTAATAATCAAGGTTCTAAACATTGAAAAGAGGTTGAGGGTATAATAATAATCATTATGTTTTTATTTGTGTACAAGATATGGTTGGTAGATTACTGATTCTAACTTAACATAAGAAATGTTATGGGAATAAGAGAAAAATAAAGCATGATGCTGCTAAATAAAAATAAGATACATAAGAAAATGGAGAAAGAAGAACAACACAAAAACATATAGAGAACTTGATGGGAGAGATGAATGATATACATAAAAGTATTAATAAGATTTTGACTCAAACCAATAATCTATATGCACAATATAATATTATAAATTTTTAAATAAAAAATCATATATATATATATATATATATATATATATATATATATATATATATATATATATATATATATATATATATATAAGTGAGCAGAAAAGATAAAACATGTATCATTGTTAAGAGATGCCGTAAATGTTCTCTAAAACAAGAAAGAAAGGTTCCCTCAATTAATTGTAAAATCATATATATATATATATATATATATATATATATATATATATATATATATATATATATATATATATATATATATATAATCTAAAAACTATGTGAATAATATAGCATAAAATAATAGGCGAATAATCATAGACACACATAGATTACAAGTAACACTTAAATAAAATGTTCAAGTGTTTAATTAGGGAAAGTAGTATAATATATCATTGAAAAATAGAAAGTGTTTTAGTTCATAAATAACATATTTGAATATTATTGTAAGTTTGAGAAAGAAAGTGTTAGTTATAACACAAACCATGGTAATGGTAATTGTGGAAATTATTGGTGAGGTAGATATAACTTGTTGTAATTGTGAAAATTATAGTGAGGAAAATTAATTATCATGGAGATGTTACATTGTAATAATGGGAGAATAAATTTTAGAGATTATAAAGTTAAAGGTATTTAAAAATAAATATGTTCTTGAAAAAAAAAATATGAATGGACAATCTCAAAAGTTATAAAAATAAAAATAATGGAAAAATGACTCAACTAATAGTGGGTTAAGATGTAATTGGGCCAAAATAGATTTTTTTATAATATAATAATCTTATAAATAGATAAAAGGTTAAATAATATTCTTTATCAATAACATAAAAGATGATGGTGAATAAACAAGGTCGAAGTTATCATAAAGGGTTTGTGTACAGAAGATTGTTATAAGTGTATAATAGGAAACTACAAATACTTTCTATTAAAAAACATAGGGTTAAAGACCTTATTAGAATATAGATGTGATTAGATGTTAGTATGATTTATGTAAATGAAAGGTTATAAAACAAGATCTATAATAAATAAAACTATTAAAAGTTTTAAGTAAGAAATATGATTAATAATAAAATAAAAGATAAAAATAAAATAAAAATCATATTAAATTATCATATTTAATAAACATCCACAATAACAATAATAATAATAATAATAATAATAATAATAATAATAATAATAATAATAATAATAATAATAATAATAATAATAATAATAATAATAATAATAATGATGTGGTAAGAAGGCTAGTGTATGACACACCTTTCAATCCCAAGATTGATGTGATAAGAAGTGAAACTAAAAAATATTAATAAATAAAAAATTGCAAGATAAAATAATTAATAATAATTTTGAGAAAAGGACAGTATTTTATTTTTTTACAATTTTAAAAGAGACGACAAAATGAAAAGTTAGACTCAGTAATTTATTTTTATTCCAAAACTAACAAAATTTTAAGTAATTATATATTATATAAAATTTTTATTATTATTATATAATACACAACAATTATTTTATAGCACTCACTATTCATTAAAATTAACTTGAGATAACTTGTTCCTCCCCAACTAATAATTAGAGCAGGGAACAAGAGTATAAAATAAGGTAATCTTTCTATGCATGTGTGCTAAGTAAAACCATTGATTATTTTTAAAGGTACATGGTATAAAGATAATCTATTTATTTTATGTATCAATAAATATTGAAATAAAATAATTAAATAAAATTTTATTATAATAAATAATTTTATAAAATAAATACTAAGTGAAAATAAAAGGTTTTGGAAGTTTTTGTTTTGAATTAAACTTATGAATAGTATGTATAACTTAATAACAAAAAGCATGTTTAGTAGATAAGAATAAACGTTAAAAAATTTATGATGAAAAGTGTTAAAAGTGGAGGCTTTTGGTAGTATCCAAAAGCAAGAATGTTTTTCATTTTTGATTTCTTATTTCATAATCTTGTTCTAGTTAAAGAATTTGAATTTTGTATAATTTTTTGGGAAACTGATCTCCTTCTCTATAACTTCAATAATTGATCATAAACTAATAATAAATAAGTAAATATATGAAGAGTTTTTGTTATCTCTCTATAGTTATCATGTATTTATTCTTTAAAAAAATACTGAAATCAATACTTAATGTACTTGAACAAGTAAATCATAAATACAAACCCTAATCTTATATAAATTTTTATGCTGACATAAATAAAACACATAATATAATAAATACTTCAAATTTTTATAAAAATAAATAAAATTTTACTATTCAATAATTTTTTTAAAAATTCAAACCTTATATACATTAATACATGTATATTTATAAACCTATCTTAATTCAAATTTATATATAATTTTTATCCAAAAACCTTTACATTTACCAGTACAAACATATTGCAAAAGTATACCCTATTCATTAACTACTCTTAAACAATATTTCTAATTTGATTTAATGAGAAACTGGAATATTCTTATCATTGTGAATTCGTCACCAAACAGGGATTCCGTTCCACACAGTCAGCTGCCTGTCGATCGACACTGCCCATTATACACTTAGCTTTCCTTCAACCACAAAATCTTGTGATGCCAATCCAGTCAAAAGAGAGAACAATTGCCGTTATTCGACTTTGAATATATGACTCCTCTTGAATTATAAAGGCCTCACATATACAAGGATAAGAGAATGACCGTACCCACCGACTTTTACTTAAACTTCACACTAGATAGGTGCAAAAAGAATGCTACACCAAGATTTCCTTTACTACGGCATTAGAGCCATCCACCATTTTATTTGATTTTTAAATAGTGTTCATCGATTTTTATCCGGAGGCTATACGGTGGGACGAAGCCCCAATATTCGTTTCAAAAAGAGAGGAAAAAAAAAAAAAATCCGTTTTTGCCAATTCATGGGTTATCAGGTGTAAGGAGATGATACGAATGTACAGGTATACAGAGTCAAGGTGAATATTAACACAGGAACATTGCAATGAAAAGGCAGTTTGTAAGTGGCTTCGACAGTGCTGCAGATGCAGTCTACATCAGCAGTTTTGAGAGCAGTGCAGCATTCAGGAGAAGGGTCCCTTGGATTCAGTCCCATCGCTGGCAAGCATGGCCCCAACGCAACTGCTGCATCGGCACAATCACTTCCTGCACCGCTTACTTTATATATGCTTAACACCACCTTCATCATCACTACCACAACTAGTGCAACTGAACTTTTCGCCATTTTAATGATACCAGTCAAGCTGAGGGCGGATGAGATTGAGGAGTTTGTGAACATAGTAGGGGTCTAGGAGCAGCGAAAGTGTATGGTCTCCCGTGTGTTTGGCACACCAGATGGGGAGCTGTCAATTGGGCATAGACAAGGATTAACAGCTCCCATTGTACACAGAGACATTAAAACTCCCAACATCCTTCTGGATGAAAGCCTGCATTCTAAAATAGCAGATTTTGGATTACCAAAACTTTTCCCAAAGAATAAAACACATCTTACTACCAGGGTGGGCAGAACTATGTAAGCAATTTCCTTAGCAGCTGCCGCATTCCATTCTTCACTTACAGTATAGAGTTAAACAATGGGTTATATAATCCGTCTTGGCATTTATTATGACAGGATTGGCATAAAAAAAATGACAGACGAATCCTTGGAAACGAGAAGCTTGAGAAGTGGGAGGGTTGTTTGTGTGTGATGGCAGCCTGTTCCCCATCGCATTTTTGATTTTCTGTTCGAAGTTGTAAAGCAGCATGGAAACGTGCACGCAAATCCAAGAAAAAATAACAATATCTGTTAGGCAAAATTACCCTGCAAAGAGAGCAACAACCTAATACTTACCGTCGGTTCAAGGACGTTTTGGTCTGGAAAACATTATGCTGTCTCCATGGATATATTTATGCATACAAATAGGAAAAGCTTCATCGAATGCTAAAACGTTTAAGCGTGGAGGTCGGGCAGAGTAAACACGTTTTACTTGAACCATTTTTACAGGCCAAAAGGAAAGATGTTGAATGGAAAATTAACAAACGCTTCGCTTAACCCTAGGCAGATGCCAAAAACAGAGCCAAAAGCAAGAAGCTCAGACTTTACATGGACGACATGCAATATGCTAGGTAGCATTGGTATTAGCTTGCAGTTTTAAATATTATATATATTGCATCGTTCCTAAAGAATGTACGTGTCAATAGAGAATATATTATAGATTATATATATATATATATATATATATATATATATATAATTTTATATTATATATATCTATATTGTAAATATTTTTATATTAAATTATAGAATATTATATTATAATTTATTATTTTTTTAATAATATTATATATTAATATAATATATTATTATATTAAATTTATTTAATCATGAATTTACTATTAAAAACAAGTATATCTTAATAAATTCCCCTGTGGATTAATTATTTTTACTTGATGGGGGAGAGTGGTAAGACAGATGTCATACTTAGTGCAGTTTTTAGTTGGTGAGTGGCTTTGAAAAATCTGTTAGATGGCATAGAGAATCGAAAGAATATTGATTGGAGTGGAGAGCAAGATAGAAGTGTGAAATTGAATATCAGTTTGAAGTAGGAACCTGTCCTTTTTGACGTTTATTATTTTTGTCTATTTAATTATCTGTAAATTCTATTATCGTATTGGATTGTTTCCAATATTAACATGTATTGATGTAGTTTAGAATAGTCTTATGATAAAATGCATTAAAGGCCAAATCATTGTCAGAATAATGCAATATTCTAATGGTTAATAGCAGAATTGATAGATTTCGACTTTTAAAAGATATTATGCCTAAAGCATGTTAATCAATAGTCATGCATGCTATCAAACCTCTCAATTAAAAATAAAATGACCAATTAAACATACACCATTTGACAACTAAACATTCATAATTGATTTCATGTCAATTATTTGTGAGACTTTTATTTTATTTTGTTTTCTTCATTTTTTAATTGACTAAGACTTATAACTTAAAATATCATAAATAAATAAATTAATTAATTAAAAAAATATATTATAATGTAGTTAACCTGACCTTGATATACAAGGATCTAAGTTTTGCTCATTAAATATAATTGAAAAATTAAAATAATACTAATACCTCCGACTTCCCTTGCACATTTTGGGCAATTGCTAGTATAATAACACTCAAAATGTTATAATTTGTATATGTTAATCTGAAACAATTAAATGAATAGATTCAATGATATACATTATCGATTTTATAAAAATATTTCTTTTTTAAATATTGAAGTTAGATAAAACATAAAATTTATTTTTTGATATTAATAAATAATATTTTTTTATTTTAAAATAATTTATTTTAAAAATATATTTGTAAAAGACAGTTTCAAGGAAGAGCCGTTTCAAGGAAAGTACAGTTTAAATAACGGCGATCCTCCTATGTTGAGGTCCTTTCAAGGAAAGTGCAGTTTAAGCCTTTAACTACTGTTAAAACTAATCCTGCAATCATTTTTGATGAGGAGTGATCGTGGAGAGGAAAGATTGGCTCTCTATCAATGAAATGATCTGTCAGTTAAATGATTTCTAGTTTAACCTTTCAATCCTCCATGATTGGATAACTAAACATTGGTAAACTCTAGTAAAAGGTAAAATTGAAATCAGCCTTTATTTTTAGAGGTATTTTTATTATGTTTTTTTAATTCAATTGAAAATAAATATACCATTGAAAATGAGTTTTATTGGGCTTTGAGCATCACATGCTTATGACAAAGCCTTCGCATCCAAATTTTAATCTTCATACAAAATCTTTTAACACAACACCGATTTGGATCTGGTTGGTAAACCTACCCTTTCAATTTTTGGAATATATACTTTTTAGAGTTATAGGAAATTCTGCTCAGGAATTTTGGAAATTTTGCTGGGGAATTTTGGCAAGTGGATTTTAGAACTGAATAAAAGGATTATTTAACTTGCACTTGAATCTTAGTTAATCTGCATATTATTAAGGAGCTTTTTAATTTTGGTTGGTAAACTTACCTTTTCAATTTTTGGAATATATACTTTTTAGAGCTATAGGAAATTCTGCTGAAGAATTTTGACAAGTGGATTTTGGAATTGAATAAAATGATTATTTAACTTGCACTTGAATCTTAGTTAATCTACATATTATTAAGGAGCTTTTTATATAGGTAGATTTAAAAGTAAGGGATAAGATAAAGATTCAACTTTTAAATTATGAAGGTTTATTTTTTAGATGTTGTAGATTTTATCAAATCGATTATTTGATTCATAATTGTTCAACTCTTAAATATAGTTAAAAAAATTGATGGAAGGATGTTGGTTTAGAACATATAACAATTCAAGTTATTAATGAGAGTAATATATTGTAGTCTAATATATTATGAAAAATTACAAGTGTTTTATTTTATAAATAATATGTTTGGATATTATTATTGATTTGGGAGGGAAAAGCGCTAGTTGTAATACAAACCATGGTAATGGTAATTGTGAAAATTATTGGTGAGGAAAATATAATTCATGACAATTATAGAGATTAATAGTGAAGAAAATTAATTATCATGAAGAAAATAACACTCAAATAGATTGTAGTCTAATATTTCATGAAAAATTACAAGTATTTTATTTCATAAATAACATGTTTGGATATTATTGTTGATTTGGGAGGGAAAAGTGCTAATTGTAATACAAACCATGGTAATGGTAATTATGAAAATTATTGGTGAGGAAAATATAATTCATGACAATTATAGAGATTATTAGCGAAGAAAATTAGTTATCATGAAGATATTACATTTTAGAAATGTGAGAATATAATTCAGGGCTTATAAAGTGATATGTATTTGGACATAAGTGTATCTTTGAAAAAAAATAGGAAGATTTGAGTGGTTAATTTTAAAAGTTATAAAAATAAAAATAATATAAAAATGACTCAACTAATAATGAGGTAAGATGCAGTTGGGCCAAAATGAGTCTTCTATAATATAATAATCTTATAAACAGGTAAAAGATAAAATAATATCATTTATCACAACATAAAAGATGTTGGTGAATAAACATGATTGAAACTATAGTAAAGGATTGTGTGTAAATAAGGTTGCTATGGGTCTATAATAGGAAATTACACATATTTTCTATTAAAAAATACAAGGTTAAGGACCTTATTAGATTAGGGATATGATTAGGTATTGAAGCAACAACTTTAATAACAAAAAGTGATGAAGCACGATCTATAACAAATAAAATTATATGAGGTTTTTAATAAGAGAAAGAGTAATAATAAACTAAAAGATAGCAATAAAATAATGTAATCATGTTGAATTATACTATCTAATACATAAAACCAAAAACAAAAAAAACATCCATAATATGCATTGATGTGATAATAATGTGAAGGTGGTATTAATAAGGTTAATCTATGACACATCTTTCAATCTCAAGATTAATGTTATAACAAGTGAGAAAAAAATTAGTAAATAAAAAATTGTACAATAGAGAATAATTAATAATAATTTTGAGAAAAGGGTGGCATTTTTTTTTAGTCCGTATAACTAAATAACAAAAAGCATGTCTACTAGAAAAGAATAAGCTTTGAAAAATTCATGACGAGCAAGGAAAGTTTTTGAGAGTGCCAAAAGTGAAAGCTTTTGATAGTACCCAAAAGCATTTCGATGGTTATAGAAATGTTTTCATTTCTGATCTCTTATTTCATGATCTTGTTCCTTTAGTTGGGAATTTGAAAATTTCACTCTTTTTTCTAGAATTTTACATAAATTTGTTGGAAATCGGTCTCTTTCTCTATAATGCTAATAACTCATCACAAACTAACAAAAAATAGGTAAATATATAAGAGTTTTTTTGTTATCTCTCCATTATTATCAGGGACTTATACTATTATTCAATAAAGTCTTGACTCTTGCAAGTACAATAATTTATCAAGTTTACATGTTTTTTTGGTTCAAACTCTATATGCACTAATGCACCTGTATAAATAAACTTAATTTAATTTAAATTTGTACCAAATTATATGAAAAACTAAATTTAATAAAAAAATTAAAAAAAATAAAATTTCATGATAGTACTGGTGCACCCAAAACTGATCTAAAGTAACAATAAAACCGAAATTGTACATTACACACTTTCACAGTCCATAACATATATTAGAAATATTGTTTATCAAAAAAATTTAATACACAATATTTTAAAAGTATATAATCCATATGTATAAATTTTTTAATTACATTATATAATTTTAACATTAAAATTTAAAAAATAAATATTAAAAAATTAAAAATTAAAAATTGTACATAATTTCTATCAAAAACCTCATTTAAAAAAACCTCTATATTGGGACAAGTATACCCATTCATTAACCACCCTAATTTGATTTAATGAGAAAGTGGAATATTTTTATCGTTGTGAGTTCGTCACGACACAGAAATTTCCCTTCCCCACAGACAAAAGAGAGAATAATTGCCGTCATTTGAGTTTGTATATATTATTTACTGATATTTCTGTTGAATTATACAATACATAAGAAAAGTTATTGAAACAAGAATTCGTGTACTACCCTTTAATATCTCTATCTCTATCTCAACTACCGCATTTCTCCACTGGCCATCGTTCCCTGACAAAAATTCATTATCACAACCTTTTTTAGAACAGAAAAATCGGAGGAGAAGATAGCGACAGTTGTAGGTTCAGATTTGGAAGCTCTTTGGATTCCCTTCTAATTATTTACTCTACTCACTATTTTACTTCACAAATTCAATAAATACTAGAGCTAAAGAAAATTAACAAAAGCTAAAGCAAATTAAATCTGGGATCATCCATTTTGAAGCAATGGTTAGCTACTTTTCGACATTTAGTAATTGTCCGGTCAGATATTATTATATCAGCCTTTGGTTATTATTTTGTATTGGAGAACGTTGACTGCCAATAAGAATTAGCTGTTAGCAGAAAATCAGAATTATTTTACAAAGTCTGTATAAAATATTAATATTTTATTGTGTTGTCTAGTTGTCATTAAACAGGGAATAGTCTCTGAAGCAAGGGGCAGATAATAGAGTTCTATTTTGTATGTTCATTTAAGGAATCATTTAATGATAACTCGAAATGATGGGCATTTAGTGCGGAAATGGAGGACGCGTCTCCAGTGGACAGTGGAAACTCCCACACGAATGATGTTGCTATTTCCATGGTGTACAGGTGCAAGGGAGGTGTCAGTTGTTTTTTTAAGTTGCCAAAAAGAGCATAGTCATCACTGTCCAATTACTACACTTATTTTATGCCTTTTTCGAAGCGTCTCTTTATGCAATTTCTTTAATCACCGCTATAGATAGCGCTGGTAGCGCTGGTAGGCGATCTACCCTTTTCCCTTCATTTTTAAGAGTTTTTGTTCAATTTACTTTTCTTTCTGTCTATTTAATAATTTGGAAAAATGATAAAAATGAAAAAAAAAATTGATGAAATTCTAGAGAAGAGATGGATCCTTGTTGAGCACGGTGCAATATCTGTTGCAAGTCCTAGAGGAAATGGAGAAGCTCCTGAATGCCCCAACCCTCACTTACATTTATGATACTAAGGCCATGGCCTCTATGCCTATTGATATTAAAGAGTACCCAACTCATGCATCTTTGTTATCGACATGCCTAGCCTTAAAAATGAGGATATCAAGGTATACAACCCTTGCAGTTTTGCATAATATTTGGGGGTTTAAAGGTTGAATTCCTAATAAAATTTTGTGTGTAATAAATTAGGTTCAAGGGGATGATGAGAATGCACTGATAATCAACGGAGATCAGAAAAGGGAAGAGGAACAAGAAGTCAAGTACATTCGAATGGAGTGTATGGTTAGCAAATTCATGTGGAAATTTAGTCTACCGTAGAACTCCAATATGGAAGCCATTTCTGCCACCTGACACGATGAAGACCTGAGTGTTACTGTTCCTAAGCTACCTCTTTCAAAGCCCAAGACTATTGAAGTTAAGTTGTCTAGGCAATGGCATTACATGTAAAGAGTGTGAGTTGATCTTTTGTAATTTTCATGTGCAAATTATCTTACCGTATGCACTGCACAAAACAAGCCCTGAAGAATCATATTTTTGGGACATAAAGGATAAGCCAAAAAAAACATTATTTATTTCAAACTCTCCCTCATCTTGGTCATGTTACAGTCATTTATTTCTTGATTTTTTCAAGGTTGGAACATGGTCTAATAGCTAAAAGACTTTGTCTTGATTTGACAACCTTCATAATTATTGTATAAAACCCTAACAAAAAAAGTACAGATGAATTGACTAAAGCTTACATTTTGAAAACACTGCTAACCATAGAAATTGAAAAAAAAACAATTATGTTTTAGTTTGTGGTTCTCCACAAAAGACCCCATGTACATCTTAAATTTCACCATGGTTGGTGCAAAGCTCTCCTCCTCCTCTATGGCTCTACCATGAGAAGATAAAGTAGATAAAGCGACAAGATGCCTCAAAACCCTAGTGCGATGACGAGTACTAAAGTCATTCCACAAAACTTGTGACTATAGTAATTGATTGATCCCCAGATAAATATTGATGCATGTTATTGAAATGCTTCTAGGAGAGTTTTTATATGTCGATTTCTGAAGTTTGAATTATTAACATATTGACACATAAAATTTTTGAAGGGAAAGATAAATAATTAACAATCAAGGGTTTAAACATTAAAAAGAGGTTTTGAAGGGAATAATAATGCAAATACAATAAGGGATGTAATCTGACTTAGCATAAGAAATGTTATGGGATTAAGAGAGAAATAAAATATGAGGTTGCCAAATAAAAATAAGATAGATAAGAAAGAGAAAATAGAGGAAGGAAAACAACACAAGAACATGTATAAAATTTGATGGGAGAGATGAATGATATACATAAAAGCAATAATAAAATTTTGATTCAAACCAATGATCTATATACATTATGTAATATTTAAAATATTTTAATTATATATATATATATATATATATATATATATATATATATATATATATATATATATGATAAAAGTGAGCACAAAAAATAAAACATATATCATTGTTAAGAGATGTCTCAAACATTCCCCAGAACAAATATGAAAAGTTATTCAATTAATTGTGAACTCATAATCATATATATCTACATGTATATCCTCCATCTATCTCAAAAATATCATCTAAAAACTGTGTAAATAATATAACATAAAGCAATAGGTGAATAATCATAGACATATAGATCACAAATAACACTTAAATAAAATAATCGAACATTTAACTAGGGAAAGTAGCCTAATATATCATGAAAAATAGCAAGTGTTTAATTTCTTAAATAACATGTTTGAATATTATTGTTGGTTTGGGAAGGAAAAGTGTTAGTTGTAGCACAAACCATGGTAATGGTAATTGTGGAAATTATTGGTAAGAAAGATGTGACGTGTCGCAATTATTGAAATTATAGTGAGGAAAATTAGTTATCATGAATATATTACATTGTAAGAATTGGAAAATAAAATTTAGAGCTTATAAAGTGATAAGTATTTGTAAATAAATATATTATAGAATTTTTTTTATAATAATAATAATAATAATAATAATAATAATAATAATAATAATAATAATAATAATAATAATAATAATCTCAAAATAAATCTTTGACAATATAATAATCTTATAAATAAGTCAAAGGTAAATAATATTCTTTATCAAGAAATACAAGATGTGGGTGAAAAAGCAAGATTGAAATTATAGTAAAAGATTGTGTGTAAATAAGATTGTTATGGGTATATAATGGGAAACTACACATACTTTCTATTAAACAAATAGAGGGTTAAAGATCTTATTAGAATAGGAATGTGATTAGATATTGAAATAAGAATTATGTAAATGAAAGGTGATGAAATAAAATTTCTAATAAATAAAATTAGATGAGATTTTAAGTAAGAAATATGAGTAATAATAAAATAAAAATCATGTTGAATTATATTATTTAATATGTAAAAAAAAAAAAAAAAACATTTACAATATAATAATAATGTGAAGATGGCATTAAGAAAGTTATTGTATAACATAAATTAATGTGATAGGAAGTGATATTAAGAACTATTAATAAATAAAAAATTGTAAGATAAAATAATTAATAATAATTTTGAGAAAAGGGTGATGTTTATTTGTTTTGGTAAAGTTGAAAGAGATTAAGGATGAAAAAAAATTAACTTTATTTTTTAAAATTATTTCATGCCAAATGTACAAAATTTTAGATAATTGTATATTATGTAAATATTTTAATGTTTTTAAGTAATAAACAAAGATAAATTTTTTATAATACTCACTATTCATTGAAATTATCTTGAGACAACTTGTTCCTCCCCAATTAAAAATTCGAGTAGGGAACAAGAGTATAAAATAAAATAATTTTTCTATGTGCTAAGTAAAAGTATTGATTATTTTGTTTTGATGAAATATATCTATATATTAACTTAACATAAATATACAAATAATTCACAAAAACATAAAGGTGGAATGAGAGCATGCCATGTCACATTAAACAAAGCCTAAGAGAAAAAGTAAAAACACCACTAACAATTAGGCAAAGCCTAGGAACAAGTCACAAAGACATAATTAAAGATAATTTTAATCAACAAGAGTAAGGCTAGAAGGTAGAGAATCCATATTTTCAAGACCTCAACCTAAACTTCAAGTTATTGCCATCTGGAATAGGCTCCTCGCTAGTAGCTTGAGTAGTGTACCTATCATCTTCTTCTTTCTATGTCTGAGTAGATGAAATGGCTAGAGAAACCCTAAGTAACTTGTCCAACATGTCTGATGAGCCTCTAGGTGGTGCTCCCCAAGCATCTAAGCACATAGGAGGAAGAGGAGCATCACAACCATCCTACCCAGTTGGGGAAGGAGGTGGTAGTTGCCACCCTTGCTACTGCTTAGGAGGGGTCATGCATTGGTATGAGGTACCACTATGAGAACGGCACCAAGAATGACTGCGAATGATGTCCACCATAAGGTGGCAAAGCAATTTTATACTTCTTTCTAGGATCCCTAGGTAGAAATGGCAGAACCTAGACCATTGCATAAGGAGCATCTCCCCAGTGAGAGAGGAGATCTTGTAGGTGCCCAAGCTCCATATCCACTTTATTAGCTTGGACTTGAATCTATAAAATAACACTGGAGATGATAGAGGACCTGTTTAAAGTAGAGACATTACTATCAACAGAAACATCATTAAACACATAATTATTTTTTTCTTTCCAAAGCTCAAAGAGAATTTCCACTCTAAAAGTATGTTATACTTGTGTGTATTTAAAGGGAATTATGGGTTTATCTCCAAGGAGGATGTGCTACCAAAGAAAGAATTTGAGCTGAAAATGGTAGAAGATATCATGGATCCAAGTCTAAACCCTTTGAGCTTTGGAATGGTACTAGAAAGATGGGGATACATCTCAAGGTGGCCATAAAAAGGGCAAGTAGGAAGGGGATCTCTTAGCTAAATGAGTCTTCTACCGATATTTAAGCCTTGGTGTAGTACACACCAAACAAAATGAGCAAGTTTGGGCTCCACACAAGCCCCCCAAATAGTGTTGAAGTGGAAGCTCCACGTAAAAATGAACGAATGTAGCCCAAAAAGGGTATTAAGCTTATCCATCATGTGTAAATGGGGGGTGATCCATCCATAGCCAAGTTGAGGACTGTAATTGTGAAAGGAGGTCTCCACATACCACTTCCAATCCTTCCACCATGGATGCATGGAGTATTTTGTGGAGCAGACACCGCAGCTCCTCAGGCTTGGCTAAGGTCTCCATCCAAATCGCAAGGTCCTTTGTGGAAGGCATGGGAAAAGATTAAACCATGGCTTCCCTAGAATGGTTCAGGATTTTGTGATGGGTTATTTGGTGGTCTCCTTTTTAGTGCCCCTAGTAGAGGTCCCTTGGATTAACACTCAAGTTTTTTGGAAGGGAGTTCATACTATCCAGGATATCTACACAGGTATTCTCACTCTTGGCTATCCTAGAAAGAGGTGAAAGCCAAATTTTGGTTAGTATTGATTATTTGTAAAGGTACATGGTATAAGGGTAATTTATTTGTTTTACAGAAAAAAAGGTTCTACATCAAAACATATCATATATACCAATAAATATTGAAATCAAATTTCATTATAATAAATAATTTTATAGAATAAATAATAAGTGAAATCAAAGGGTTTTATATATATATTTTTTAAATTGTTATTGTTAGGTTAATTCTATGGTTAGTCTTTATAACTTAACAACAAAAATCATATCTATTAGACATAGAACAAACCATGAATTTTTTTTGATGAGGTTCTACAAAGTGCCAAAAGTGGAGGCTATTGGTAATAGCCAATTGCATTGCGATGGTCAGAAAAAAAAAATCATTTTTGATCTCTTATTTCTTGATCTTGTTCCTATGTTCACGGAATTTGAAAATTTTATTTACTTTTTTAGAATTTTTTATAAACTTGTGGGAAATTGGTCTCCTACTTTATAACTTTAATAACTCATCACAAACTAAAAAATAATGGGTAAATATATGAGGGGATTTTATTATCCTCCATTATTATCAAGAAATTATTCTTTAAAAAAATATAGAAATCAACACTCAATGCACTTAAAAAAGTAAGTTATGGATGCAAGCCCTAATCTTATATGAATTTTCATGTTACTATGAACAAGACACATAATATAATAAATACTTTAAATCATAATTCAATTTTTTATCAAGTGATGAAATTCTAGTATTCAATAAATTCTTGACTCTTGCAAACACAATAATTTATTACTATTTTATTTTATTTTTTTGGTTCAAACCCTATATGCACTAATGCACGTGTATATATAAATCTATTTTAATTCAATTTTGCATTAAATTTTGAAATACCACATCTAATAGACAAAAAATCTATAAAAAAATAAAATTATATAATAATATTGATCCACCCAAAATAGATCTAAAACATCGATAAGACCAAAATTATATATTGCACATTTTTAAATATACTTTCACAATCCATAACATAAAGATTACATACTTTTAAAAGTATATATATCATAAAAAATAAATCTTAAAAATTTAATACATAATATTTTCAAAAATATATAATTTTTTTCAATTACATTAAATAATCTTAAAAAAAAATTCTTAAAAAAAAAATTACACATAATTTTTATCTAAAAACTTCTATATTTACAGGTACAAATATATTGGACAAATATACCATATTCATTAACCACTCTTAAGCAATCTTTCTTTTCCTCCCATTGAATAGTATATATTAAGTAATTTGATTTAATGAGAAAGTAGAATATTGTTATAATTGTGAGTTCGTCACCAAACAGAAATTTCATTCCCCACAGTCAGATACCAGTCGACCGACACTGCCCATCATACACTTAGCTTTCCTTCAACTAACCACAAAATCTTACCAACCAGTCTATCGATACCAATCTAGTCAAAAGAGAGAATAATTAGTCCTCTTAAATTATAAAGGCTTGGCATATACAAGGATAAGAGTATGACCATACCCACTGAAGGTAAAACTGAGCATAACAAAAAATAAAAACAGATTCAGATTGCTACAGCAATCATGGAAAAAATAAGATTTTTTTGATTTTTTTGATTTTGCTGATCTTCTTGATTTTGCTTGATCTTCTTGATCTTAATTACAAAGCTGTGCCCATGGGTCTCTTAAATAGATTTAGAAAACAAGAATAATTAGAAAAGCAAATTGAAGACTAATTATAGTCTTTGCATGCAAACTGAAAATGAATTGCTTCTCTAACTGTTTGTTAACTATTGTGCATGAGAAGGAGGTGGAACTGGTAGTTTTGGATAAATTAACTCTAGTTGACTTCAGTTTCTAACACCCACTGACGTTTACTTAAACTTGACAATACATAGGTGCAAAAAGAATGCTGCGCCAAGATTTATTACTATTTTATTTGATTTTTAAATTGTGTTCATCGATTTTACAATAGTTCACTCAAAGATGTTGTAGTTTGAATATATTAATCTAAAAAAATGAATGAATAGATTTAAATGTCGACGACCCTCGTATTGTTGAGGTCCTTTTAAGGAAATGGCAGTTTAAGTCTTTAACTACTGCTAAATCTAACCTTCCAATCTTTTTTGGATGAGGAGGAGCTTGGAGTGATCTTGGAGAGGAAAGATTGGCTCTCTATCAATGGAATGATTTGTCAGTTTAATGATTTATAGTCTAATCTTTCAGATCTCCATGATTGGATAATGAAAGATTGGCAAGTTCTAGTAAAACGTATGTGTTAGAAGTATTTCTATTGTAATTTTTTATTTAATTGAAGATAAATATGTCATTTTCAATTATTATTAGTGGGCTTGGAAGTGACATATTTATGACAAAGCTTTGGCATCTATATTTTAATTCTTATAAAAAATCTTTAATCATGAAACTGATTTGGATTTGGTCGTTAAATTTACCGCTTCAATTTTGGGGTAATAGTTATTTTTAAAGAGCCGTAAGAAATTCTGTTGGGGAATTTTGGCAAGTGGACTCCATAATTGAAGAAAAGGGTCATTCAACTTATCTAAGTAATATAAATATCATTAAGGAGCTCCTTGCATAGGTAGAGTTAAAAGTGAGAGACAAAATATGGGTTCAACGTCTAAACTATAAAGGTTTCTCTTTTAAATCTTGTAGATTTTATCAATCTGGTCACTTGATCATTAATTGTCCAACTATCAAACCAAAAAAAAAGAAATAATTGGTGGAAAGATGTTGGTCTAGAACATATAACAATCCAAGATATTAATAAGAGTGAAGTTCCAGATTCAGTGCCTGAAACAGTTGTGGAAGTTTCAAATCCAACTTAAAAGAATATTGATCCCTGTGTGGAGTCTTTGACCAAGGAGGATAGAGCCTTGTTGAATGCTGATCTATTTCAGAGAAGATTAATGCCACATTTGAATCTAGTGAAGGTTTAATGTCTCAGATTCCATTAAATAACATTCAATCAACCAATCTAGAAGGTGAAGGCTTGTCATACAAGATTTCGTTGTTGAAATATAAACTAGTAAATGCTCTTGAACTCTCCACTCCCATTTTGTCTGATTTAAAGGAAGGAGGTGAATGGACAGTTGTAAGTAACAAAAGGAGAGAAGAGGTATGAAGGAGTTGAAACGAATAAATATGACTCTTAGATCTTAAAAAAAAAGTGATATGGAGTGTCATAGTTTGTTTTAATTTTTTGTAATCAACAACAAGGTTGCAGCGTTTCTAAATAATTTATGTGACCAGTTTCATTTTTTATTGGAAGAGGAACTTTGCTGAGCTATTATAGTTATATCATTCTCTCCTTTGTAAAAGGGTGGGGCCCTTTCAAAACCTTGTAATTTACTAATAATTAAAAAATAAATAAAATTTATTAATGTAGAAATTAAAATTATATTAAATCTAAATTTTAATTTAATAAAAACCTTGAAATGATTAATAGATAATAAGTTTTTATAATATTTGTTTCGCTTTTTACCATTAAAATGAAAATTGTATGATTGGAAATTTGTAATAGATAAAATAAGTTGAATTGAAATTTAAATATTAAAATTAAATATGAAAAAAATACAACGAACAAAACAATAGCTTTAATTTTAATGGTTCAAAAAAACTAAATCTAAAAATCTACTGGACATGGAATTAAATAATAAATGTTACTTTTGTTAATAAAATATCCTCTCAAGAAGAAAAAATATAATTGATCCTAACAAAAAAAATAAGAGATGTCAAGCGAATTTAGTACCTACGTGTAGCTAAGTATTTGCATGGAGGAGGCCGGTACTCCTTTTTTAATGAGCGATTGATAGAATGAAAAATGAAAGGCATGGTAAAAAGAAATTTTAGAATCTTTTCTTTAAAATAAGGAGCTAGATATTTTTTAGCATACACCCATAATTTTTATATCATAGGACCATTTTTGTTACATATGATTCTAAATCCATTTTCCAATACCTCATAACAAAATTCAGGAGCCACGATCCCATGGGATCACTTCCTAGTTATAAAAGTTGTTGGTGGGACTCTTGCCTAGTCTAAACCAAAAAAATAAAGAAAAAGAATTGGCTATGTCAATAATTAGATTAGATGTTATCGAATAGATTTTTTCCATCATAATTCAAGTATTCATAATCAAATTGGAGTTTAAAATTGGGTATTATTATATTATAATAACAATTTCAATGCTTGTATTTTCCCTATTACTAGATTTGGAATAATCAATTAAGTTATGTTTTTTTAATAAATACCAAGTTTACGAGATTTGTGCTAGATAAAAAATAAGAATATATATGAAAAAACACCAATGAAAAAGTTTTCATTTATTATCCATAATAGCGGTTGAGTTACAAAAAACTTAAAATCTACTAGCAAGGTGTAAAAAATTAAAAACCGGCATCACATCAAAAAAAACATTCACAAAGCTAATCAATTTGTATGATTTCAATATAATTTAAAGTATAAAAATGTTTGGAAAAATCCCCAATCTACAAAGGATGCTTCACAGGGGCTAAACCAATAGTCACTACATTAGAACTAGGAATTATCGAGGCAGACATAGAGTCTAGCTGCTTGGACTTGTATTTGTCTATAGTCAAATATTGGTTCAAAGCCCTAGTAACTGTCACTAGATCCTATCTCAGAGCTTATCTAACCAAACTTGGAGGAGATGTGTAAATGCAATGAAACCCCAGCTTGGCTAACAAATTGGTTGATTCAATTCTTTGGTGGGAATGGCAAATAGAATGCATATATTCTAGAGTAGGTAGAGGTGACAAAGCATTGTCTAAATTTGAAGGGGAGAATAATGAACTAGATAATCTATTCAATTTCATCTGACAAACAAGAGCCTGAATGTAATTATGGAGAAGAGATAATTTCCTTTCTAAGTTCCTAATGTAGCCATTGGCACAAACCCAAATTTGTCTTTACCAGAGAAGAGTAGGGATTCTTCCTGATCACCATCAACAATTATCATAAATTCATCTAGGATGACCCTAAAGGATAGATTAATAAGGAATTAAACCAAGGATTTCACATTCTCTTTGTTAGAGACAAGGAACATGATGTTGGTAACATAGATGGAGGCATCCATCAAATTAAGTTTGATTATGTTAATAGCAATAAAGAATTATTCCCTGATGATAGAAAGGATAGCGGTGAAAGCTTCTTCAAAAGGAATCCAAAAGATATTGTGTAGAAGATAAGGTGAGACTCTAACAATGAAAGCCATTTATGGTTTTTGACATTAGCTCATAACTGAAGGGTAAGCCAAAGCTTCTTATACAACAGACTCCATTAAAATTTAACTTGAACTTAATGATAGGATTAAAGATTTTAAATCTAGGTTGTTGAAAAAATCACATTGAGAAGGAAATAAATAAACAAAAACCAATCATAGCCAAAATACGGTGGTGGAGGCAAAGAAAGAGAAAAAAATGAAATTGATTGGCAATATTAGTGCCTGATCTTGTCACTGAAGCATAACTATAATTATCAATGATAAAATCTATTGATTGGTTGACCGCAATATTTGCCAAAGAATTAGTAATATTATTCATTTATTAAGCTATGTTATTGTAACATGTGAAATGATATCTATAACACAGGTGACAACAATATTTTTAATTGATGTGATTGATTTCAAAGTGATGAATATAGTTATCTTTCATTTATTATTTCTTAATGCTCTGACAGAGGGGTTCTGTGACATGGATTGAACTTGAGTAGTTTACTTATTATGCATTAATTCACAATATGGGAATCCAAACACTTGAAGACTCATTTTTTATCTTTGTATATCCCTAAACTACATGAATAAGCAAGATAGACACCTTTTAACTATTAAAAAATGAAACTGTGTGTTTTGTATAAGCATAATATATTTTTAAAAAATTATAATTATAAATTTAAAAATTGTAATGAGCAAACAGTGAATATCCATAAAGAAGTCAAATCTATAAATAGAAATATAAATGAAAAAAAGGAAACTTTGCAACAATGAATACAATGGGATGATCAAAATTTGAGTAAGTTATTAATAGCTAGTAAAGTGTGGAAACTAAATCAGTAAAATAGTTTGAAGACTGACACCAATCACTGAGTTTCTACAAGAAGTGTTTGTTGTGGCGAACATGCACCCTTTTATTTGAGATGGGGGGGAGGGGGGTGGGGGGCGCACTAATTTTTTTTTAATGAATCAGAACTTCAAAGTCCTCTCTTTTTTTCTCATCAGCAATGCCTACTTGAAACTTCAAAATAAACATCGCATTGATTTTTTTCAAGCAATAATAGACATTTTTATAACTTTTCTAAAATCTACTAAGTAATGTTTTTTCACTTTTATCATATCATGGAACTAACATTATAGGTTGATTTTAATAAGGAGATGTTCTAGGAATCTAATTCCCTTCCTAAAGAAACAAAATCATTATCCTTCATGGAAAAATTGAGTCGTCCATGTCTGACATGTAAGCTTTAATGAATGGATTTCTTTTTTATCATTCTTACTTCATCATTTTGTGAATCTCAAAGATCCCATCCCAATGGGAACCCATCGCATCATTCAGAGTCAGAAAGGCTAGTCCCTTGGACTTGTTAGAGATATTAGAGCCCAGGAGAGCCTAGCCCAATAGAATATTTCCACATCATTAAGAATCAAAGAGGATAGTCCCCTAGACCTATTAGAGATGTCATAGCTCTAAAGAGCCCAACAAAATAGTAACTTGATGCATCACTCAAATTCATAGAAGGCAATCCCCTGAACCTATCAAAGATGTCAAAGCCTAGGAGAGCATGACCTAATGGGAGATCATCGCATCATTAAGAGTTATAAAGGTGAGTCCCCCAGACATATCAATTTTATTAGATCATGGCCCAATGAAAAGTTATCATGTAATATAATGTTAATATGAACTTGTTGCCACTTATGACTCAAAAAAATTAGAATGAAGTATAAATGGTTGATCAGGACCGATTGGGGTGCACCACATGTCCTTGGGTGAAACATCACCTAACCTAGGATAAAGGCATGGAGTAGGGAGTCATGTTTATATGATGACCATTAATAAAAACTAATAGATGGATGACACATGTCAAAAATTAGGGGCTAATTGAAGAAAATATAAGGAATGTGACCTCGTGCCTACCACGCACTCATCATTAATGAAATAGGAATATGGACTTGATTAGATAGTTTTTAAAAACATCCCATCACCATTGATATATCCATCTGGTAGTGGAGGATCATGGGCTCTAAATCCAATTCTATATTTGGAAGTAAAAGGAAAAATCTCACCACCAACTCAAATTTCAAATTCATAACAAGTGAGTTGCTAAATGAAATTAATGCATGGAGATGTGTGCATAAGATTTTAAATCTTAAAAGAGGACCATTAATGGTTACCATTGTTTTCTTACAATAAATATCTCACTTCTTTCTTTTAAAGTTACACATAACCCATATATCTTGTGCCTTTGACACCCTAACACTTCTTAATTTCTCCTTTGTCTTAATCTAATGGTCGCTACATCCTCCAACCAAAAGACTGATCCTAAATACCAAGACATCACTTTCCCTATCAGTTTAACCATGTATAAACACTACAATGACATATTCAAATTAATCAAGCATGTCCCTGATGACTCTAGCGATGTTGATGACTAGTTGTTTGAATATAAGGATGCCCTTCGATTGTTTAAATGATGTAGAATCTATAGAGCCACAACCAAACCAAAGGTGTTTCCCTACACCGACCTAGTAGGAGACATCCTCTATAAGGACATCTGAATGTAGGATGATATTATTGATTAGGTGTGTTCACCCACCTCTTGGCACTAAATTGACAACATATCTGGGATTACTTTCAAGGCATACTACTCTATCCCATAATTCTTGTTCTCATATGATGTAGTAGCAGTGTCAGTCTAAATGAGCAATCACCATATCTATGACATCCTCTAGGACTTGGATGAAAACCTAGACTCCAAGTGGATCAATAAATAAAAAATCAATACCTACATAATTTGCACCTTCCAATAAGAGGTCTTAGTAGGCATGATCCTACTGAATCAGTTGTTATAAAACTTGAATTGCTAGCATGTCAAAAATATGTGGGTGCCCTTATTACACATGATCTTATATCACTCTAACATATCAAACCTTAGAGGATTTACCAACCTAAAGTTAGTCCATGGAATCACAGATGCATATAATGGGGGAAACTTATACATGATGAACTACATAATCGATGTCATATGTAGGATGTTCTTGTTTAACCCATCATCCTTTCTTACATGGGTTCCTAGTGGCCAAAATTTCCACATGGTTTTATTAAATATTTTGGGCTTCCAATTTTACAAACATGTTTGGGATGTCTTTGACTACTTTTCCCTAGTGGTGTACCAAGCGATCAATGAAGCTATTATGCCCCAAATCTCAAAGATAATTTGGGAATCCATCATAGCTATAGAGGACTATTGGTAATATAAAATTGACATAGTGATCCAAGATGAGGGATTATTCAAGGACTCCTTACACCTAACATACTATGTGTGTTACCACCTAGCAAAGTAGGATATCACTTATCAACTTGTGAATGGAATCTTCAAATTTTGCATAAAATGTCAGCAAAAAGCATACTCTCCACTCTTGATCACCATACAAGGTCACATCTATATAAAATTCCCCTCCATATAAAATATGGTGGATGGGCAAGACTCCTTCACCCTAGTAAAATGAAAGATTTGATAGTGGTACCCCAAGGGGTGATTTGGACCCACTTGGTACAGTATTCATCTTGACTCAACATCAACTATGGTTATTAGGTTGAGGAGGATGATGAGCTATATATAGATATCATTGATGACTAGGAGGTGATATCCTAGATAGCATCTGAGAGGAAAAACAAGGGGAGGAAGGCTTGGGTAAGCCCCTTGGTAACCCCTCCAACTCCTGCTTGGTCTACAAAGGACCTAATTCCAACTTTTTCAGCCATCTCTCAGAGAATCTTAAATGGAGTCCCATCACCTTCTCATACTCAATCCATACCTCTACCTCCTCCACTTTATCCTAGTGTTATGCCTTCGCCTCCTCTAGTATCACCTTCCACTAAGCCCATATAGCCCTGAGCTTAGACTACATAGTTCTAAGTAGCCGAATCATAGCCTACTCAACCAGTAACACCACAACCTTTGAGATTTAATATTAAGGGTAA
Source organism: Torreya grandis (assembly GCA_037957365.1). Lineage (NCBI taxonomy): Eukaryota > Viridiplantae > Streptophyta > Pinopsida > Cupressales > Taxaceae > Torreya > Torreya grandis. Next base: position 328,491 of record JARHVA010007901.1, on the reverse strand, counting down.
CTCAAATTTAAGCCACAAATAAAGCACCCATCCAAGTTCATCCTCTCACTCCTCAATCTCCTACCATTTCCCTTCTGCCTTTTGATCTCGTTGCATTCTAAATCCTTGATTTGTTTCCTATTGGTTCCTCTCTACCCCCTTTATTTACCATTATCTCCCCTCTAGATGTCACCTAAATACCCTTGGCCATGGTCCTTCTAAGCATCTTCACTTCCACTTTCCTTTCTATTCCACCCATATCACAACATGGAATCCTCTCGGTGCCTCCTTTGGGCATGCCCTCAACAACAAGTGTGACTACAACATTTGGGAACCTACTACCTCTAGTAGGGAACCTATTGATCCCCACTCCAATCACCCTGATGTTCCCTTCCATGGATCCAAACCCTCCTCCATCAGCTCTTACAACCTCGAATGTCATAGTTGGACCTTCCAATGTAGAGCCTAGAGTCGACCCAGATAAGAGGCCAAAGAAGAAATAGATGGTGACCCATCCTTTGACTCCTCCATCCATAGTAGCAATAGTCTAGCCATTATCTCCTCATCCCCCTCTCTCCCTTATCCAAGGCCCCACTAGATTCACCTTCATCTAGCCTATCTCATCCATATTGTTCCATGAGCCATTCTTGAGGGCAATCCCACCTCAGGTGAACCTCACCCAAGAATAATGGTGAGCTCAATTATTCTTATAGGTATCTCATTTCATTCTCCCTTATTTTACAACCATGTCCCCTCTGTCTCCACTCCTTTCATTTTCCCTCCTTCCACTTCATCCATCTGTCATCCACTCATCCTCCACCCTTCACCTCCATTTTAGACACACCTCCTACACCCCCAAAAACTCAAGGTATGGTCTTGATGTCACATATGACATAGATGGATGTCCAAGGTGACCTAAATGTGTAGTGGAGTTTGGAAAAAGCCTTTAGGAGTATATAGAGGGTGCTCACTCAAAGGTTCATCTAGGAGGGGAACCCAGTGATATGGAAGACCCATCAAGATCTATTTTCCTTCACCAAGGTGAGGACTGTTGTTAGAGAAGAGAAGATGGTCAAGGACCCACTGTTTATGCTTTGATCTACCCATGACATGTATAAAAAAACTCTTTGAGGATATGCAGAGCCAAGTCTGGACTCTTGAGGCCTAAGTGAAGAACATTTTCCTAGTTTTATTAATTATCTAGGTCAAGGATGCCCTCCTACTGCTTTTATCCATCTTGAGGAAAGTAGTGGGGACTAAAGACAAGACTGATATAATTATATAGATACACATACCTACATGGGGAGAATCACATAGATTGACAAGAAGTGCTAGAAGCTATAGGTCATAGTCAAAAAGGGGATGTTTCCATAGCTCAAACCAATGCTAGCATTAGATTTAGGTTTGTACCAAATCTATACCAAAAACATGAGAAAAGTGATGGAGGAGTGCATTGCCTTAGCCCGTACTACTATAGCATATTTGGAAGAGGGTGAGAATAAGATATTGACCTACTTCTAGGACACCAATATCTCAATGCTATTCCACCCAAATGGCCCTCTACTTGACCAAGGGGAATTCAGAGTCTACCTAGTTCAATTTGAATGGGTTATCAGGGAGAAAGTGGATAAGGAAAACTAGAAAGGAATTAGGGTAGTGTTGGACCTATCAACTCAATCCACTACAAACATCAACCAAGTTTCAAGTGTCTAGGCCTCGATGGAAATAACTTTTTAGGTCTCTTGGAGACTAGTAACTCAGGTAGAGGTTATCTTTAGGTAGCCTCCAATAAACCTGGTCAAGTTTGATAAGGAGTTTGATCTTGTGACAACCATGCTAGAATTCAAGAGTCCCCAATCAAAGCATTTAGGAGCAGGGCCCTCTTAACCACCTTTACATGTTTAGATATGGTCCCTATAGGTTTGTTACAGGTTTCCTAGGATTTATTTTGGTTTAATTTTTTAAAATATGGTTGTAACTGTAGTGAGTGGCTATCATGGCCCAAGATGGGATCCTCATGCTTTTTTTAGGTGAGCCCCAATCCTTATCTATTTATAGAGGATTTATATTATATTTTAAGATAAAAAAATTACTTGAAAGTGATATTGAATTATTTCTAGGATTTCACCTACATTTCTCTTTGCACAGTGGACTATAACATTGACCCATATCGATTATTGTAGTAATTTTTCACTCTTTTAATGAATACAAGTTTTGTTTTTGTAAAAGGGTCTTTTTGGTGTTTAATTTTCTTTCATAATCATGTTTAAATGATCAATAATTATATGATTAATTAGATTAACACTTTGTCACTTTTTTATGTCATGATTATGATGTTCTTAGCTATCATATTCTCTATGTGAGTTATTTTGTTTTATTTTCATAAGTATTGATCATTTTTGTGCTTAGATGCAAGTTTTTAGATGGTGTTTATGTGTTCTCAACAATAAAACCCTATTACTAATATATGGTAGGAATTCACATTGAAGTCATACTCTTGTTTTCTTCAGACTCTCCCCACTGTGTGTTCTTGGAGGTATAACTCTAGAGAAACTATATCTATAGTAGTATAATTATTCCATATTCACTTAGTTTAATGACCATTACATTGATATCATTTTAGACCTATAGGCATTCTTTTCTATCTTACCCTTCTATCTCTTTTGTGTTTATTTAGTAATTTTAGAATCCCCCCTTCCCCTTATCTTTATAAATAAAAAACCCAAGACTCAAAGTATTCATATCATAATTTAAACCATAAAAAACATAGTGTATTGAACTTATGGTGGTAATAATACATCTCTTCGAGATTATTCATGCATATTCCATTTCTGAAGTCTAATACCCACAACCATGCCCTGGGTTGATCCTAAATTAGCGCTAAAATTGAGGATGAAAGTCCTTAGTTGTCTCTACCTTGCCCTTTTTAAGGAATGCCCAATCTCATAGTCATCTCATGGTAAGGAGCAAATTAGAGTAAATAATAGTATCTATTGTATATGTGCGTTTAATAATGATAGGATTTTCGAAGCATTGTTATGTCTATGTTTTTGGTTAGAAAAAGTTACTTTGATAGTAATAATATTTTGTTATCCATGTTTTTTATTTTTTATTGTGTCAAGGCCAAGAAAAGCTCTAACATGATGGCATGCATCGTGATTTAGATATGGTAGAGTGATCATAGCAAAAGTGACTACCATGATAGTTTTGGGCAAGTAAATCATTGAGATGCTAACATGTGTCATCATCTTGGAAAGCCATAGACCATGTAGGAAAAGAAATAAAAAAGTTACTTGTGAATAATCATAACACTGGGATGATCTCATGTGTCATCATCTTGATGATGTAGATTCCTTATAGGATAAGTAAGAAACATCACAACTTCAGCCAAGTAGAACACCATGATAGTGATAGGTGTCATTGTTCAACTAACCCAAAGAGCATATATCAAAAGGAACAAGAATGACAATTATATGTAAGTGAAAGGATAGGATGATGACACATGTCATCATCTAGCTCATCCAAAGTCCTTGCACCAAAAGAGAGGAACACAACCTTTGCATGCAAACAACACATGGGGTTGATGACATGTGCCATTATCCTAGCCATGTAGAAAATGTAGATCAAAAGAGATAATTATGATAGTTTTATGCAATTTTATCATTGGGATAATTATACATGTCATCATTGCACTCACCTGGTGCTCGTGAAAATATAAAAAGTAGAATAATACACCTAGAGAGAATGAGACCATGGGATTTTAGCATGTGTCATAATATAAAGTAGCATAATAATTGTATTATGCCATTTGGCATTATCTCATCAATGGCTTAGCCTTGAGCTTTGATCACGTCATTATTGTTTTTGGCAATTTTGATGAAAATTAATGAAGTATCGATAGGCATTTTAAAAGGGGCCAGAAGCAATGTGAGATAAACATGCAGTGGTGGGAGTCCTAGTGCAGAATTGGCCAAGTCTTTTGAAATGGTAAGATTTGTTTTTTTAAACAAAATATGTGACAAATTCTAAACAATTTTGGAGAAAATCCTGAGCTTAGAATAGTTTCTTTGGCTCTGGTTTACTAAGCAACAAGATTTTAGCTACTTTGGGAATGAGAGTCAAATCTTCTGAATATACACCACCTTGATTTCACTAATCAGTGACAGGCCCCTTTCATTTCCCTTTACAATTGAGGAGTCTTTAGTATTTTCATAAATCATGTCACTAATATTATAGGTCAATTTTCACTTGAACCTCCTGGAGTCTAATTCTCATCCTGTACCAATAAACCCATTGTCCTCCATGGAAAATTGAGATATTTGTATTTGACAAGTAAGTTTTAATGAACATATTTATTTTTTTACTATCATTTTATGAATTTTGTAGAGCCTAGTCAAATTAAGGGGTGCCACATTTCCAATTGTTAGTCTAGCTAGTTCCCTAGACTTGTCAAAGATGTTTGATCTTGATCAAATGAAAAGGTGCTAGGTCACTATTTGTTATTATGCCCAATCCCCTAGACCTATCAAAGATTTTCAAGCCCAAGAGATCCCAACTGAATGAAGAGGTGATAGGTCATTAGTTGTCAGTATGGCTAGCACCATAGACCTATCAGATATTTTAGGGCCTAGAAGAGCTTGGTCAAATGAAGAGGTGTTAGGTTGACAATTATCAGTGTGATGAGTCCCTCTAACTTGTTAGAGATATCAGGGCTTAAAAGAGCCTAACTAAATAAAGATGAGCCTTGTTTATAGTTTTTAGTGTGGTGAGTCCCTTTGACTTATCAGAGATGTCAGATCTAAGGAGAGCATGACTAAAAAAGAGGTTCAATTTCATCATTTTTTAGTGTGGCCGATCATGCAAACATGTCAAAGATGTGAGTCTAGGGAGAACCCAATCGAATGAAGAGGCACCACATCACTAGTTGTTATTTTGGCCAGTCCCTCAGACCTATCAAATATTTTAGGACCTAAGATAACTCAATCAAGTGAAGAGGCACCACATTGCCAGTTGTCAATCTGGATAGTCCCCTAGACCTATCAGACAGATTAGAGCCTAGGAGAGACTAGTCGAATGAGTAGGTGTCAAGGCTTTATTTGTCAATGTGACTAGTCGCTCAAACCTATCTAGACCTATCAAAGATGGTGACACATATTACACACAAATTTTAAATAATGGATTAGCTAATTTATTTCCACAAAACAAAATTTATCATCATAAATTTCTATTATATATCTTGATTTGATAAAACATTACTAATTGACTATAAACTATGTGAAAGTACTATTGTGTATATCAAGAAAGACACACATACAACTTAGATCAAAATGCATAAACATTGTGACACAAACATGAAAAATAAAGAATGATTGATACAACACAGATTGGCAGAACAACTAGAAGGTATGCAATTATATTGAATATCAAAATTTGGTCTACCTTTGGATTATGGGAGATAGATGTACATATAGCTTTGGGATGAGGGTGCATCATCTCTCAAGCCAAGTTCAAATTTTAATCACAATCAGAACTAGTAGTGAAGAGTCATGCATGACAATCATAAACAATACATAACTAATCATTCATGAGAGACAAAAAAAAATTCACAAAAAAATTCTAGTTATGTGAGGCCACCCATAATGGCCCATTTAGAGAAATTTGTTACTATCTATTGTTTTATTAAATTTACAATTTATAGAATAAAGTTGACTCAGTTGAAGCTTTGCATGCTAAAGTCATAGGCTTTTCTAGAAGCAACCATGACTATGGAATTAACACTTGGATCAACTAAATTCTTGGCTGAATTTTACACGAATAAAGAAAGCCTCTTAATCAAGTAGAAACTTAGAAACTTACATAATTCCCATATGAAAACATAATTCCCAATGCATATAAGTGTTGAATGTGATGGTTATTTATATATTATTTGAAGCCACTTACAAGTGCATCACTACTAGTTACAACACATACAATTTATAACAAAGTTAAAAAGGTTTTGTTTCTTTTTTTTTCAAAATTGTTATTTTATTTTTAATCTTTGTAAATTCAAGCATGAATCCTAGTGTGGAAAATGCATATTTTCCAATTTTATTTCAAAATCAAATTAAACATAAGCAAATATGTGGAATAAATACATCATAAAGTTCTAGTCAATCGTAGAAACAAAGCTTTCTAAATATAGCATACACTTAAGCTTAACCAAAAAATGTTAGGATAAAAAAAAATAGAATTAAAAAATAATAAAAGCATAAACAATTGCATAATTATGTGTTCATTGTTTTTCATAGTATTAAAACACTACATCAAAACAAATTGAGAGACACTAACTTAATCAATTTAAATAAAATTCTCAAGCAATCTAAAAATAGTCTTATCACCTGTTGGGAAAAGAGAATTAAAATTACAAAACAATTCATTGCAAATTATAATATAGCATAATCATATTTCATTGAGGCAATTGAGGAAGAAATAAAAATAATAATATGGGCATAGGATATTTTCAAAATTTAATAAAAGCAGAGTATTGAGAATACTAATTTTGATTAAGTTCCATTCCATAGGCGAAGCTCAAAAATGATCAAGTAACAAAAAAATGGATAAACTAAAAAAAAAATCAATGTAAGCATATGTGACATGTACTTGGGAACAAAATATACCAACAGATTTCCAAAACTAATGGAAATAGCTATATTTAATACAATCTCCTTTATGCAATCACTCATATGCATGTGTGTTATGATAACAAGAAGGAATATGCTACATTGAGATCGATGTAATTTTTTTTGCCTGATAGCTATATGTTGATTCATAAGTGTTTCTAATTATATTAGATATCTCTATATTATTTCAAGACATTTACAAGTATTTTTTTGTGAGTTACAATATACATGGTTCTAAAGAAAGTTAAAATGTTTGGCATTTGTTTTTGCCCCCTTTTTTTTTTGTTAATACATTTCTATTTTGATTTTGTTACTAGCCACAAAATGAAGTTACTAAGTATTTGCTACTATATTATACATGATAACATTAATTAGATGTTTTTTAATTGATCTTAAACATATTTATATGTGGCATTGACATAGAAAATGCATAAATTAAAGCTTTTGACATGGAAGTAGATATTTGTTAGTATATGTTTTTGACAAGCAGATTGGTCTATACAAAAGTCTCTTGTGCTCATATACTATTGTTCATGAAATCATAAAGTCATTTCTTTGATGTAGTCAATCTTAGTCTTTGTATTAGACTATTTCAATTTACTAAGTCCTTTGTCTAGATAATAATCTTTAGAGTATCCATGTATGTCCTTTTCTTATTTTATAGAATCATGTGCCATTTATTGTTTCCAAGTAAATTTATAATGCAACCACAAAAAAAATTGATGTATTAGATGCATGTTATCTGAAGTTTATCAAAAGTCAAATCAAGCATAAGAAAAAATATCTAAGAAATGAGCAACAAAGTAATAGTCAATTGCAGTAAATAAAGTCTCTCGAATATCGCATATGTTTAAAGTCAACAACAAAAATTTAAAGATCAACACATATATTGAATCAAAATGTAATCAAAGCACAAACAAGATCATGATTATGGATCAAATATTTTTCACATTATTAAAACTTTTGTAGTAGTACAAATTCAAATAAATGAGTAAGTTATCTGAGCATTGACTGATTGAAAAACTTAATAAACAAAAATATACAATATAGAACAATAGTTTTGATCAATTTGCATTGCATGTTTCAATAAAAAAACAAGATAAAGAAACAAAAAATGAAACATGCATAAAACGATAAAAAAAAATGTAGTGGTATATGACATTCAGCTGCAGAGAAAGCACATGAATAGATTTAGAAAACAAATGGATATAGCTACATTGAAAACAAGTTATATTGTGTAGTAGTATAAACATTTTTTTTCTTTCAAGAGGCCTTTAATCTTTAAATCAAAATCATAAATTATCATATTCTCAAACTATTAAAATTCTATTATTTGTTTCTAACCAAATTTTTTCCTTCTCACTAAATGCAATGAGTTAGAGATAGATACTAGCCTCAACATTATTTTTTTTATAAACATTTCAAATGAGATATTTTATACTTGTCATTTAATATATTCATAAAAATGTACTTCCTTGCATGAAGAAAATGGGTGCCTTTAATACCATTCCTAATAATGTTCTTGAACAATATTATTGGTGCATTTACTATTCATAATATTTCTTAAACATGAGAATATAAATGTTTTTAATTGTCATTTATGACAAGTTGAAAATAAATTATTTAATGTTATTATTTTAGAAAATAAATTGGATATGTATATGTTAGCTCAAATAAAGTAACATTTCAAAATATGAAAAAACAATAACTGCAATATTATAGCATTAACACTTACAATCGTCATGTCTTCTTCAGTTTCACCATCTTTGAGATAGAGCTCATATTGATTTTAACATTTTTGATACCTAACTATTGTATCAACCATTGAACCTACTGCATATGTATTATTTGATTTCACAAGATCATGTATCATGATATCTAGAGTGAGTTTGCACTCATTGCATGCAATTGTAATGTTTTTCACAGTTGATTTCATGTTTAAGATAATACAATATTCAACATCACCTCTTTCATATTGACTTCTATTTTTATCATAAACTGTATGATGTGAATATTATTACTAGCTAAGAACTGAGGTAAGAACTTGTTAATCAATTCATTATTGATATTGATAGTTATTATCCATTGACCAAATTTGTCAGCAAGATTTGCATGCACCATTTATTCCTTCAATGAAAAATTTGGATTGTTTATGAAATCAGGACCATAGACAACCAATATTTCACCTTCAAAAACATTACTAGTTTTTTTTTGTTGAGAGGTCAATGATTGGAACCAATATGCTTTGCCCTATAATTGCACTATAACAACAATTTTGAAATTGAGTCCATGAATATAAATATTGTATATTATTCTATAATGACATTTTTTTCTTTGTTTCAATTTAAAAACTAAAACCAAATCACAAGTTGCATGTGAAAAAATAACAAACTACTTGTTATGGATGTTAGGGCCCCAAAACAATCTAGGCAAATAAAATATTACCATTTTTGTGGTCTCTATTACTTTATTTCTATTTCCAAGTCTATACTTTGTTGTTCTAATTCTATTTATTATTTAATATTTACTTGGTTTACCTCTATTTTCTAGTCAATATTTTCTTCCAGTCCCATATCTATTTTATGTCTATGTTACAACATTATCAACATCTTGGATTTTCAAATTATTAAAGAGAAACAAACTAAACAAAAAGAAATTGTCAGTAGGCAAAAAAACTAAGTTGTCACAACTAAAAAAAATATTACCATTTTATCGCTTTCATTTCTCCTATTTGCACATCTTGTTCAATGTATTTTGATGGATCCATATCCAAATTCCTAGATACATTCTTTATAATTTCATAAACATCTTTTTGATTTGAAGATGAAAAAACAACAAAAAGAAAATAATGCATAATATAGGTGATGCATTTTGTCTATTACTCTGTGTTTCTCTATTTACATATATAGTTTTACTTATAGATTACGACAAAAGATTTCAGATCTTCTATATGTGATGTTGTTAACTAGAAAACAGTAAGAAAAGAATTATGAGCATCGAAAAACAATAACTTGTGATGTCTAGAAACACTATTTTTTTAGATGTTGCTTCTTTTTTTCCTTTTCTACGTTAATTTTCTATTGATTATTGACAATGAAAAATTCCATTTTCTAGTTATACTTGGTGTATGACAATGACATTACACAATGTAAAAAACAACTTTTGTGTCTTTGCAAAGTCACTATTGTTATTTTGGAAAAGAAAAATTCGAATGAAACCTACATGATGGTTTGTTCAATAGGCATCACAAACACTGAATCAAGTATTCTAGATATTTACATTTGTCCAAAAGTGATCTATTAAAGTACCTACATCTGTTGTCATATTTGATATCAAATATTAACCATGCCTATACATTATTTTAAAAATTAATTATCTAAATATTTTTTGCTTAAGCATGTCAATATTGAAGATTCTAGCAAATATGATGTTGGTTTTAGGTGTCAATCCAATAATTGTTATTTCTATAAATACTAATACATCATCTATTGGTGTATTTGGTACCAAGTATATATTTACTATCTATATCGATGCATATAAATATGATATATCATGTGTCATAGTCTCCATGTTTAGTGTAGAAAATAATTTTTTATTTCTCAATACAATGATTTTTATAAATCATGACATTATCCCATACACATCCATTGACAAGTGAGAGTCAAAATTTTGTGTAAGAACCAAAATATTTTATATTTGGATAGTTTTATTTTATTGGAAACATAAAATTTTTGCATCCTTAAGTTCATATACATGTGTGATGCAATCTAGATGCACTCACAAAATCCATGTATTCATTTGGAAAATAGTGAGGCTATTACATGTTTCAAGAACTTTTGCAAAAAGAGGCAGACACTATGTAAAATTTCCTAGTCTTTACATCTCAAAATTTACTTTATTGCACATCAAAAAGTTTTATAGTTCTAAGTTATTCATAAGATACAATGATTTTAGGTTTTTTACTTGTGAAAGTCCATTATAGATAATTCCATCACTTGACAATAGCAGGATCAAGTGCTAATGCATCCATTGTAAGCCCTTGTGATCTATGTATTGTTTGAGAACATGCTATCTATATTGAAATTTCTTCATGTATGGTGGCCATCAATTTTTAATGTAAAATTTCCTTGAGATTATTGTTATTGGAGTCTAATTTTTGATAATTTATTCATTATAAAAGCTCTTCATTTTTTATGTTACAATGCTGCAATTTTAATGTCAGTGAATTGTATCCAAACTATGTCTACTTATCCAGGTGTGATAAGCAAAATTAATACTAAGAGGGGTGGGGGGTGAATTAGTATTATATATAATTTTACTTTAAAACTGAAATCCACAAAAAAAAATAACAAAAAGAGATAACATAGTGACACCACATTTACATGGAAACCCTTTTGGGAAAAACCACAAATGATGAGTTGCTTAGATCTACCATCCAAATATATCCAAAAATATAACTTAATACAAAGTGTTTATAGGCACCAACCCACTAGAGACATTGATTCCCAACACCAAGCACCAACACAATAAATTTTAAAGCCCTAACCTCCTAGAGACATTGATCCCCAACACCAAATAAATTATCTTTAGAATAACACTTTGATTTATTTTCTTCTTCACTCAAATGATATGAATAAACAAAATTGTACTCTTTCTCTCTTCCTTCTCTCTCACACTAATATGATCTTCAATCAAGTTGAATGCTTGTAATACTTACCCATCTCTTCTCCCTTATATAGATTTTAAAGGATATGTCCCATCGAAGAGGAACCTCTTCAACAAAATATATGACCATTGAATCTTTTGTCGATAATTCTATTAACATTTATATTCACTTCTGACAATAATTCCATTTACTTCTGGTAACAATTTCATTTGACACTTCTATTCACTTATGGAAACAATTTTGTTTGACATTTCTATTTGCATCCATTACAATTCCTTTGACATTAATGAAAATTATTCCAACAAGGTGTATAATTCTTGATAATTCCATAAGCACCATTCACCAATCCATATTATATATCATAGTTTCCACCAATATCATCAATTTGAAAACAATTGTATTAGGTAAGTAATTCTTTTCATTATTTTTAATGATTTCATCAAATAAATTCCTCTTTCTATCAATAACATTCAACGTGTAAGTCTATTCATTAATAAGTGCAAGCATTTTCACATTATGTATTTTAAAATCATCATTATTGTGGAATAAGAAAGGAAATGTTGGTTCATAAGGAATAGATCTATAACATACATTATTCAAGTATTCAATGTTTGATATTATCTTTAAACAAGTTTTGATGTGGTTCAAGATGGAAATAAATTGAATGCCACTTTGATGAATGACTTGTCAAAGCTAAAAGCATTTTACATTGTCAAGCCAAAAAGTGTATGAATTTTTCTCTCCATTCAACACCAGCTCTTGAAAAATCCATCTTGAATAGGTGATGTTTAGTAAAAATCATTGATAAATATAACATCAATATTTGTAAATGGATTTGTGGGTGATTGCATTATTTGTCAAACTCTTTTGTCAATATTGAAAAGTATTTGACTTTATAGTAAAGACATTTCATCAATAAATAACACACACAATTTTTGATAGAATTTTTTCAATGTATCCAAAGTATTTGAACCTAATGTCAGCATCTAAGTAGATGTATATAGAATTTAAGAACTAGCATGTGCAATCAGGCCATTTGCATTGTATGCCATTTTGATAATGTATGAAATATTCAGACCTTTAATTTTTAAAGGATCACTTTCAAGTTATTTGTTGTATATGTAAACTAAAGTTTCATATAACATTTTCACAGTGATTTTTTTCATATACATGTTACTCCTGTTAAGTTCAAATAGATTGGCTTATTTAGCTCTGGCACTTTTTTTATTACAATATATTTGAAAATCACTTCTTGTTCCCTACATCTGCTTTTTTCAAGTTCAAGTGTTCTTTCTTGTCTACCCATCAAAAAAGTATGTTTTGTTATTTGAAACATTTTTCAATGTTGATCATCGACTAGTTTATGATTTCTTATGCAATGCAAATTAGATGCTATGAAATATGCATGAAAATTGTTCTTGATTCGATCATTCTTTGTCTTCAATAATAACAAATAATGAGTCAGAAATAATATCTATATTCTCTAAAATAATGTCACTATTGCCCTGCTTTGTTATTGACATTGAAATAAACATGCTCTCAATCCTTTTTACTTATTTTTTATGAGCAAGGTATGCAATGTCTACATGTTGATGTTTTTCTTTAGTGTGTCTTCATTTTCATGACAAGGTATAAACAACATCATCTTTTCTCTATAATAGTTTTTAGGATCTACATGGATATTGTATCTAAAATGTTGTATGATGCATGATTTTTTTATGATTCTCATTATTTACACATTTACCAAGTTAATATGCAGCAAATTTAGCTAAGCATATATGTTCTAAATGCATTGCTATTGCAACATATTTATCTATAGGATAAACACATATTACATCCTCTGAAGTGTCTTGCTCTTGTGCTAATAGTTTTGGACTTTTCAAAATGTATATTATTTTTGCCTCTAGCGATGTGTTTATGAAAATTATTTTCCTTGAACTATGATGTAAAGGCAATGATAATAAAATGTCAAAACCTTACCAACTAGACATTTTTTGATGTTGTAGGAGTGTATTTACCAAAGTTTTTTTTATGGCTTGCAATTTATTATCATTATTATGAACAATTTCATCACACACATTTTGAAATGAATTTGTTAGGGTACAATCAAAGTTTTTCATAGAAGAGAAGGAATATGTTGTAGCACCATATGCATCAAGAATAAATTATAAATGTGTGAATATACCATAATGATGGGAGTTATTTTACAAATGCATTTACCCAAGCATTGCATGGATGTATTTTTAGCATTATAGTTGGCTTTGAAATATAAGATTACAATGAGAGTATATATTATGTTTCAGACAATTTTGCTTCTTGTAAAAACATATGGAATGTTGTGTCTTTGCTAGATTTTTTATTAAATTGAGAAAAAATCTTGTGCCATTCTCATTGTATAACTTGTTGGTTTCATCCAATGGCTCTAATATTATCTTGTTTTCATTGGAGGCATTGGCAAATTGAATCTGCAATGTGAATATCTATGTTCTTTTACATATGCTTGTATGATGATGTGTTTGTATTTTAACCAAATCACCATTAAGCAACATCGAATCACAAGATATGTATTTGTCTAAAAAATCTTTGATTTTAGTATTACAAGAATCTCCATATACATCCTATACCCAAAGCATGGAATATAGATGCTCATTGTAGACACCTAAAATTGGCCATAATTGGCTTCCAACCAAACTTCAAATTGATGCCTACCAACCATCTGTCTATGTTGTACATCTTCTAATCTATAGCATAATTAGATGGTAGCTACTCTCACACCCAAACAATATAAAAATATGATAGTCCTATTAAGATCATATTCAGATGTCGTCGGCATCACCAAAATTAAAATTATGTTGAATCTAGAATCAAGAACATTGTGTGTGCCTAAAAACCCTGTTATTGATTTATTTCTTATACATTCCATTATCATCTACCTTTACATTGACAAATCAAACATATCAGCCAATATTTATCCCTATTTACCATCCTTGGCTATACTTTCCTTTATTGAGGATACAAAGACAACTTATCTCAAAGTTTGGAGGAAACATAATCAATGACCAACAAAGATCAAAACAATATTATTACAGTCCAAATCTGTAGCAAGTTCTTGATAGAGCAACTATTCAAAAGAGGTGTGGTCTAGTAATTTAAATGAGTGACTATTCTAGTTTTATTAAATGTTGATCAGGATGTGCATCTCCACATCAGTAGGAGCAATAGAAACATTTACCTTTGCCTTTCCATTTACCTTACCATTTTTCATTTTCCATTCACCTTGTCATTGTTCCATGGCCTACCATTTACCTTACCTTATCACTTGGGGGCAATCCTCTTATGATTATATCTAATTCTTATAGTATCACCATCCTTGAACAATGCCATATCATATACCATCCCACCATACCCCTCACTATTAGACCAAAGCTTGTTTTAACCTACCATACCTACCCTTTTTGACCTTGGTTCCATTAGTTCTTCCTGCATCTTCTGTGAGGGTATTTTGATCCAATTTTACTAGTTTTAGAATTCTATGTGTAATTGGTAGTCTGTGAAAGTAGTATGATAGTGGATCTAATAAGTTATCTTTCATTTACATTTGACTAGTTCCACTAATTGTAACTTCATTTGGGTAAATCAATATTCCACCTTGTGTTACTAATTATAACTGATTATGGATAAATTAGTATGAATAACCTATGTTATTGTTTCCTAACTATAACTGCCTATGGGAAAATTAGTAACAACATCTTTTATCATGCATTATCACATCACCTTATCTTTATTATTTTTATTTACCTTGTCATTTGCCTAAATTTTAGAACTTGTGACCTAGTTAGATCTCACCACCTTTTGTGTGGGTGGACCTACTATGACTTGAGCTCCTCATGAGACTACGTAGGTCATGCTTAATTCACGTTGAGGTCAACTCAGTTCCTTTTTTCCATATGCTCTTACCTCTTTGTAAGAAACTTAATATAATTTTCTCATCATTTTTTGAGTGGTATCTTGTCAATCTCTAATGATTTAAGATACCCAAAAAATCCAAAAACATTCAAAAATTTCAAAATCCAAAAGCTTTTGTCCTATTTAAACCTAGTAAGTAATCCTTGATCTACCCTATTAGGGAAAAATCCATTTGTTGATTCTAGTTAATTTTACTATCATTGGGGGTGTGATATTCCCTTTGCATATATCCTTGCTTGGGGGCACCACCTATTTATCCTTACACTAAGTCTTCAATCATAAATATTGACTTCGTTAATGAATGGATATTTGTTGTTGTTTTTACTTTCAATCTTTATATGTGTTTGTTTATTTGTTTGCATTTGTTATTGTGCCTTAACTTAGTCTATATGAGTTTATTAGATGATTCCTTGTACATTATTATCAAGTCTATCTTTATTCATACATTGACATTATCATCATGTTATTTATCATTGGTGCATTGGTTTCAGTTGTTTATTGGATCAAGAGTTGGTCCTTTTGTATATTTTGGTTAAATTTGTCACAGTGTTCTATATCATGGTACATATTATCATGTGCTACAAAAAACTTTAGCTCAAGAAATATCATAAGTAATGGAGCTATAAAAACTTCTCCTTGGTAACCTTGGTAAATCCTCCCTCCATCCTTGATCAAATCAACCCCTTGACATTTTAGTTGTATCAATGCTAATAAGGATGATCATCTTTGCATTGGTAGAGATTACTAAATCATTAAAATTGATCAATTCTTATTCCTCTAATCATCTCTTTCATCACTTTGTGAATCCTCATATATATTTTTATTTGTTTCTTCTTCAATCATTAGACCATTACATCTACGTTATCACCCCTCATCTTTAATTTGTATTATAGATTATATCCTTGAGTTATACTTGTTAATCTACCCTACTAGGGCATGACCAAAACATCATTATTCAACCCAGGTCATCTTAATGATTATAACCACATGTGGGCCAATCATTATTTTGACTTATCAACCCTACTTGTGCATTTGCTTGTGCCACTAATTATAACCACCTTTGGTCAAATCAAACCTTTGTTACTGATTATAACCACCTTTTACCAAATCAATACTTTTTGAATCAATGCATCAAAGCATTATCTTAATTGGATTAATCTCACCCGTGGGTTAATTTCATTCTTCTTCTTACTTCATTTCGATGGAACATCTATCAATTGTATGTGTCATCCACTCCCTTGAGGGGGCATCATTATAGGCTTCCTAAACATTGTTTGGATATTTTTATCCCATCATTACCTTCTTCATTTATTAAACCACATATTTCATTATTTGAGAAGATGTTACTATGCCTATAGCTTGAAACATCTTCCCAAATAGGGGCAAACAGTAGACACCTAAAATTGGCCACAACTAGCCTTCGACTAGACTTTAGACCGATTCTTACCAACCATTGAAAATTAATCCTAAGGTTGATTAAATGTCCCAATTTTTACTTGTGAATCATTAATCAAAACTCATAATCATGTTTAGACATCTCTACTTTGGGTATTCTATCGTATGTGACAATAACCTCTCACAGATTCAACCCTAATCACCTTATGGCATGACAACTATCAATTTGGCCTATAGATCTATTAAGTGGGACACTTGCACACTCGAACAAATCTTGAAAGATATAAAAAGTTAATTAAAATCAATTAACAAAATAAACATGATTAACTGCCTAGTTGAATTATACATTTCAATTAATGAATATCTAAAAAAGAAAAATATCCTAGCCTTTCGTCATTGCCTTTATGAGATGTCAAGCTCTTTGAAAATATCCTAAAATATCTAATTTGAGAGACATGCCTAGTAATTATAAATCATAATTACTTAAAAACTATTAACTTTACTAAAGTTAGTTTTAACTCACTTTGGGTGAGAGTTAATTCTTAAGGCTATAAATACAACGCCTTGCCTATTGGTTTTTAAGTTTTTTTGGTGTAAATTTATTATGTACAATTATCTTCAACAAGCTTGGATATTTTAGAGTTATAATGCCTAAATGCCTTACTAGTAAGGTCACCATGCTGAAATACTAATCCAAGAAACATCATTCCAAGGTGCCAAGAAGGTAATGAGCCAAGAAAACCTCTATTATCAAAGACTTCTTGATGCACAAGTTGAGAAAGTCATTCAATAAAGCCATTTGGATCTCCCAAGGAAGGTAAAAGAGTTATGTATTTTATGTTTTTGTTGTGTTTTTATTTAGTTTTTGTTACCTAATATCTCCCTATTGTCTAAGCTATAGGTGTTAGGATTTTAGTGTGTTGATTTAATTTATTTTATGAGATTAACATAAGACTAACCTCCCCATAATGTAAAATTCCTAGTTCACATGTTGGCACACCTAGTGGGACTCTCAATGATCCCATATAACTAAGGAGGATGATATGCTCCTTTTATTTTTGCCAATGGATACTTAAAAATCTTCAAAATTTGAGTTTTTAGTTCATTTTTCATGTATTTCTATTTTTAGCAACTCATAGGTGATCAATGCTATTTTATTTAATATTTGATAGTGACTTACATCAATTTTCCTAGATTGATGTCACTTACCAGAACCAAGGTCAATCCCTATGCAAACCAAAAAATAAAACACATAATAAATGTGACTAATGAGGATTTTTTTTAACTTTTATAGCTTTTATTATGTGTCTAAGAAATTGCATATTACTTTGTCTGACTATTTCCTTACAGGATCTAGTGATAATTGTTGGTTTTAAGCTCATTTTACTAACAATGTTTTTATGAAAAACATGTGTTTTTATGTGTTTTTTTAGGATTTGACATCGATCCCTATGTATTGGCATTATTCCCTATGGGGATCAACTAACATTGATCTCAATGGATCAGCATCGATCCCTGCATAGATCGACATCGATCCCTACATAGATCGACATCGATCTCTCTGAAACAAAAGATAAAAAACTCGAGAGCTCATTTAAAAAAAAAAATTCTCACTTGATTTTGGTCTTCTAAGCACATAAAAACTCTAGTAATTTGTAGGTCTTAAGGTGAAAAAATCAAAGTTTAACCATGGTTAAATCTTACACACTTTGTATTTGGTGCCTAGAATGAAATTAGTTTTTTTAATCCTTATTTGTTTTTTCTAAAGTTTTTTTTAAATTTTTTTGAAACAATTAATGCTAAGGTGCCTAAACTTCACAACATACTTTGTTTTGGTGCATTAAAATGAAATTTCACATTTAGTTAAATACTCGTAAGAGTTGTTCATTTTATGCTTATTTATTTCTACCAAATCGAGTGATGCGTGTATGTTCTCCCCCATCCCGTTTAGGGGACTCAGGTGACAAAAAACACTCATTCTTTTCCTTTATCAATTTATTCTAAAATCATGAAAATAAATTATCTAAGAGCCTCCCCAAATCCGTATGCTTTGGGTGACCCCAAAATTATCCTAAAGTGTTGTCACTTGTCTTTATTTTCATGCATTTTGGCTTGTGAGAGGGAGTTCATCACCTCCTCATAGGTTATCTAGTGAAACATTGACCCAATAATTCATTTCCTATAATAATTTGAACCCCACTCCATGGTGGGGTATATAAATTGAGCTAGTGAATTACTAGGATGGTAGTTTGAGTGGTTAAACTACCTCTATTATCGACTATTGCCCTCAAAACATATGATCAACTTAGACATTGCACTAAATTGAGCAAGGGAAAGATGTAGTGGTTATGAAAAGGACAAGAACTTTTTACAAAAAATAGTTTGATGCAAAACCAATTGATATGAGCATACTTAATGTTAGCTACACTTGGGACCATCTAGAAATGAATGAAAATTGATAGTTTAGAATAACCCCACTTATCATAGACATGTTGTTAATGTATGGAGAGTAAATCAAATTTCCATGTCATAGTAAAAAATATTGAGAGAAGAGGGGGCATAAAAACCCTACTTTTAATGAGATTTTACTTTTTAGATTAATGATTTAAAACTTGTCAAGAGTGAGTATATTGAAGAAACCCAACAGTATTATCTAACCTTCTCAATTTTAAGATTTAGGACATTACACTTAGGTTTTTATGTCATTTTTATCCTTTATTACATGGTCTTGATTCAAACTATATATTTTTATCTATCTTACAAAATCAAAATGAGTCTTGTTTATACATTACTCCTTTATTAGAGGAGGTGTTATGCCGCTCATTTACCTTAATCTTTTAACAAATTTTGTTTATGTGTCATTTGATTGAAAAGGGTGTCATTATGCTACCCAATTAATTTCAATTCTTGTGCCTTTAAGTCTTGAAACAAAACATGGATTACATATTTAGAGCATGATAACATTGCTATCCTACTCAAATCATTTCAAAGACTTATTGCCTTGTGTCTAATTTTATAATTTTGAAACCAAATCCACATGTGACTGTTGAAACCTTTACCTAGTGATATTATATCATTCATTCTTGTCTACCTTTTTTTGTGTTGAAAGAAGCCTAGTTTCTAACTTTATTTCAAAATTAGCCTTGATAAGTTCAAACCCAAAAATTGATGGATTTTTGCCTATGCCTTTTTTAATTTTGGCCTAGATAATGATATTTTAATTTTGGCTTATGTAACTTAGGTTAATTCTTTATTAAATTAGAAAAATATTGTTTGTGATTAGATTTGGAGAAGTAGCCTATCTCGATATGCCTAGAGTTTCATGCCTTATACCAATTGACCAAGTTCATGTTTAAATCTAAATGCCTAGTTTATGCTTAAGTGTTTCAAAAAATTTAGATTAAATCTCATACCTTGTTTTATTTAAAGTCTACATTTTGTGCCTTTTCTAAAAGACCTAACACATCCCTGATTTGAGCCTAAATTTTATGCTTTCTCTTAAGGACCTAACAACTTTTTTTTTATGTCAATTAGACTTTTTTGGAACACTTTATACCTAGAGTTTGGTATTCCATTTTTTATTCATCCACTTGACCTTTTTGTGTAAGACATTTAAATTTAGACATTTGATGTTAGATTATTTCATACCAAGTTTTAGTACAGATCTTTTTAGAGATACACCTCCACTTTTTAGACCAAGTAGGTCTATGTTTAGACCATTTGTCCTTTGGACATTGTTTTTAAGATTTTGTAGAACTCTAGATGTTTTTATGAAATATTCACCATTGATTTGGATATGTCTCATTAAATTCGTAGTCGAGCCATGCAAAATCCAAGTTATGATAACATGGTAACACAAATTGATTTTGATCAAGACCCTTATGGTGAAGAGGTGGTTTTTGAGATAGATCCTTATCATCCTTACAATAATAAATATTGGGAATGAATCCAATAGCTTCAAGATCAATATGTGGTGATACCTTCTTTGGGATGATTAATGTACTAAGTTTTCCATATCAGCACTCATGGTACCTAATCCCCCACCCATACCATTAACCCTCCTTCAGATTGTGCGAGCAACCAAACTCCACAATATCCAAATATTACCATTCCAAGACCTCATCCTTTGGTTCATGACACCAACCAAGATTCATGATGCCCCAAAATTACCATTTCAAGACATTATCCTTTGGTTCGTGATAGCAACCAAGCTTCGTAATGCCCTACCATTACCATTCCAAGACCTCACCCTTTGGATCACAATATCAAATAACCTTTGTAAGGTGCTACCATCACTATACTAGGACATAATCCTTTTAGTATGTTAATAACCATGCTTTGCAATACCATACCATTACCAAGACCTCATTGTTTGGCTCATGATAGAAACCAAGGTTCACAATACCCTACCATTACTATTCTAGTACCTCTTCTTTTGGGTCACAATAGAAATAAAGATTCACAATGCCCTACCATTATAATTCTAGGCACTTCCATGTATGGTAGCTTGTTATCCCAACAAAGTTGTGTAATTACAATTAGATAGGTCTTAGTTACTATCCTAGGCTGGCAATCAGCTTTTTTCAATCCCATCATAGATAAGTCTATCAATATCTAATGACTAGTCATTATTATGTCATTTTTAACCATCCCCTACTTTAGAAAACCCATACCAATTTTTTAGCTACAATAGAGGCAATCAGTAGCTCTCTGGCATAGCCAATCATTTGAAGACTAAGATATGTTCAAAATAGGTATTTTACAACTGCTTGTAAACCAAGGCCAAAGGAATCAACCGATCCATGATGTTTTCATTTAAACACCTATTTTTGATGAATCAACTTGTGATGAATCACCTTTTGATATTACCTCTATTATCAAGGAGTCTCACTCTGACAAGCTATTCTTTATTAAATTAATTCTTAATGATTATAACTGTCTTTAGGCAAATCATTATCTTGACCATTGTCATATTTTTAAAAAGCCTCCCTTTGACAAGATAGTCTTTGTGGAGTTTTTTTTTTTAAAAAAATTCCCTTGTTAAGAAGTCTCACTTTGACAAACCAGTCTCTGTGGAGCCCACTATGCCACCATAGGCCATTACTAGTCTGAAACCAAATATTAAATAAGACATCATTATATTAGCATCCATAATTGAAGAAGAATAAGAATTAAAGTTAGGTTTTATTCTTGAACTGACATCAAATTTAGCATTATAATTAGACTCAACATTAGTCTCAACATTGGATTTAGAGTTCCTTATGTCAGACTCAGATTCATAATCCGAATACATTCATGGTTGTTACAACGTGGGTTACACATGCCTTGTAGATCAATTTGAATATATTTATGATCCTTATATGGTTTTAAAGGATAATTACTTCAGCATAAAACAAGTTCTCCTAGTATCTTCTAGAAATATTGTGTTGCCTCTTACTATTCCATTACCATTCCATTACCATTCCACATGCCATTAACACCAACCAACATATCCATTATATTTACATTCCACCTCCCACAAGTATTGATTAAGATCAAAAAAATCATACCTTGTTGAATTACATCCATGGAGACATATCAGTTGAATAATATTAAGGTGATCAAGACCAAATTCATGCAAAAAAAGAACAATCTCCTAGTGAAACATTTTCGGAGGCACTAGAGGGAAATGAAAGTCCAAACTCAATATCTTCTAGTGAAACTTTTTTGGAGGTGATAGAAGACAATAAAAGTCAAAAGTCAATGTTCCTTAGTGAAACCTTCTCAAAGATGCTTTGGGACAATCAATAAAAAATCATTAGTGAAAAACTCATCGAGGCACCAATAGATGAACACAACCATTCTTCACTACTTGATTAAGAGATTATTCAAGATAAAAATCATACAAATTATAATCTAAAACATTATAAGATGTTATATAATCTTAGGACCAAACAATAAAAAAATATGATGGTCCTATTAAGATAATATTAGGAAGTCTTCATCCTTATCATGAGTAAAATTGTGTTAGATTTGGAATCAACAACATTGTGTGTGCCTAAAAACCTCGATATTCATATTTTCCTAACCATTATACATTCCATTATCATCTAAATTTACATAGCCAATAGGACCTATCAGTCAATAATTATCCCTGTTTACCATCCCTAGCCGCACTTTCCTTTATCAAGGCTACAAAGACACCTTGTCTCAAAGTTTGGAGGAAACATAATCAATGACCAATGAAGATCACAAAAACATTATTAGAGTTCAAATTTACAATAGGTTCTTGATAAAGAAGTTATCTAGAAGAGGTGTGGGCTAGTAATTTACATGATTTCTATTTTTATCATATGCTGACTAGGATGTGCATCTCCACCTTGCCATTTGCCATTTACCTTACCATTTTCATTTTCCAGTCAACTTGTCTTTGTTTCATACCCTACCATTTACCTAACATTATCACTTGGGGGAATCCATATTACCATTATATCTAATTTTCATAACATCATCATCCTTGAACAATGCCATAACCATATGCCATCCCATCATACCTTTAATATTGACCAAGACTTGTTTTGACTTTCCCTACCTACCCATTTTTATCTTGGTTCCATTGGTTCTTTTGACACCTTTTGTGAGGGGATTATGATCTTGTTTCAGTAGTTTCAAAATTTAATGTTTAATTGGTAGTCTATTAAAGTAGTATGATAGTGAATCTAGAAATTTATCTTTCATTTATGTTTGACTGGTGCCACTGATTATAGCCACCTTTGGTCAAATCAATATTCTACCTTGTGTTACTAATTATAACCACCTATGGGAAAATTAGTATCACTGACCTATGTTGTTGTTTCCTAATTATAATCATCTATGGGAAAATTAGGAACAACACCTTTTATGATGCATTGTCACATTAACTTACCATTATTATTTTCATTTTCCTTATTATTTGCCTAAATTTTAGAACTTGTTATGACCTAGTCATATCTCACTTCCTTTTTTATGGGTGGAACTATTGTGAATTGAGATCCTCATGGGACTATGTAGGTCTTGCTCAATTCATGTTTAGGTTAGCTTAGTCCCTCT
Source organism: Torreya grandis (assembly GCA_037957365.1). Taxonomy (NCBI): domain Eukaryota; kingdom Viridiplantae; phylum Streptophyta; class Pinopsida; order Cupressales; family Taxaceae; genus Torreya; species Torreya grandis. The sequence goes on along the minus strand of JARHVA010007901.1, from coordinate 304,758 downwards.
TTTCTATACACTCACAATTTTTCAAGCAACCTAAGCCAATGTTGTCATCATTTTTGAGTGGTATCTTGTTAATCTCTAATGAGTTAAGATGCTCTAAAAATTCTAAAAACATTCAAAATTTTCAAAATCCAAAAACATTTATCTTATTTAAACCTAGTCAATCCTCCTTGATCTAACCTACTAGGGAAAATACATTGTTTGTTCTAATCCATTCCGTTATCATTGGGGGTGTGACCTTCCCTTTGCATATATCCTTTATTATGGGCACCAACTATTTATCCTGCCATTGAGCCTTCATGCATAGGTATTGACTTGGTTAATGACAAGATGTTTGTTGTTGTTTTTTAGCTTTCCATCTTTATGTGCATTTATTTATTTATGTCCATATTTATTTTATTTCCTTAATGTGCCTAAAATCAGTCTATATGTGTTAATTGGGTGATTCATTGCACATTATTTTTGAGTCTATCCATATTCATACGTCAACATTATCATCATGGTTTTAATCATTAGTGCATTATTTTCAATTATTTATTAGATCGAGAGTCAGTCCTTGTGTATATTTTGGCTATATTATCATGTTATTTTATATCATGATGTATATTGTCACATGCTATATAAAAAAATAGCTTAGGAAATCATATAAGCAATGGATCCACAAAAACATCTCCTTGGTAACCTTGATAAATCCTCCCACCCTCCTTAAACAAATCAACCCATTGACCATTCTAGTTATATCAATGGTAATAAGGATGCACCTCTCTGCATTGGTAAGTACAACTGACTCATTCAAATTTGTCAATTCTTATTCTTCTAGTCACCTCTTTCATAATTTTATGCATCCTAATGTGCCTAATTATTTGTGGCTTCTTCAGTCATTAGAGCACAGCATCTACATTTGTCCCCACTCATCTTTAATTTGTATGATAGGTTATATCCTTTAGTTATGCTTGCCAATCTTCCCTACTAGGGCACAACCAAAAATAATTATTCAATCTAGGTCATATTCATGATTATAACTGCTTGTGGGCAAATAATTATTTTTACACATTCTCCCTACTGGGGCATGTGCCTATGCCACTGGTTATAATTACCTTTCGACAAATCAATGTCTCAACCTTTTTTACTGATTATAACCACCTTTGGGAAAATCAATAAATTTTAAATCAATGCATTCAATCATTATCTCGATTAGATCATGGGTTAATTTCATTCTTCTTATTTCTTATTTTTGAGGGAACATCCATCAATTATGTGTCAGCCACTCTGTTGATGGGGCATCATTATAGGCTTCTCAAATATTGTTTGGAGCTTCTTCTTCAATCATTACCTTTTTTCCTTTTTAATGACCTAATTCATTATTTGAGAATATGTTACTCTACCTATAGCTTTCAATATCTTCCTAAATAGGGGCAAACTATAGACACCTAAAACTAGCCACAACTAGCTTCCAGTCAGACTTCAAACTGATTCTTACCAACCATTGCAAATTGAGCCTAGGAATCATTGAACATCTTAAACTTCCTTGTGCATCATTCATCAAAGATCATAATCATGTTGAGACATCCCTAATTAGGTATTATATTATATACAATAATAACCTCTCATGGATTCATCCCTAATCACTTTGTGGCATCACAATTGTCAATTTGGCCTATGAATCTATTAAACAAGGCACAACACACTTAAATAAATCTCGAAAGTTCTAAATGGATAATCATAATAGATTAATAATTTAAAAAAGAATAAATACCTAGTTGAATTATAGATTTTCAATTTATGAATATCTAAAAAAAAAAATTTAAAAATTTAAAATACCCTAGCCTTTCATCATTGCCTTTATGAGTTGTCAAGCTCTTTGAAAATATCCTAAAATATCTAATTTGAGAGCCATTCCTATTAATTGTAAATCATAATTACTTGAAAACCATTAACTCTACTAGGGTTAGTTTTAACACACCTAGTTTTAGTTTGAACCCATTCCAAGCCTAAACACAACCTTAACTCACATTGGGTGAGAGTTAATTCCTAAGGCTATAAATACAAGGCCTTGCCTATTAGTTTTTTAAGATATTTTGGTGAAAAGTTATTATGCACAAATATCTTCAACAAGATTGGATATTATAGATTTATAATTCCTAAATGCCTTTCAATTAAGTTTACCATGCCCAAATCTTAAGCTAAACAATATCAAAACCAAGGTGATAAGGAGAGAATGAGCCAAGCAAACCTCCATTGTCAAAGACTTCTTGATGCACAAGCTAAGAAAGCCATTAAACAAAACCATTTGGAGCTCCCAAAGAAGGTAAAAGAGTTATGTATTTTATGTATTTATTGTGTTTTTATTTAGTTTTTGTTACTTAAGCTCTCCCTAATACTAGGCTAGAGGTGTTAGGATTTTAGTGTGTTCATTTCATTTGTTTTATGAGACTAACACAAGACTAACCTCCCATCTATGTTATATTCCTAATTCACACTTATTTCATCTATTTTTAAATTCAATCACAAAAAAAAAAATTCACAACCTTTAAAAACAATTATTCATTTTGAAAGATTTTTTTTTAATGCATTAGATATATGGTTAAAGTAACGACTATAAAGAAAAAGGTTTTTTATTATCATTGTATCAAGGTTATCATCCTCAATTGTTTCTCTATGTTTATTATTTGTCACTGGAATGGCACAAAGGCTCCCAAAAATGTTCAACACTTTTTATAGTTGCAAAAAATGTTGGTTTCCCCAATTGTCTAATCATTAAAAAAATACATTTTCTTGAATTTTCAAAATAGTTAGTTATTTTCAAATCCTTTTGAAATCCCTATAAGTTATGGGAAATTTTAATATTTTTCTATAATATATCTATTTCAAACATCTCTATCATAAAGTTTTTTTGTCTTTTAATTTGCCATTATGTATGCATATCCAAGTATAAGATGACACTTAATGTATAATGACTTTAATATCTTTGATGTTAGTTGTGTGTGTCACATCATTTTCCTTATGAAAAATCTCCCGCTTTGCTAAATTTTAGTATGAAATTCTATCTATCATATCTTGAGGATGACTAAAACCATATAATAAAGTTGGGAAGCCATCTCCTTTGATAATTTATCTTCAAATAAACCCAATGGTTTGAGTCCTTTCGATGGATAAATTTCAATGATCTAATATTGGAGATCATATATCAAATGGGTGTCAAAAAAATCATGTGCCAAAGATTCATTAATGGGCTTTGATTCATTTTCATGTTTTATATGTCTTGTCCTCAATATCCATAACTTTGGTAATGGCTTTTTTTAATCTTTTTTGTTTTTATCAAAGCTACTTTGCCAACCCCTATCAATAGTAATGTTTTCTTTATTATACAATGATGCTTGATAAAGTTGAGACAATGATTTCATCATGTATGAAGGCCTCACATTTCATGTTAAATATGCATTTTTCTATTCCAACTTGCATTTTATCTTTATTTAAATTAATTTTGTGTCATTTATTTCTCTAGGCAATGCTTTTTGGGCCCGATCAAAGTTAATCAGGACATTTATAATTGTTCCTATGAGGCCTTATTATGAATGTTCATAGCCAAGCTCTCCCACTTATGAAAATGGAATTCGCAAAGAAACCAATATTTATTATAAAAAATGTTAATGTATTTACAATAAGTTTTATTTCATTTATCCTAATGTTGAAAGGAACAATAAATGTCATCACTTTTTCATTTTTAATATATCTATTGCATTGCTTCCATATTTTTTCCCAATGCAAGCTTTTTTTAATGACGAATGTGTAAAATCACAATCAAATGCTTTAAAAATGTCAATGATAACCAAAATGATATCCTTTTTGAAATGTAACTATTCAAAAACTATGCAAGAATGAATGTGTCTTTGATTGATTTTAGATAATTATTCATTATTTTGATACTTCATCGATCATGTTATGTGCATCTCAAGTAATGATTTTTGTGATAGTGTATCACTAATTTCATTGAACTCAATGATTTTTTACATCTGTTTAAGATAACATTTTTCAGCGTTTCTATTATATGTTTTTATTACATAGTTGTTTTGATCATGTATGGTTTGTTTCAATCAACATAGTGAAGTATGATGCCTATTTGAAGCCTTAGACATTTATATAATAGAAGGTTACCTTGTATATTATATTTCAATTTGAAAAGAGCTTATTCTTGTTTCAAAACCTTTAAATTTCTATACGACAAACCTATCAAAATATACACTAGCATTCCATATGCAATTCGACATGTGTGAATTGTTTGCAATGACTCGTAATGAATATTAAATGTATCTATCTCAAAATATATAATGTCATACATTTTCTATGGAGTAGAAAAAATTTAAAATATTTTTAGTTTTTGATAACCATAATCAAATATTTTTTTGTAGAATGTTTGAAATCTATGAACAACAATAGTCATAACTTTCAAGTCTATTTTCTTGATATAGCATTCCAATATTTACAACATACATTTTATAGTCAAAAAACATTCTAGGATCTTATTTTTTTAGCTCATGTTTATAAAGCCATAAATAAGTCATTTCATGGCTATTTTTCATAATAATATCATTATAAAAATATTGATCCATATATTGACAAAGAGCATGACCATCAAATTCATGTTTGGTTAACAAAATAATAGCATCAAATAAGATTTCACCATATTTGGAGCCTAAGTGATTATTTTTTAAATGCAATATGCTTCTAGAGCATGAAAAATAGCATTCCGGTATGAAGAAGATTTTTTGAAAATATTTGATAACTTTATATTGAAAATCATGTTGTGGCTACATTTTTTACAAAATAATGGTTCAAAATGTCCGTGGGTGGGGTTTATGTCATGAAATAAGATCGAATATGATGGAACACATATTTATTTATTGAAAAGTAGATACTTTTTTTCTTTTGGTAGTAGACCAAATAGAAATAGAAATGTTCAACCATTTACATAACCACTGAATATAAAATATGTCACCCCAAAAACTAGTCTCACCTGAATCTATAAGTTCATTTGCAGAAACTCTCATTCAATAAAAGTATGTGCTTCTATCATGTATTTTATTCAAATAATATAATATGTCTGGATGTAATTGGTTTGCATATTAATATATTACTTTTGCATCTCCATTGTTCAAAGAATCCATAAAATAGTCAATGATCCCAGTTTGTAGCATTCTTGATGTGTAATGTAAATGCAATAACACTTGAAATGCATCAAAAAGGGAATCACCAAAACATAATTAAATGACGAAAATTGAAAAATATTTTCATATTTTAAAGCATCATACATAGTTGAAAATGCTTGTGTTTTTTATCGTTGATATGTGTCCACATCGATGATTCTTTTCGAACAACCCAATTCAATGGCATTTATTTTTATTTTCATGATTATTTACTATTTTTAAAAAAAAATCTTGTTTATTTTTTTTCAACTTATTTTTTTCATTTTTTTGGCTTAAAAAAAAGGTAAACTATAAAAAGAAACTATCATTTACATTGTCATTGAAAAATTAAAAACTTGGCCAATGACCATTATATTTACATTGTTACAAGATATTTACCTAGGTTTTTCTAGAACTTGGTAAAAGACTTACTTCCACCAGGAGAAAGCCTATATGTTTCAAAAATTTACAATATTAATTCTCTTTAAAAAAATAGAAAAAATATTTCATTTGTACTTTCTCTTACAATAAAATAAAACCAACAAATAAGAAATAACACAGTAATAAAATATAGTCACATTGATTACAACACACCCACTCCCTAGTGTTGTTAGTCCCCTAGACCTATCAGAAATGTAAGGAATCAAGAGAGCCTAACCAAACAAAGAGGTGCCATGTCATTAGTTGTTAATGTGGCCAGACCCCTAAACTTATCAGAGCTTTCAAAGCTAGGGAGAGACCAACCAAATAAAGAGGCACCACATTACCAGTTGCCAATGCAGGTAGTCCCCTAAAAATGATAGAGAATTCAAATCTTGGGAAAGACCATTCAAATGAAGAGATGAAACGTCACCAATTGTTAGTGTGGCCAGTCCCCCTAACTAGTAAAGATGTTAGAGCTAGGAAGAACTTAGTTGAATGAAGAGGCACCAAATCACTAGTTACCAGTTTGTCTAATCCCCTAGACCTGTCAGAGATTTTAGGGACTAGGATAGCTTGTAAAAATGAAGAGGTGACATGTTTCTACTTTTTAGCATGGAAAATCCATTGAATTTGTCATATATGTAAGGACTTGGGACAACCCAACTAAATGAAGAGGCACTACATTGACTAATATGTAGATGAACTGGTTGTCATTAAATTCCTTGACCAACTCAGAATGAAGTATGGATGAGATTTGAAGGCATATAAGAACATTCTCTATGTCCCTAGGTGACACATCACCCAGTCTAAGAGAATGATATAGACTATGGAGCCATTCCCAACCAAAACTAGCTATGTGTTGCCTCTTCATTTCACATCTGGATGCCACTAGGACCCACATCTTTATTTCATCCAACTTTTTAGGAATAGAACATGTCTCATGCTAAAGAAAATAGACTATAATTCATGTTTAATTTTTTAGATTTATCCAATTTAATTGGACCAATCACAACCCTTTACTTTTTTTCTACAAAAAAAATCTTTTTTCTCATTTTATTTTTCTATTTTATCTTTAGCTTATTCTTTTATTTCTTCCAAATGAAAACCTGATCATCTATTCACAAATACTCTAAAAATAATGTAAACCATACACATTATTCTTTTAATTAATATAACTATAATTTTTTCTCTAATTTCAATCACACGCAAAGAAAAATATAAGTCCATGTATATCAATTTGACACTTTGATTGATAAATGCATTAGATATGAAAATGAGCAAACACTATTGTAGCATATATATGTACACACACATATATTAAAAATATTATTATAATTAGATTATGGTAATACTATATAACTTATTATACTCTTAAACATATTACGTACTATGTTTCATCAACAAAGATGCTACGACTAGCTTTGATCTTTGCCTTGGCATAAAGCCCCGAATAGAAATTGATAAGAGTTAAAGCCACCTCTACTAGTCTCACATATTTTTAAAAAATAGTACAAGGTCTAAGAAAGGGATGAGAACTAGCCAATACTCCAAAGAATAAAATAGGGGAATAAGTATAGACTGGGAAACAAAGTATAGATGAACGGTCTCCAATATAAGAAAATAACATTCCTTAGACTTATGGAAAACATAAAGTTTAACTAATTCAAAACATTGCTCACCAAAGTAATGGAAAACTCAGTCGTAAACTGCTCAAAAGTTATCCAACCAACTTGATAACCCATTGAGGATCCCAAAGAAAAAAAACCCACAATACGTTTGAAACCATAATAGGATATTAAACTATACACAAAGATATTTTTGATAATATTCATTTGGAAGAAATACATAAAACCTACCACAGACAAGCACCTAAAATATGATAGAAAATGCCATCTTTCATCTCTAAGCAAATGCAAATACTATCGACGAGAACAAAACATAACCAAAAACAAAATCACCCAAAATCAAATGCTTCCAAACATAAATACAAAGATTAAAAAAAATAAAAACCCAAGCTCACAAATATTTATGTGTAATTTGAAACCTAATCATCTTAATCTCATAATCTTGAATTAACCAATATTCACATTCATATGGTTTTCTTTTTTTTATGTTTTCAATTTTTTTCGGTCAATCTCTCCATAAGAAAATGTCAATGAGTAAATGCCACACTCAAAACATCTGTATTACATACCCTTTTAACTCAAACCTTGGTTCCATAGAAAACTACATAAACATTGCAAATTGAAAAAAAAAATAGCCCAGATTATTACACATTGAAAGTGATTTCCCTTTTTTGTGATATAAAGCCACAGGAAAAACAAAATAATAAATGAAAGAACAACACATTATTAAATATCAACCACCCCCTCCCTTGTGTTTGGATTAAAACCACTATGATGCCACTTTAAATTAATAAATAGTATTAATTTTCCTAAATAATACAAACATTTTTTATTAATTATTTAAAGTAACTGCATGTTCAATTAATTATTTTGATTAATATTGTTATGTACCATAAATTATTATTGTAAATTATTTTTCCAATGTCCATGTATTTTTCCCCTACCATGCAAAAATATATTTTTAGTGCAGGGATTCAACATTTTTACAGATTAATATTCACACTAAAATGTAATAAATAGTTTTAATTTTCCTAGCTAATACAAATATTTTTTATTAATAATTTAAAATTAATTATATGTACGAGTAATTATTTCCATTAATGTTCACATCAAAATGTTTCAAACCCAATGTTAAAATCAAAAACTGCTCAGCTTTCATTACATGTAATTGGTTGAACTTATTTATATGAACACTAGCATAATGCCATCTAGGTACTACTAATAATAGTAGGTTCAACCGATTACAATAGTTACCTATTAAAGATGTGAGTTCTCAAGAGAGATTAGCCAAATGAAGAGGCTACATGTTGTCATTAGTCAACATGGCTAGTCCCCTAGACCTATTAGATATTTCAAGACTTGGAAAACTTGATCAAATGAAGAGGCACCATGTTACCAATTATCAATTTGGCCAGTTCCAGGGACATATCATAAATGTTGGATCTTATCTAAATGAAGAGGTGTTAGGTTGTTAGTTGTTAGTGTGACTATTCCCCTAGACCTATTAGAGATGTTAGGGCCTGGGAGAGCCCGATTGAATGAAGAGGCAAAAAGTTGGTAGTTTTTAGTGTCACCAATCCTTTGGACTTCTCAAAGATGGTAGGGCTTGGTAGAGCTTGATTAAATGAAGAGGTACCATGTCTCTAAGTGTTAGTGTGGTGAGTTCCCTAGACCTGTTAGAGATGTCAAATCTAGGGATATCCCAACCAAATAAAGAGGTGCCACATCATCAGTTATTAGTTTTAATAGTCTCCCAAACCTAGTGGAGATACTAGATATGAGGAAAGCTTGAATAAATTAATAGGCATCACATCTCCAATTGTTAGTGTGGCTGGTCCCCCAAAAATAGTAGAGATTTTAGAGCTAGAAAAAACTTGAGCAAATGAAGAGGTGATACATCACTAGTTGTTAGTGTGGTTAGTACCCCAAACTTGTCATATATGTCAAGCCCTAGGAGATCTGGGCAAAATGAAGAGGTGACATGATACTATTTGTCAGTGTGGTGAGTCCCTCAAACCTATCAGATATGTCATGCCTTGGGATAACCCAACTAAATGATGAGGTGTCATGTTTATTGATATGCAGATGAACTGGTTGCCACCAAAGTCTTTAATCATCTCATAATGAAGTACAAATGAGATTAAAAGGCCTATAATAATATTCCCTATATCCTTAGGTGACACATCACCTAGTCTAAGGGAAGGATATAGATTATGATAGCCACAACTTTTAATGTGTCACCTCTTCATTTCACATCCAGATGCCATTGGGACCCACATCTTTATTTCATATCATTTTTTTGAAACAAAAATGTGTTTCATGATAAATATAATAACCTATAATTGATGTTTATTTTTTTAGATTTATCCAAATTTATTGGATAGTGAAAGTATTTTTTATTTTATTAATATAAAATATAGCAATTTATGTAGGAAATTAGTCATGTCACCCTATATTAAATAATAGAAACACAATAAATAATTTTTATTTTGTATTTATTAAAATGCAAATGACTCAAACCTAATGTTCAAAAAATACTCAACTTTCATTGGTTTCATGTTTCCCTATGCAAATTTTTAGATTCAAATGATTACAATAGATACTACACAGGTACTAAAAATTATAGATAGTTAATACTCTACTTAAGATCTTAAATTGATTCCCATTTAGGGGCTTGGTAGTACAAATATAAAATGATTCATATATAATCATTCCAAAAATATAGAGTGGGGTTCATTCTAGTCACATACGAGAAGCTCATCCATGTCCTTTGCACTCTTTTTTGGACACTTATGAGGCTTGTAATATGGAAAACTATAATAACTAAAGGGCAACTCCATTTCTATTGAGATTAAATATCTTAACTAAGTCATTCAAAATTATAATTAGAATGACAAAACTCATATTTTTCATTTCAAAAACTTAAAAAAAAATTGGTTGCCTTCCATGTTGATTAATGTAGAGGAAGTGGCTCACACAATTAAATTAGAATTTTTCCTTCAAAAGTATGTTTAAATATTAAGATGAGAAGATGGACATTGTTATAGTAAAATAAATTAGGTTAACAAAAATAATATTTAAACACTATTATCATAGGAAAATAAGCTACAACTACATAGATGTAACAACTATTCTATTTTAAATCATAAATCATGCAATAGTTTCCTGTTTAGATGGTAATGAACTATTGTCTTGAAATTAGTTAGTTTACCTTTTATGTGAGCTTAAAATATTTTTATTGTAATCCATTTTATCTAAATTATTATTTTTAAATATCCATGTAATCGTCTTATTTTTTTAATTATATGAATGATGATTTTGATTTATGGTGTTTAATTTTTTGGGGGGTTTGTTTTTTCCATGTGCATTCTAGTATTAGTTTGAGAATATTCAAAATGAATTCTCATAACTAGAAAATATATATATTTGCTAAAATGATAAGGGAAAGTTGTTATATTATTATTGTTATTCAATTCCTTCATGAAGAACATAAAAGGAAGAGGAGAATATACATACAATAAACTATTCATATATATTTAAATGAATTATTTATTATATGTATATTCTCGTCTTCCATTTATGTTCTTTGTAAAGTAGTTGAATAACAAGGTGGAATTCTCCATGCTTGGAGATTGTCTAAGGTTCATAAAAACTAGGGTTTGTATTAAGTTGGGATCCAAGACTAACGATATATAATTACACATACCTTGAATATTATTTGATTAATTAAATTTTGTTTCATTTCAAAGGTTTCGATATCCTTTTATTAAAAAAAATAAACTTTGGGTAGAGCACTATGTCCTCCTCACCTGACATATGAAATTCACATCCATGTCTCTTCTTTAACCAAGCCATGTGTTCAACCTATTAACAATTTTTACATATAACTTGTAGGGTTTATGTACCATTAGCACTATTGATCCTCTAATTACTGAGGAGGATCTCCAACTAGGAAAGTTTTTTCACTTAATACATTGTAGAATTGTTGCAACATTCACTACTGCAATAAGATAAAAATAGAGGATTATACAAATTTTGGAACAAATGCTTGCTTTTCTAAATAAAGATAGCCTAATTATTTAAAAATAATTTAATTATAATTATATTTAAAATAATAATTTATTCCACAATGGACTAAAATGAAATTGGAATAAACTCACATGAAATAATAACTAAATAACTGAAAGCAACAATTTATAGTAGCCTAAACATGAAAACTCTTGTACAATTTATTGTAGTTTAAAATAGATCAATTATTATGTAAATGCAACTATAGTTTATTCTACCTAGTAAACTAAATATTAATCTTTATTTATATCAAATTAGGCTCCTTAATGCTTAAGGGAACAATTCCTAACTATTTGTATAATGAATAAAATATATCTCTTGTAATATATTTTGTAAAGATTCACGCTAGTTGATTATCTTTCTTGAAATAATGTAACTACATCTCTCCCTGTTCAATCAAATATCTAATGAAGTTATGATTAATATTTATATTGTTCATTATTGCATGAATAATAAGATTCTTTGCTATCGAAATGTATAATAGTTGGAGAATTAATTTTTTTTTTGCAAATTTTCCAAAACTCTTTGTAACCAAATTGCTTGACAACATATTGATGTTGTTTCTATATAATTTACCTCTTTTATAATAAAATCAACCATATATTTATTCTTTGATCCCCAAGTTATAATTACACTTCCAAGACTAAAATGATACCATTAATTTGACTTTTTATCTTCTATTGAGCTAACCTAGTTTAAATCAAAAATTCAACTAAATCCTAACTCTTTGATGTTTTATAATCAATGTCATACTCCATCATTACTTTCATATAAAAAAGTAACATATTTTTTTATCTCTCATGTGATTTTCATGTGGATTTGTCATGAATATGCAAAAAACACTTATTGCATAAGAAATATCTGGTCTTGTACCTACTAGATACATCCTATTATCAACCATCCTTTAAAATTGAGTCTCATTCACATTGTTGCCAATATATTCCTTGCCCAATTTTTTACCTTATGTTGATGCAATTTCCACTTTCTTACACTTTTCCATTTTTAAATTCTTGAATAGATTTTGTATAAAAATTCATGACAAATAAATATACCATTAATTAATTAATATACCTCTATACTAAGAAACTAATGCATCAATCCAAGATCATCCATCTCAAACTCTTTCATAATTCATTTCTTAAAATCATATATCATGATTTAACTATTACCTATGAAAATCAATTCATCAACATTAATATAAACCATTAAAGTTTAGTTACCTTTTTTCACATATAATATTGGTTCATTTTGACTTGTAACAAAGCCATGATGGTAGAAATAACTACAAATTCTTGAATACCAAACTCTATGATCTTGCTTTAATCCATACAATGATTTATTCAATTTATATACTAGATCGTATTCCCATTTAACTTTAAAACAAGGTGGTTGTTTTACATAAACCTCTTCTTTGATGAATCCATTCAAGAATACTGACTTCACATCCATTTAGTGAGTTACCCACCTATTATGGGATATGAATGCTAACATTATTATTATTACAATGAAGGCATTCTATTTCAGAAAGTATGTAAAGATTTGTCTCACATGAGATATATAAAGCTAATTTTTTTCCAACTGCCCATGTCACACACACACGTTTAGTATGTAGGGAAGGTATTATCTACATCATTAAATTGGTTATTGGCTGTATATGGGAATGCATGCATGGTGATTTGACTACATTCACCACAAATATGATGGAAATTTGATTGAAATTGAAGAGTGGAAACATACGATGAACATAAAAGTGAAATTCTAATGAGAAAAGAGAATAGAAGTAGAATGATCTCTTTGATTCTAAATTCCTTCTTCCCTAATTGAATTAACTTTTTTGGGCATAAAAACAACCATATGAATCAAAAAAAATAAATTATCTCAGATTTGGAAGCTCAAACACATTAAAATCATATTATATAAATCAATTTCTTATATTGTATTTTGTGTCAAAAATCTCACAGGCTGTCCATATAAGAGGAGGAGGAGAAAACATGCCTAACTTTAAAAACAAAAAAGTAATATTTAGTTCCTAAATAGCTAAAAACTTATATATATGCACTTGAAAATACTACCTCATAGGCATTTTTTTACAATCAAAAAAATATTTTCTAAGAGAATGTCTTGAAGAGGTAGCCACCTAGATTCATAACACTTCTATTTTCATTCGATTGATAGTGTTATTCTAAATCTCTACTCAAAAATAACATTTTTTTACTATACCTATTATTTGATCTCATCTTGGTTAAGACTTCCATGGCAACCATTAGAAACTATTGGCAAATTGCTTTCATGATTAGGGAATGAAGTCCCTTGATTGATGAGAGAAAGATTTAATCATGTAGGATGGGGATGCATGTGAAGAGGAGGTTGGGTTTGGAAGAAATTTGGTAATCCCTGGGCATGATAGATGAATTTTTATGTCATATAACATGAATAATAATATTACCAGTCCTATTGTAGAAATAATGTAATATGTTGTATTTTATATAGATTTTTAAATACATTAAGTTGATTGTTATAATATTATATAACATTACAATATAATAATGATATATTTTATATTCCTATAATATATTATTATATTATATTAATAATTTATTTATTTATATATTATACATAATAAAATATTATTATTATAACATATTGTATTATGACATTATATTATATTTAATTATTTAAGTCTCCTCATTTGTACAGTCTTCCCATATTATTGATACCTAAGTTTTTATTTCATATACTCAATTACATCAAATTTGTTACCACATCATAGTTAATAGATACAATATAAGTTCAAATATTACATGTTCTTAAACTTACAAAACTGTGCATTATTAGAAGTATATAATTGTATTATTTTAGAAAAAGATACTACTCACATATATTACCGTAATGATGATTAATTTTATAACATTTGTATTAAAGATTTAATATTTATTGAACTCATACTCTTTACTTCATTTCCTATCTTTAATTCTCAACTTTATTTTGGCAACATGAGAACTAGGAACCAAACTAGTTTAAGCCTACCAAAAGATATGCCCAAATGGTCTCTAAGTATCAAATAGATACAATACAAACAAAAATTTGCCAGAAGGCAATTTTTGATTCATACAGTGAATTTCACATTATGTCTCCATGCAACACATACAAGGGGTAACACCTACTTTTGTCTTTTGGTTTTGTTTGTTGTGGAATAGCCATAAAATAATACAATAATCAATGTGTTTTTAGATTTGTTTTAATAAATTTCTAAAATTTTCCATTTTTTATTTGTGTTGATGTAGTATTGAAGGGCAATACTAAAATTTAAACCTTACTCAAAACCCATAAATACTAACTTTACATTTATTCTCACCATCATCACCCAACTCCCCTTGAAATATTTCACTACTTTATACTTTGTAGGAATGCATTTGGATGTCAAAAACATTTCATGTAAAGTAATTGTGGGTGAAAACCAATGGGGATTTGAATTGCCATGTAATGCTTTAGTCTAAAATGGATTACATTCTTAGTATAAAGAGATATCATCTTTTCCCAATCTCTATGTCAAAACTGCAAGTCCCTTGGTTTTGATCAGGGGACATTTATATTGGTTGGTTAAAGATCCCAACATTTATGGTTAGGCCAAATGTGGGTGATAGAGGTTTGTCTTGGTGATTGCAATGGATAAATTATTTTCATTTAAATGGTACTTAAAAAATTAGAATCAACCACAAATGATTTGTAATTTAGGTTTGAGATTTGGATAAAAAATTGAAGTGGACATGGGTACATAAAACCAATATCAAAATTGAAGTTGTGAACACTCAAGTTGTTTGTGATTTTTTCTTAGTCCATTTGCCAAGGTGTTCAAACACATCTGATGTGGTTGATAAAAAAACATTTCCATATTGCACTTAGGCATGATATGCACCAACAATCATTAGCATTCTAGTTCTAAAATTTTCTTGAAAAATGTGTCATATATATTTCATGGTAGATTGTAGATTGGGGTTTTATCCAATGTTTAGGCATTTAGAATATTATATGAATTTAAGGAAGTTATTGGATTTACATGTCTTGCATCCATCATAATATGGTACACAACTTGCAAGGTTTTAGGGTCTTTAATTTGAGGGTTTCTATTATTTTAGGGTTGATGAGGACAACAAGATGCTAATTTAATTGTGAGAAAGCTCAAAGTCTGGTGTGTAACTCAAATCATCACTATAATGCCAATTATAAGGAGACCATACATTGATTTTTTCAAGTCTATATTGTAAATTATTTTTGTTTATGTTGTCAATAAATTACATGATATTTCATGTGATATCTACACTAGAGGGCCCATATCATACATGTACCCTGACATTGTGGTGGTTGTTGGATTTACATACCCTGTACCCATTACAAATGGGTTTGTAGATTGCAATTTCATAGCATGTTATATTGACTATTTTCTATTTGATTGTGGAGAGACTCGATAGAGTCATGGTGGACTCTCCCATAGAGGTTACATGTTTATTGATGTGGTGCAATTTATGGTTTCAAATTATGTTTTCTATTTTATCCTCCTTTTATATTATTGTAGCTAACTGGTCATGAATTCATCACCTCAATTATTTTTATCACTCAGATGTAGATCATATCCATTAGACATAGGTCATATGTGATGATTTCAAGCCTTGATTGATGTTTCCCACATTAGGATGTAAAAAAGGGTTAATCAAACATAACTCATATGAATTTTATTACATTAATAGATTACCCAAAACATAATTTTTTAATCATTATGATTTTTGGTTTGATGTTCATCATACAATACATTGAGGTCTAAAAAAATATCTTGTTGCTTTTATTCATCCATGCTGCCAATATATTGACACCTAGAGAAATTACATCAAGTGAAAGAACATACAAAAACACTGTACTTGAACCCTTGGAAGAAAAGGTAACCACAATTAGATATTGTCTTCATAAGCACCTTATTTATTTTTATTGGTAAAAAAAATTTAAGGGAATATTCATAAAATAATATCTTTTCAAATGGTTTTTAAAATCAATAATTTTTTTTAATGCTTCATGAATAAAAGGTGAGATGGGGTCAACCATCATGAGTTTAAAGTGACGTCCAAATATTAAATTTCACTATTCACTTTAAATAACCTCATTTTAATGAAATAAAACCTTAACAAATCCACCCAAAAAAATAAAGGAACTATTAAATTTCATAAGATAAGCCTCTAAATGGTCCATAATTACCTAAGTCTCTTTGAGTCAATCACTTTAAATTCATTGCCATTACTTCTCACCATCATCACCCAACTCACCTTGATATAATTCACCACTTTCATGCTCTATAATAATGTATTTGGATTTAAAAAATAAATTGGTTAAATATCATACACCAAAGGGGCCATATCATATACATTAAAAAATGATGCTAATATAGGGGCAATACATTGAGATTATAGAGTTTATACTATTGTTTTTGTTGTGGTTGAAATGAGTATCAAATATTTTACAAAGTGCATACCACATGGGTACATAAAGGGGCATCATCTATGATAGAATGTGAATGTTATGCTAAAAGAGTCATCGGTTAAGAGAAAAGGTGGTCAATTAGAAATCGATCCTAGGTAGCAGGGCAATCTATGGTTAGAACTAGGTGTCTTGAATGACCTTGCCTCTATAAATACCCCCAATGACTATAATGGTCTAAGTCCTAAAGACATATTAGAGCATAGGTACCATATTCCTTTCAATATATATTAACCCACCTCTATGGGGGAACAAGAAATTATCCTTGAAGCCTATGAAACCTGAAGGTCTATTATGATGCCACATGGAAACTTCATAAGCATTCAAATCCTAGATGAAGTGGAAGATAATCCAAGTAGTAAGGAATCCTAGATTCAACATGATCATGCCATGTGGTAAATTGTGGATAAGTATATAAGCAAGTCATGATGTTTCCAAGTTGTAGCATCTTAAGGATCTGCTTGGGATGCTATCAATACTCACCTATGCTGAGACCTTTGAGGGCTTGTAATGCTACATCAACTTCTTACCCATCTAGTAGTGGGTGCCTTCATGATTTACTATGGTTGGAATTCTATGGTTTAAAGCATGAATCCAGGAGTTCCATTGATGATGTGGCCTATGTATGTTGATTTGAATTTCTTTCTATGTATTTATTAAATGTTATTGGTTAAGGAAAAGGCCTCATTAATTCATTATAAAACTCCACCTCCTCTCCTCCTAATAAATTAACCTCTTCCCCATGTGATACAATAGGTCACAATAGAATTTTTCCCTCCTCTTTGATAAAAAATATTAAAGCATCCTCATTCTCTTCATTATGTCCACATAGATAGGACACCTTCCCAAAACTTTCCTCCACCATAAGGCCAAACTATCAGGGCTCACTTCTTCTGAGAGCTTTGAGGGCCTTTGATGTTACATTGACTTCATTCCCATTTAATTATGGGTGCCTTTGTGATTCACTACGGATGGAATTTTATGGTTTAAAACATTATTTTGGGAGTTTCATTGATGATGTGACCTATGCATGTCTATTGGAATTCCATTCTATGTATTTCTAAGATGATTTTGGTAGAGGAAGAGGCCTCATTTATTCATTAAAGAATGGCACCACATCTTCTTTTCCTAATAAATTAATCTATTCCCTATGCAAGGCAACATGTCATAATGAAAACATTTCCTCCTCTTTGATAGAAAATTTTAGAGCATTCTCATTTTCTCCATTAGATCCATATAGATAGGACACCTTCACAACACTTTATTCACATTAAATCTTTGTGAAATTATGTACTAGTCATTCCTACATAATTCTGTGCAAACAAAAACTTTTAATTATTGGAATTGACTAATTTATGTTTCATTTTTATGCCCTAAACAATTGCACATGTATCCCTTCCAAGTTAAAACCTTCCCATAACTAAACATAATTTCCCTTGGTGACGCTATATTATTATACACTTGGAATTATCTACATCAATGTGCCTGAATCAAATAATAACATCATAACCACATGCACATGGAATCATGTGAAAAGAAGGAATGAAATTAAAAGATTATTAGTATAGATATGAATGGAAACATAGAGGTTCACCACATGTGCTTGGATTCATATGGTTAAATGGAGCACCAAATATGGATAACCTTGATTGGAAAAATGATTTTGCATGAAAAATTACTGATAATTACTTCCATTCTCTTGTTCATGCTTGGAATTAATAGGAAGATCCAAGATAACAAAACATATAGGTATGTTATCAATCATCAAATAATAAATGTTTTAAGCAATATTTATATTTTGTCAATGTAACTAAAAAATTGTTATACATCATTAATTTTAGGCATGTAAATTTTTTATGCAACATCCATGTCTTTGAAGTACAAGACAACTTACACAAGTGGATATCCAGTGTGATTATGAAGAGATAATTAATTATGTATAATGAGATACAATGTGTAGAGAGGATGCTCACCCATGTAAGAAAAGAGAAAAAATAGTTTGTAGTTAAAATTTTCAATCATATAAATAGTTGTATAAACATTATACATAATATTTGTGAAATAAAAAACAATTGAGTTATTATTTCTTCTAGGTATGGGGAAATGTGGCCATTTAATCTTAATGGATAAAAATTATATGAAGACTTAGACACAGTAGATAAAATTTTTGAGACTTTAATAATTGATGATAGAGTCAATACACACAATCACTATATATTATAGATATGGAGAGAAAAAATTTATTGGCAACCTATTCTATCCAAACATGTTGTGGTCAAATATATTTCTAAGTATGAAAAAAAGGTAGAGAAAAGTTTTGAAACATATCATCAATTGTTGATGCAACTCGAAAACATAAAAAACCATAATGAATAAGTAGGAAAATCATATATAAGACTTATAACTGAAACATTTTTTGAAAGATACATTGGAGGACAAGAAACATGTCACACATTTTTTGAGCTTCCATTAGTAGAGAGCAGTAGAATATTTGGGAACTTGAATGTTTCCCATCCGATGTTTAAACCTGTAGATAAAAATGAGGAAGATGATCATGAAAATCATACAATGTCTTTCATTGATGGATACAAGAATAGGCCTTTTTCATTGAAATTAAATCACTGATTGAGGTAGCTAGATCTTGGACATATAATCCAAGGTAGAAAAAAGACAACAAATAAGAGGCAAGGAGTATTACAAATATTGTGAGAGTATTTCCAAGATTTTCCTTCATCCTTGCATGTGAATCAAATAAAATGAGTGATTTATATTGGTCATATTTATTACTTTACAAATAAATTCATGATATACAAAGAGAAATTAGAATTGATGATGAAGAAATAATATCAAATTTGGATACATTCAATTATAATTATTGGCATGTATAAATAAGAAAATTCCATAGGATGTTGAATGTCATGGTGATACTGAAGATGAGGATAATCAACCTATTCAACAAAACATAGTGGAACATGAGTGGGAAATAATATCTAGGCTACAACGTAACCAAGTTATGAAATTTAGTGATATAGATATGTTGGGAAGAATAGATATTGATAGACAAGCATTATGGAATAATGAATATAGAAGTGAAGAATACACAAATAAGGCAATCAAATTCATAAGCACCATGAAATATAATGGATTTATTATAGATGATGATATAACACTAAAAATGAACTATGAAACCTAGGGTGCCAAAAAAACACACATGATATGGCTATGACACATTATCATGTAGGTCAAGATACTTCACCTTTATACATGATAGTCTAAAGAACAATAAAAATATGAAAATCATATCTTATATGTGTCATTCATCAAGCTCTTCAATATGTAAAATTCCTAGAGAGATATCCACTTCTATTACTTACACCAACTAAATTTTAATCAGTAAATATTGGGGCCTCAATTATCCATGCACAACTTCAGATCCTAATTGTGGATTTTGTTGAATTAGATAGAACAAGGCTTAATAGTTTCCAAGAGGATATCCGACACATAAAACAAATATTGATTGATGAAATGAGCTTCATTGGGAAAAGAATTATGTGGAACATAGACTCTAAAATCCATCAAACATTTATTAAAAATGCAAACATTAGTTTTGGTGGTATATCTATTATTTTGGTTAGATATTTTGGTCAGATTCCTCATGTTAGTGATATACCACCATATGATATAAATAAATGAGAAAAACTATTATGGAAAGAATTAAAAATAGTTGTTACTTTGGATAAGATATTTATACAAGAAAAATAAAGTGATGACCAATAAAGGTTTTATCGGCTACTCACAAATATAAGAGATGCAAATCTTAGATGATTGGAAGCTATTGATGATAAGAACTAATGTTGGAATAGTAGAGCCACCAATGAATAGTTTGATAATTTTATTCATTTTTTTTACACAAATTATAATGTGCATAACCATAATAAAATAAAATTATATTTATTGAAAAGACCAGTTACTCATAACAAGTAGCCAAAGTATTAAGTGTTAATGTACCATCAAGAGATCCAAATGATGAAGTTGATGTGAATTTACTGATTGTTATCAATGAAAATATCATGTTAATTTCCAATATTTGGATAGAAGCAGGCCTTGTAAATGGATCTCTAGGGTATATTAGAAGTATAATCTACAAACCTTGGAGTGCCCCACCAAAACCACCAACATATGTTATGGTAAAGTTTGATAGTTAATCAAGAATATCATTTGAAGATGAAACTACATATACAACTCTCATTGCACAAATGCAAAGGGGATGCACAACCCAACTATCCTTAAAATTAGATTGGGCATTTTACAATACACAAATCATAAGGTTTGATTATTTCAAATGCCACAATTGATTTGGGTCAAATAGAATGAACATGATTAACATTTATGGCTATATCCCATGTAAATTCCTTGGAAAGACTGGGAATATTAGATCCTTTTACATATGACTGCTATGAGAAGCTAACAAATAGAAAACAACTTTTCAAATAGAAATTTGAGGAAGAGAGTTTGAAACTCTTATAGGAAAAATAATTTCATGTACTTATTCATTATTTGACATTTTATGTGATGTGTACTTAATCATTATTTGACATTTTATGTGATGTGTATGGTACATTTTTATGAGTACTAAATAATTATTTAAATTAGTAATTTTAGATTATGTATATTAAATTTTTAGGTGATTTAATATAATGTGTATTACACTTTTATATCATTTAATTTCATGTATATTATACATTTCAATTTTAATGAAAAACATCATATCATATGTTAAATAAATACACAAAACATACAACTTATACTATCATACCTATCTTAGATAAATTTATGTAAAATAAATCAAGAGATATCATTCTTGAGGCACATATTCCACTTATGTCACAAATCCAATATAAGATAGGTGTTTCGAGAATGATATCTCTCGACATCCTTTACATAGATTTATATAAGATAGGTATGCTAGTAAATAATATCATTATAGTATATTATGTTAGTATAGTAAAATAACAAAATAATGTATTATAATAATTATATTTTAAATAAATATTCTATTTAACAATATATAATCTAATCTAAATAAATATTAGATAATATATCATTAACAAAACATATGTACTATAATTTATTTCTAAATACAATTAATGATTATTATTTAAACCTTGCTTTGTTATCTGAATAAAAATTAAAAAGAAAAAGTTAGAAGAGCCACTAACTTATAGATCCACACGGTAAAATGAAGAACTACATGGATAATATATTAACAAGTGTCTTTAAACCATGTAAAGAATTGTTTTCACTACCAATAAAAATTTGGAAGCATACACAAGGCCCATGAAGTGTTTGACATAATGGATAAAACAAAAGTGGAATCAAATTTAATGTTTAAAAATCCTTTAATAAATCTTGATGAAACAACACGATGCTCAATCATATTTAATAAACCAATATAAATAAGAAACGCATGATTTAGGTCGACGCAAGAATTTACAAGAAAGGAGACTTACATGATTATATAATATATTTATACTTTTGGGATATGATTTATTTCTTACTTTTTTACAAGGTTTTAAAAATGAGATGAATTAATTCAAGACCTATTTCACATAATATGCAATGCAGGTTGTCTAGGTCATCAAGGATAGATGAGGATGTTGGTTTTGGTTCTTGGTTTTCTATTAACAGATGTAGAATATCAAAGTAAATAGATTTTTCACATAATTAAATTTTACGGCATGTATCAGTCGATGCATTCATCGATTCAAACTCTTATATCTTCAAATCAAAATTCTTTAATCATAAATGGTAATCTTGTAGGGTGACCATTATCTCTATAAACCAAATGAACTTTCACATCTATAGATATTCCCTAGTACAAGAACACATAAAACATATGGTAAATATTCACACACACACACACACACACACACACACACACACACACACACACACACACACACACACACACACACACACACACACACACACACACACACACACACACACACACACACACACACACACACACACACACACACAATGAAATTCAATTTTATATACATCCTTGTCTTTTGGATGCTTCTGAGCTAGTTTAAATGTTAAATTATAGTGTCTTTTGGCTTCTTCTAGTCTATCAGTTTATATAGATTCTACTTATTCCTACCATCAAATTTGTTTTCATGGAATGTTATGTCTTGAGGATATGCAAAGAATGATTTCCTTGATGTCATTTAAGTATTTCAAATGAAATGTGTTTAGCATGTGGTATATCTTGGATGCCAAGGTTTTAGGGCGTGAAAAAATGCGTTGTCTAAAAAGGCATTGGAGACAATAAAAAATACCCTCCCTTAAAACTACCCTCTAGTCCCATTTTTAGCCAAGATGTGGATCTCTAAAACTATGAGGTGAATCTTAGATCATCACCCCTCAATAACATGCCTCTAGCATATATATTTAACACCTAGTTTCCTCCATAAAATTTCATCTTGAAAAAAATTAAATAAACAATAAAAAAAATTATAATCAATGAATGTTTATATAATTTTGTATAAAATTTATTAATCAATGATATACTATATGATGAAGTCAATGAATAACCAAAAAATGAGTGAAACTATTCATTACTCAACAAATTACAAGGATGAAACATTCATATACCGGAGTGTTAAATTAATTTTAGGAGGGATTATCTAATAAATGGAGGTAGATGTACATCATCCATATCATATCTAACTTTTATGAGGATATTTTTATAATTTATTCCCATCAAGTCTAGCCCAATGTTAGTCAATCATGGATGCAATTAAATTGTCAATTATTGGGAGTTAATATACATATGTAATTCTTGGTATTTATTTATTCTTTAATCTCATAAATCTAACTATTTTTTTTATAATTATTAGTTTCAAGATCTTTTTATATATTTAAAAAAAACTAGAGATTTAACAATTTTTGGTAGTTTTATACTAAATAAAGTGGACATATCTTTTAATTTTTATATTATATATTTAAAAACTTAAGAAAGAGCCAATTTGTAATAAAAAAACTTACTCTAAGTAAAGAATGGAAAAACTCAATCTTTTAATGATGCCATGATAAAGATGGATTCATCCTTGAAGTTAGTGAATATGTTTGTAATGACAATAAAATTTTAGAGATAAATAATAATAATTTAATTGAATGATTAAAAAAAAACAAAGGAGGTTGTAATATTTATAGATATCACATAGCCAATTTTAACTTCTATAACATAGGAATAAAATATTACTCACAACCTATTTTATGCTATGGGTGTAACCATAGTTATTATTTAGCTTAACAACCTAAGCTAAGAGAATTCTATGAGATTTATAAATATCCCAACAACTAACAAAAACACTTTGAAAAATAAACTACATGACTTTTAGTTACCCATTTAATATTTTTATCCACTATGGTGAATTAATAAAAAATATAATCTAATTATTCTATCATTCCACCCCACCCTATTCCGCTTGCACCGACCACCCCCCCCCCCCCCCCCCCCCCCCCCCACACACACACACACACCCCCCACCAACTTAATTCATCATAGTCTCAAGATAAAGAGAGAGAATTTTGAAATGCCTCAAGCGTATCATGTGAAAGTGACTTTATAAATACATTTTCAATTTGATCTCATGTGGGTAAAAAATGGAGTTGTATGTTATTTTTTTGAACAAGGTCATGTATGAAATGCACTTAGACTTTAATATGATTTATAGGTTTTTAAAACATATGATTGTGAACAAGCTAAAAAACACCTTCATTGGCATAGTGCATAACTTTAGGTTTAGTTTATGGTACTCCTAATCCTAAAACTATGTAACATAGACATATCACTTTGAAGGTAACTCCTTCTATATGAAATTATGCCTTAGTGGGAAATCAAGAAACACATTTTTGCTTCTTACTCTCGTAAGAGATAGGACCAAAACCTAGAAAGAAAATAAATCTAGATGTGGATTTAATGAAAACAATAGAACTTATGAGATTTGTATCCATGTAACATTTCCATATTAACATATCATTGTTCTTGTATTATAGTCCATAATGCATGGTTCCTCGAATATATAATTATATCCACTTTGTTGATTCCTAGTGGTTTACCTTCGGCCCTACATGAATCATGAAAGATAGTTGACAATATAGTTTTTGTCTAGCTTAATGTTAGTCAGGTATATGATACTCCTAATTATTATTTGATAGATAGTGACATATAATTGTGGTGATGGATCTATACAATAAAATTTAATTCTTGTCCTCATATGTATTACCATTAGCTTTCAGTCTATCATCTATATGTCTTGAAAATTTTATTGGCATATTTCAACTAAGACACTAATATGTAGAGCCCATTTTTCCATACCTACAAACCAGGATTAAATAGCCTAAGATATATAATATTCAATGATAATTTCATATCACTCCTCATTGCATATATCATCTTTACTGAACTACCAATGATAGCTAGATCATCAACATAAAAAATTATTATAACAACCTCTCTCTTGTTATTTGAGGTATAGATTTAGATCATATGGACTCCTATGGAATCCATGTTGTATGATATGTTAATTTATTTTTATGTACCAGTATTTGGAAGCCTATTTAAGACCATACTATGACTTTATAACCTATCTTTTCAATAGTCATTCAATTGATGACATGTCTTTCCACAAATGAGATAGACTTTGTGGGAATGTGATTTGTTTCCATACTAGTTTGGTTGAATATTATGATTAGGGTATTATTTTGAAGGTTTCATGGGCCTCTTCCCATTTTGATGTGATACAAATGCATGATATTCATCATCTCCCTTCACATTTTGCATGGTTTTTTATTGTTGAAAAATGTTAAACAATGTCTCAAATGTTGGTTTTTCATTTGTGGCATTCAATGTTGTCACATAAATTTTATATGCAGGAAATAGTGGTCTAAGTACAATTTAAACCAAAGAGGTATTTGTAATTTTTTATCCTAACACTAGAGTCAAGGCCCACAAAGTTCCAACATGGAATAAGAAAGTTTCTACTTTATATTCTAGTTTCAATTTGATATAATGTAGATAGCTCTAGAGATGAAAAATTTAATTTATATTATTCACCTCATAGATAGTTTGAATTTTTTCCCATGAATCCTTGGCTAAGTTAGTGAAAGGTATTCTTATTATTAAATAGTGTATTTCTTGTTTTTTGATATGATATGCTTGATGTAGATAACTTGCACCAACCCTGAAAATCCCCCAATTATCTACAAAGTTCAATCAAAGTCATTTTCTCATTGGAATACTTTGGTAACCCATATGGGGTAAATTGAAACCCAAATAATATTATGTATGTAAAATTATTTAATTGTATGAAGTAACTCCCACAATTTTTTTTATCAAGATAACAACCTCATTTGATATGTGCATTTCAATATTACCTTTCAAAGTTTTCACTATCAACATTATGAATGCATCATTTACCCTCCTTAAATTTTCTTAAATTTTTCATGAGTAATACAAGAGAGATAATCATAGATAAACATACCATGGGTATACTTCCCATATCCAAATATTCCTAGTTAAATTATCCTAACTACGATTACAAAAAATAAGTATGAAGTAATGTAGAGTTGTTGGGTAGAATCTAAGTTCACTATCTACTCATGATTATTGTCTCTAATTATTTGGCCCCAATAAATGAACTGTTTTACTATAAAAATTATGTTAATGAACATACACACCCATTCTTAGAATATATTAGTGGCTTCATGACTCAGTAATCTATTCAATATTGTCACCCTGATGAACATTTATTCATATAAATTAGGCCTATATAGAGTTTTGAGAAGATTTGAAGGTCATTTTCTTTCATTTTTCAGATATGACATAGTTATAATTCTCAAACACTTATCTACATTTTCCTATAAATATTTTCTAGTTTTGTTACTTATCTCTACCACTTCATCATGGGGTACAATCTAGATTGTTATACTCGTGGATGGACCATCTAACTTTTCTATCAACACATCTTTCAAAGACCTAATTTCCCTAGTCTCTTATTTTTAGTATTTCACAAAAGTGACTACTAAGTCAGTTCATTGGACTAATGCAAATAAAATAACAACTTGCACAAGTCCACTTTTAAAAATATGTTTCCCAATAGGTGTTTATTTACCATCTTCCATCCTTTTTCCAAAATTATATATATATATATATATATATATGACCAAGTTTTGAGTCTTGTATGTTAGTGAGATATGTTTCTAAAAAAAACATCTTTTAGTATCTCATATATTTGAACTTCATTCTTCTTTCCTTCATTAGCTAAAAATTTGTTTTAGTGAGAAGATACAAATTACTATATGTGAAATCAAGAGACAAGATATGCTCATGTGGATGTAATGGATGGATTACAATGATCATAACACTTGAGAATATATTTATCCAAAACTTTCTATCTTATTGTTGGGATTTCATTTGAATCAAAAGTATATACAATGCTAACAAGGCATGAAAAAGTACCAAATTATGGTGTGAAATAATCAATGGTGTATTCATAATGCTTTTATGGAAGGATTACTTGGCAAGATGAATGAAATTGGTAATATGACGAGTGGGAATGATTAAAGAAATAAAACAAAAGCACTACAAACTTAGGATATGTAGACAAAGAGGTGATAAGCATGAAAAAGATGAACATCAAAAAAATGCAATGAAGAATGAAAAACAAGAGAAAATTTACTTTAAGGAAGAATATTGAGAGAAAAATGTGATATCCAAAATTAATATGATGGTGGGATAGGTGTTTATAAGAACATGAAGAGTAGGTTAAATGTTTTGATTCAACAAGGAATAATTTAAGTGTTTACATGAACAAATTTACATGTTTATTGATGCATTTAAGGTGGTGTTTCATTTATTTTTAGTGTCAATTAGGTCTATTGGGATGCATGACCACTGATGAAACTTTTTATTTATTTACTATTTATTATTTTCCCATTGATCCTTAAAATTTTATCTTTCTTCTCTATGCAGGCATGTTTAATGTTTGTGAACTAGTCTTTTGGAAAATATTTTTGGATTGGGATATGATGAGTGCCATATATGTTTGATGACATCATATGGGTGGGATATGAGTGCTTCCATTTATATCTATTCAGTTTTAGGAAGTTGGAGAAGCTTAAAATATTTGTGAGAAAAGTACATAAACTGTGTTTCTTTTTAGATGATGTATTTTTATGTCTCCTAATAATTTATTGAAATAAATGACCATTATTTTCTATTACAAAGGAATAAAAGGATGTAATAATATCAGTATCCTCTCAGATATTTTAAATGTCCATTCTAGTATCAGTTTGAGAATAGTCAAAAAAGCATCCTCAAAACTAGAAAATATAGAAATTTATTAAAATGGTAAGGGAAAGTTTATTTAATTTATTTATGAAGAAAATAAAAGGAAGAGGAGAATATTTTATTGTATATTTTAATCATTCATGTGTGTGTGTGTGTGTGTGTGTGTGTGTGTGTGTGTGTGTGTGTGTGTGTGTGTGTGTGTGTGTGTGTGTGTGTGTGTGTGTGTGTGTGTGTGTGTGTGTGTGTGTGTGTGTGTGTGTGTGTGTGTGTGTGTGTGTGTGTGTGTGTGTGTGTGTGTGTGTGTGTGTGTGTGTGTGTGTGTGTGTGTGTGTGTGTGTGTGTGTGTGTGTGAATATTATTTGTATTTATATTCTCCTCTTCCTTTTATGTTCTTCATAAATTAGTTGAATAACAATATGGAATTTTCAATTCTCAAATATTATCTATGGTTAACAAAAACTATGGTTTGTATTAAGTTGGGATCCAATAATAATAATAATAATTTATAACTACACACACCTTGAATATTATTTGATTAATTAAATTTTGTTTCATTTCAAAGGTTTTTATATCCTTTTGTACAAAAATATAAACTTTGGGTAGAGTATTTTGTCCTACTCACCTAACATATGAAATTCACATCCACATCTCTTCGTTAACAAGGCCATGTGTTTAACCCACTAATAATTTTTGCATGCAACTTGTAAGGTTTACATACCATTAGCACCATTGGTCCTCTAATTACCAATGAGGATCTCTAACTAAGAAATATTTTTTTGCACTTAATACATTATATACTTGTTGCAACATTCACTATTACAATAGGACAATAATAGGGGATTACATAAATTTAAGAATAGATTCTTGTGATTATAAATAAAATTAGCTTACTTATTTAAAAATAATATAATTAAAAGGATATTTAAAATAATAATTTATCCCATAGTGGACTAAATTTTTTTTGGAATGAACTCACTTAAAAGAGTAACTATATAATTGAAAGAAACAATTTGTTGTGGTCTAAAAATGGAAACTCTTGTGCAATTTACTGTAGTTTAAAATATATCACTTATTGTGTACATGTAGCTATAGTTCATTATACCTAGTAAAATAAATATTAATATTTTATTTTTATCAAAATTATCCTCCTTAATGTTTAAGGGAATAATTCTTAACTATTTGTAAAATGAATAAAATCTATCTATTGTAATTTATTTTGTAAATATATATGCCAATTGATTATCTTTCTTTAAAAACTATAACTAATTTTCTCCTTACTAAATAAAATATATATGAAGTGATGATCAATATTAATATGATTCATTTGTGTATTAATAATATGATTCCTTGTTATCCAAATGTATGACAGTGGGAGAATTACATTTGTTGCTACAAATTTTCCAAAACTCTTTGTAGCCTAATTGCTTAATAGTATATTGATGTTTCTACTATATAATTTGTCTTTGATATATTAAAATCAACCATATATTTCTTATTTGATCCCCAACTTATAATTATATTGCCAAGACTAAAATAGTATGATTAATTTGATTTTTGATATCTATTAAACCATCCCAATTTAAATCTATAAATCGAACTAAATCCAAACACTTTGGTGTTTTATAATGAATGTCATACTCCATCATTCCTTCCATATACCAAATTAATATTTTTTTAGCTCTCATGTGATTTTGATGTGTATTTTCTATGAGGATGTAAACAACACTTATTGCATATGAAATATCTTATCTAGTACCTGATAGATACATCCTATTACCGACCATCCTTTGAAATTGAGTCTTGTTAGTTCCCAATTGTATACGTTATACACTCAGCCTTGAACACTTGAAATAAAATAGAAAACAGTGATGAAAAACCCACTAGTATGTCATTGTAGTTAGGGAAGGGTTTGGCATCAAGATTAGATTAAATGCAAAAAAATGACTGAGAGGCACCCAAAAAGGGTATGGTCAGCTCCCTACTACTTCTAACTCTTCTTGAACCAAGGTGAGATGACCTATGGGGTAGCTTACTCACATGGATATATTATACAATTCTACCTCCATGGTTATTTTTAACATAAAAAGGCATAGATATGACCAGGGCATAACCAAACTCGTTCATTCCACTTGGGAAGGGTTGTCACATAAAATGAATAAATGCAATATGGTATATACAAGATACTGAAGACATATTTGAAAGTGATTTCAACCCTTATTCTAAATAATTTTAAACAACAAAGGGCTAAATAAAATATTGTAATGCTAGGATTTAATGTATAAAATGCAGACGCATGTTAAGTATACAGTATCTTGTGCATCTATAGGCAAATAAAAATAATGGTATGAAAAGGGTGTGTTATATACAGGGTAGGATAGTTTGATAATAATAAAGAGGAAGTGCATGGTGGTCTGCTAGATATTTTTCAATCAAGTGATCTTACAACATTCATGGCATTATTCTTAGTAAAGATGAAGGGAAAACTCAAACACAAGATTAAAAAAATGCCAAATGATCCCTAAAATATTAGAACATACACTAAAACTAAGCTTTCAAATGTTTTTCCCTATCAACTCCATAAGCCTAGGGTGCCCTAACAAGTTATTCAACAACATAATTCCAAGTTAAACTACATAGAGGGATTTATAACCTAGATCCATGCTTAAAATGACAACCAATAATGAACACAAACCCAAATATCCAATTATAAAAACTTTTAAAACATATTAATACAATTAATCAATAGGAAAAAACAAAGAACCACAAACATTTTCATTAACTTGAAAAGAAACTTTACATACATCAGTTTTTCAAAATACTACCAAGGGGACAAGCATGGTGAATTTGTTCCATGTTGGATAGGGGAGACATATAGAGATGCTCTCATAGATTTTTAATAACTGTATAGGTGAAACCACTTTAGCAAGGGAGACAAAATGCACATAGTAGTGATCCCAAAATCTAAAAGAGCCTAGACTTGGAGAGAAATAAAGACTAACATAAACCCACACAATGACCAACATAATGGCCCACCAACCCCTTGAATAGAGGGAAAGATCTCTATTTATACATTTTTACCCATTTCAAATATGACATCACCAAAGTCCCAAAAAGATGCTTCTAGTTGGAACAAATCTTTTTCCACACCTGAAATCTTCATGTAACTACAAGAAAAATCATTGTTACGATTGCCTTTATAAGAAATGATGAAGACTTGCAGAAGATATTTTGACTTCTTAGTTGAAAATGCCTTTCAAATGAGATGGAAGGATGATATTCATGATGGAGGCCAAACAAACTTTTATTTTATGTGAAATTTCCTCAAGATGCCTTGGATCACTTGCTTGCATAGTTAGAACCTTCTAGATAGCTACCCTCCCCCTCTTGCATGCCATAGAATAACTTGCTATTGTAATGATGGCTTGGTAATATTATATATCCATGGCCACTTAAGTGATCTTCCTTCGAGTGGCCCAACTTGATCTTGTAGAGCTATAATATCTCTCTTGTTTGAGGAGCTTGGATGAGTAAAATAAATTAAAATATAACAACTTAGATTATTTTCAAATTTTTAATTTTTAGTTCCAACTTGTATTTTCACATTTTTTCAATTTTTATTTTTCATTCTTGGCCTTTTAGGGTTTATTGCATATATTTTTTAATGAAAAAAATGCAGTATTTTCACCCTTGGGGTTACCATGCCTTATTTGAAAATTTGCCAAGTCAACTTGTTGCCAGTGGTGAAATCTTAGCCAATTACCTTACATAGGTTCCTTGAATATGATGTATATACCTATGTGGCATCACGATGTCATGTATGCTCACCAATATATTTGATTTACACTAACCTTAAAATTACTTATCGTCATATGTGATTGATCTTCATTGCAATGTCCACCTTCCTATGTGGCAATGTCAGATCCTTATATGCATGATGAATATGAGCATTCCACATGGTAGCCCCATGGGTTTTTGGTGTTCCCTTAATGTCATATTTTATTGTAATCCATGAGATCATGCCACCTAGACAATCTATGGGATTTATGTGCTCTACCCAATCAGTCTTGACCCTAGCTAGCATTCCTTCACCACATGGTAGTTTCTTATTTAGCCTAAATCATTGACAAGTCAACACTTACTTGCATCAGCAATATTGAAGCTCAATTTAATGTGGACCATTGATCCAGATTTGAAGGATCAAATGTCACTGGATATCCACTATGGCTTAAATTTGATGGTCACATGCCTATCATTTGATGTCCATATGAACATCTTTGACAAGTGCATGATCATCAATTTTAATCCCTAGTAAATAATGACCATGGCTCAAATTTGACATACATCTACCTATAATTTTGACATCCACATAAACATCTTTGATGGGCACATGACTATAAAATTTAAACCCTGATGGATAGTTATCATGGCTTAAATTTGATGTCCACATGCCTATCATTCGATGTCCATGTGACCATAAAATTTAACCCCCAATGGATGATTACTGAGCCTAATTTTAATGTCTGCATGACCATCAAAGATGTCCATGTGATTGTCACACTGCTTGGTCAACTTTTGAAATCTTGCATCTTTGAAATTCTATAGACAAAATGCTTGAAAGCTTGAACTACAGATTATTTAGACAAAATATCTAAATACTTTGACATTAAATATTTTAGACAAAATGTCTAGAGGCCTGAGCTTTGAATGCTTTAGACAAAATGTTTGAAATCCTAAGACACACAAAACGTCGAAATACTTAATCTTGAAAATTCATGGACAAAATGTTTGAATACTTAGTCTAAAACTTGACTTGTAAAAATCTTGAACAATTTTAACTTTACATTTTTCCTGAAACAATTGAGCCTTGTATTTATTTTGAGATTTTTTGCATGGGAAAAATTCTTGAAGGAATTAACCCTTTGGATTTTATGATGTGAATGCTTTGGCCAAAATAAATAGATCTTCAAGATTTTTGCATGAAAATGTTTCCTGAAAGACTGTAAGGGATTTATACATATGCTAATTAAAGACCAAATAACACTTAGCTAATTTAACATAAAACTTGACCTTTGACATGAAAATTGAAAGCAAGAATTTTGGCTAAGGACTTAGGTGTTTAAACTTTACAAGAACTCAATTACTTTAGTACAATTTTGGGAACTAACACTAGCTCTTGCTTGGGGATGCATACCCCATGTGGGTGTACAAAGAGCCCTAAAATATAAGATGAGGTGCCAATCCATTGGGTCAGAGTCAATATTTTAACAATTTATCAAACACCCATGGAGACTCAACAAAACATGGTAGACTTAACAAAAATAGATTAGGAGGATTTGAAAACAAACACACGATGGAAAACATGAAGGGAACTATACAAACAAATCTTGGAGTAAAGGGGCAATAAAGAAATAGAAGGACAAAACAACAAAACACTATACAATTATGTAAACAATTGTAGACAAACTCAATCTATGAAGTGATTTAGATGTATGCCATTGATTGGAAACTCCATTATTTCACCATCTAGGTCTCTCGAAAAGAAAGTATGTTCCCCAATCCAACAATCAATATAATAGGGACCCATCTACAAGGCATCAAATTTTCCATGCTTGCCTTTCTATTCATGTCTATTGTCCCAACGTAGAACCATATCACCTACTTGGAAGGTTTTTCGAGTGACCTTCCTATCAAATATCATTTTCATCTTTTCCTTGAACTTGAGGTGTCTTTCATGAATTTGTCTTCAAATTTCATCTAGTTTAATAATTTGGTTCATCCTAATTTCATAGGGATTGATTTTTTGATCATTCTGTAGTTATTATATAAGCTGATAAGTTGGATACTAAAAATTCATAAGAAAAAATGCTTGAGCTTCATAAATAAGCTCAAAATGGATTTTACCTATATCTCTCTTAGGCATAATCCTATCAACCTATAAGGCAAACTTTAGTTTTTCACCCCACTTCTTTTTTGCTTCCAATGTTCATCTAATTATTTTTAGCAAGTTCTTATTATTGGATTCTACTTTCCCATTCCCTTGAGGGTTGAAATTGGAATAATAGGTCAATTCAATCCCATACTCTTTTCATAATTCCACCAAAATCTTGGATTTAAAAACCATGGCATTCTCTACAATAACCTTGACAGGGACACTGAATGTACAAATAATCTAATTTAGAAAAAAAACCCATAACTACTTGGTGTGTTGCTTTCTTTTTAGGGACTCTTCAACCTATTTTGTGAAGTAGTCATTTTCAAATAATATCCACCTATGTCCATCACTTGATGAATCAATAATTTCTCCAATGAAATCCATTCCCTATTATCTGAGTAGGCCTTCAATCATCATAGGCTGTAAGGGAAGAGAACTTGAAGCTTTCATCTTCTTAGCAAAACACTGACATTTCTCACACTTTTTGACTATTTGAGTAACATCTTTGAATAATGATGACCACCAATAACTATCTCTCATAATTTTGTGAGCTATAACCTTAGGTGTAAAATGGCTACCACATACTCTACTATGGAAGTCTTCAATTAGGTCAATAGTTTATTCTTCCAGTACACATCTTAGGAGAACCCCATCTAGATTCTTCCATGCTAATCCATTTTTATTCAAGAGGTATTTTTGAGAAACAATTTTAAGAGTTATTCTTTGATTCTTGTCTAAGTTAGGGCTTGTCTAAGTCAGGGGGACAACTCAAATATTTCAAGTAGTAAACAATGTCTCTATACCATAGAGATGCATTAAATTAACTCTAGGAATCATTAACATTAAAAACAACAATATTTACCTCAATAGCTTGAAAATTTATCTCAACCATAATCTTGGCTAGACCCATCCCTCTTACTAACTTTTTGGTCTAAATATCAATATCATACTCTGACAACTTGTTGACCCACTTGCATCTCTTGTTGGATACTTTAGTCTAAGTCAAGATGTCCTTCACCATTGTATGTAGGACACAAACAAAAATCTTTGAACTTAGAATATAAGGCCTAAATGTCTTGACAACTTTCAAGAAAGTGAAATCTTGTTTATCTATAATGGTATAATTCATCTCAGGACCTTGCATAGCTTTATTAAATAAATCTATAGGCTTCTCATGACCATATTCATTTTTTTACAATATGACAACAACAACAATACTATATGATTCAAAAGAGAATATTTGAAATGGATTAGTGTAATTAGGGCTGGCCAAAATAGGGGTAGACATTAAATATCCTTTAATTTCATTGAATGCTTTCATGTCCTTCTCCTCCCATTTGATGGTCTAGTCCCTATTTAGCATGGAAGTAATAGGCAGAGTAATCTCTAAAAAAGTAGACACAAACCTCCTCTCAAAGTTTATTAACCCAAATAAGGACTAAATTCCCTTCTTAGACTATGGTATATGCACTTTTTCAATGGATTTTACCCTCTTGGGGTCAATCATGCCACCATATTTGTACACTATATGTCCCAATAACTTTGCCTTTTGTAATCTGAAGTGACATTTCCTAAGATTAAGTGAAATGCCAAACTCCCTGCATCTAATCAATGCCTGTTCTAGATGCTCCAAATGTTCTTCTATAGTCTTGGAATACATATTAATGTCATCTTGATACATAGCTATAAACTTATTAATTATCTCCAAAAAAGCAACATCTATAGCTCATTGGAATGTTGCACCAACATTTATTAAAATGAAAGGCATCTTCATATATACATATGTTCCCTAAGGCAATGTGAAGGCAATCTTGGGTCTCTTGAATTCCTTTACCATAACCTAGTTGTACCCTAAGAAACCATCTAATGTGGACACCATCTTTGATCCAGTAACACTCTGTATCAAGTTGTCCATATTGGGTAGGGGATAATTATCCTTTAAATAATCTTTATTCAAATTTTGTAAATCTGCACACAAGCAGATGCCACCATTATTCTTTCTCACAGGGACTAATTTCATAACCAATGATGAATATTTGATGGGCTAAATGATACCACCATCCCTTAGCTTCTTCAACTCATCTCTCATCTTGGTGGCCAAGATGGGGTTAATAGGTATTTGTTTCTACCCAAAAGGATTGTTGTTAGTCTATAATGGGATGACACACTGAAACAAATCTTACCTATATGCTTTTATCTCATAATAAGACCATTCTAGACAATCCTGGTACCTTCTTAGTAGCTTCATGTAACCTTATTTATTAGATTCAATTAGGTGAGTACATAGCCAAAAATTTCTTGGATTTTCATGATAACCCAAATTTCACTTAGTCACATCTTTTAAAATATATAAATCTTGATTCCTCATTGTATCTACTCCATCAAAAGAATGCCTCCTAACTCACCAATACCCTTAGGAGCGGGTTTGTCTTCAACTGAATAACATCCTTCCCAAATAAGGTTTCCTTCCCATCACAAACCTAAACCATAGGTTTTAAGTCTATGAGTTGATCATGAAACTTATCTTCATAATTTAGAAACCTCTTAATTTTTTCATCATCATCAAACACCTACCAATGATGAACATTGTCTAGGATTGAAGGCCAAACAACCACCTCCACTTGATACTAACAATGAGGGATTGTATTTGCAATTTCAAATTGAGCACCTTATCCTACAAGTCTATTAGCTTCTTTTTTGAAAATTTTATCATGAAATAAAGTTTAAATACATCAAATAATTTAAGAAAATCCCACACAACATTCTGATATCATTTCAAACTTTTAATTTTGGTACATAAGTACCATAGACTTATTTAACCACTAACTCAAAATTGCTCTTAAAAATTAATTTTTTAATTCCATATTCACAAGAAATTCATAAACCAAGAAATAGTGCCTCATAATCAATAGTATTATTCATGCACTCAAAGGATAGCTGAAAAAACATGAAACATTTACCATCGGGGGCATAGAAAAGAACCCCAGCTTCATTTCTAAGATTGGATCAAGATCTATCAAAAAAAATCTTCCAAACTACTCCTTCATTATCAAGTTCAACATCCAAAATAGTAGGATGTTCATTAACATCAATAATCCCAACAAAACTTCCCAAATCAACATCTATTTATAACACTTCATTGAGAGCATGTTTTGGATCTTCAATGACATGTAACATCTTTGGCTCTCTATATAGTCTAACCATATTACCCTCCAATAGAATGGTGGTGTAGGAAAGATCCATCTACACACTTTTACCCATGATAACAGCCCATTTTCATGATTGTAACATCCCCCACTTAAGTGGGTAGTCTAAAACTACCATGCCCATATTCATATACTTACTTGGATGCACTACCAACTTTACAACTAATCCCTTGACTTGTCCAAGCACTAGAAGTTCTCATAAGTCCATGGCATAACACTTGTCAAAGGATACTGTAATCTTCACCTTGAGCATGTTTAGGACACCCAAGTGAATTACATTACAAGAACCACTTGAATCAAATATGCAGTTGTGAATAATCAAACCATTGATCAGTAGGGTTTTATAAAATGGATCCATATTTAGCTGAATTTCTACCAATGCAATCCCCAAATACACTTCTAGAGATGGTTCAACAACCTCTTTTGATTCTTCATCATTTTCTATAGGTGTTTTAGGTAAATCAATTTCATTTTCAATTGAATTCTCACCAAATTATAAATATTAAAATCCCATCTTCCTATGTTTAGGTATTCATAGTAATTCAACAAGTGGCATAGTGATTTTTATTTGACTCAACACTTGAGCCATATCACACATGATATACTGAGGAAGAGGCATATTTGGTGGAAGGGTAACAACACCTTTAGCTAGGATGTAATCACTTAAAGTTTGAAGTGGAGTAAGTTGGGATGGATTAACATTCTTGGTATTAGTCTTCAGGGGAAGATTTGTCTTAACATCACCTACACCCTTAGTAATACTCAATAAGATAGGCATTCTATTGCTCTTAGCAGGAAACCTCTAGTCTTAGCATCTTGGGACATGGGTGTTATCTTGAAATCTTTTGGGACTATTATAGCTTTCTTTACTTCCTTTCTTACATTCCCTACCTTTTAATTTGCAAGGGCAATGTCCTGAGTAGTATCACCTGGTTGCCTACTCTTCAAGTAATATTACTTCTTTTAGGTAGATGCTACATTTTTTAACAATTAGTTTCCCTCAATTGATGAAATTCCCCCGTGATATTTCTTAATCATCATAAATCCTAAGAGATCAAAATCATGAATGGGAAATTGATATGATTATGCCATATTAACATCACAATCAAAGTCAAAAGTCGAAACACTCTCCATTTTGATCACACTCTAAAAATGATCAACCATAGTAGCATATAACATTTCCTTGGAGGAGGACATTATGTTTTGGGGACTTTTACAATTGAACATAAAAATCTCATATTTGGATGACACATACTCAGGTTCATTTGAATCTTCATAAATTTATTTAATAGTATCACATGGAGGGTGTGGAAGGAAGCACTTATCATACCAATCAATGTCTAAAGCATAATTCATATCATTTATTTTGGTATTTAAAGTATTAGGCACTTCTTTTCCATCCCCTCTATTCTAGTTTCTATCTATCCTTTCTTCATGTGTAGGCCTCTTCCCTCTATCATTATCTCAATTGTGGAGAGTAGGCCTTCCTTATGCTTGATTTGAATTAGGATCCCTACCGTAACTAGTAGGCACATGTGAAATCCCTTTATCAGCCTTAGTAAGCTTGTAGGACATCTCTTTGATAGTGGAGGCCAAAGTATTGATCATCTCTTCCAAATTGGTTGTCTTTATGGACTGTGTCTTTTCTAGATTGACCAATTTTTCATCAG
Source organism: Torreya grandis (assembly GCA_037957365.1). Lineage (NCBI taxonomy): Eukaryota > Viridiplantae > Streptophyta > Pinopsida > Cupressales > Taxaceae > Torreya > Torreya grandis. The sequence continues at coordinate 265,769 of JARHVA010007901.1, read as the reverse complement.
CCCACTTCTTTATGGGCTTTCCCACAACCTTGATCTTATTCTCAATTTGGATGGCCATTTTGAACACCAACTATAGGTTCATGGGAGCCTTCTCCCACAAGTAATATGCAATTTTCTTATCAAAGGCATCATATTAATTTATCAATCATGTTATATCACTGGGCCTAATGTTTTTGGGTAGTTACATCATAACCTTATTGAGTTATGTGTTGAAGTCTTGCATGTACTCATTGGGATTCTTCTTGAAGTTTTCAAACTTAGATAAAATAATCCTTGGATCGACTCTTTCACCATATTGAATTCTAAAGACATTCCTCATCTCTTCCCATGAATCAATGTATCTAGGGGGAAGAGAGGTGAACCACTCATGAGCATCTTCCTCTAGCATGTGCATAAATAGCTTGATGCACATATCATCATACTAAACCTGATAATATTCAATGATATTTTGAAAATACCTTAGGTTTTGATCACCACTCACTGTATTATTCCCTTGGAACATTCGAAGGCATTTCCTTACTTCATTTGGGACTTCATTAGGATAACCTTTTATGTCAACAAAATTTATAGGCTTGAATCTAGGAACACAAAATGTAGGATGCTCATTATCATCTTGGTCATTATTCCTCATGATTGGTTCAATGGGAAGTTTAAGAACAAATAGAACAGTTATATGAGGGGGTGAATGAAGTGGACTTGGTGGATCAAAATTAGGAGGGGATTTAGCTGGTTGAAAAGGAGCTAGATAATAAATGGGAATATACATTTCAGAATTACTAGGAGAGCTATGATAGTCCTCAATAATGGGAGGGTCAAAAAAGATTTAAAGATTATCAAAATATTGACAACCTTTAGCAGTTGAGCTTTGCCTTTAAATAGTCTTCCAAACTTATTTCCTTCATCTTTGATATAAACTCAAGGGTAGGATAAGTTATTTGGATGAGTCACCTTTGAAGGATGATCTCAGTCCTTCTAGATTTTCAAAAAGGAAAATACTCAAAGTTGAATGTTAGAAAAGATAATTCAAACTAGGCATTGGTCTTCTTGAAACTACATGATAAAATAGAGTCACGACTAGAATCAAACTTCTAGAATATAACAGTTGATAAACTATTGTGATACATGCTGAAATTAACTTGCTTAAGCTTAATGAGATAGAAATCAAAGACATTGAAATTTTTATAATAATGTTCAAAAGGGAAAAAACACCTTTCAACATGCAATGTTAATAGATCTTTGTAATAAATGTAGTAAAATTCAAATTATCAAGCATTAAAACTTGGTACCTCCCCAATGGAGTGTTGTAATGTTGACAACCAAGATAATTTGACTATATCAAATAACAAGAAAAGAAACTTCAAACTTGAAATACTTATATCTCTCTACAAGAGTCCCTAGAAACCCAAGTATATGGGTGTATTTTCTTTGTCCCCAGCAATGGCACCAGTTGAGTGGTGATTTTGATGAACCAAAGATAATCAAATGAGTGTAAATATAGATTAAAAACTTGATAACATGAGTTACTTACAACTCTTTTCAAGAGTCCATAGAAACATGAGTGACTTAGACATCAACTTAATCCCTAATAATGGTGCCAATTGAGTGTTAGTTCTCGGTTATACACCTTGCACACTTAGCCTTACACACTTGAAAGAAAATGGCAAGCAATGATGAAAAACATGCTAGTATGTTGTTGTAGCTAGGGAAGAGTTTGACATCAAGATTAAAACAAATATAAAAAATGACTAAAATGCAACTACAAAGGGTATGGTTAGCTCCATGCTACCTCTAGCTCTACCTAAACCAAGGTGAGAGGACCTATGGGATAGTTTGTTCACATGGAGAGGTTATATAATTCCACCTCCATGGGGATTTTTAGCATAAGTATAACCATGTCATAATCAAACTCATTCACTGCACACATGAATTCTTGTCACACAAAATGAACAAATGAACTACGTCATATACAAGCTACTGAAATTAGATTTGAAAGTGATTGAAACCCTTATTCTAAATAATTTTCAACAACAAAGGGGCTGAATAAAAGATTGCAATGCTAGGATTTAAAGCACAAAATGTAGGCACATGTTAAGTATACAATATATTGTGCATCTACAGGTATATACAACTTATGGTATACAAAGGGTGTGTTATATGTAGGGTAGGACAAGGTAGGATAGTTTGATAATAATAAAGAGGAATGGTGTGGTGGATATTTTTCAATTATCAAGGGTTCTTACAACATTCATGGAATTATTCTTAGCAAAGATTTAAGAAAAAATCAAACACAAGATAAAACAAATGCCAAATGATCCATGAAAGATAATAACATACATTGAAACTAAGATTTTAGATGTTTTCCCATGTTAACTCCATAAATCTAAGGTTCCCTAACAAGTTATTCAACAACATACTTCCAATTTTAACTATAGAGAGGGATTTATAACCTAGATCCATGCTAAAAATGACAACCAATAATGAACACAAACCCAAATATATAATCGATATAAATATTAAAACATATTACTACACTTCATCAATAGGAAACAACAATGAACCACAAGTAATTTCATTAACTTGAAAAGAAACATTACATAGATCAGTTTTTAAATTATTACTAAAGGGGCAAGCATGGTGAATCTACTCCATGTTGGATAGGGGAAACATATAGAGATGCTCTCAAATATTTTTATTGGTTCTATAGATGAAAACACCTTATCAAGAGAGATAAAAACACACAGTAGTGATCCCAAAATTTGAAAGAACCTAGACTTGAAGAGAAAAAAAGACCAACATCAACCTACATAATGACCAACACAATGGCCAACCAACCTCTTGAATAGAGAATAAGCACTCTATTTATACATTTTTACCCATTTTAAATCTACAATCACCAAATTCCCACCAAGATGCTTCTATCTGGAATAGATCTTTTACCATGACTAGAAATCATTGTTACAACTACCTCTACAAGAAATGATGGAGACTTGCAACAAATCTTTTGATTTGTTGGCTAGAAATGCCTTTCACATGAATTGGAAGGAGGATAGTCATGATGGAGGCCAAAAAAGCTTTGAGATAGTTGCCCTCCCCCTATTGCATGCCATGGAATAACCTGCTATTATAATGATGGGTTTGGAATATTCTAGATCCATGGCCATTTAAATGATTTTCCTTAGAGTGGCCCACCTTGATCTTGTAAACCTATAATATCTCTTTTGTTGGATGAGCTTGGATGAGCAAAATAAATGAAAATATAACTTAGGTTATTTTTTACTTTTTACTTTTTCATTCCAACTTGTATTTTCAAATTTTTTCACTTTTGATTTTTTGTGCTTGGCCTTTTAGGGTTTCCTCCATATAATTTTAATGCAAAAAATGCATTATTTTCACCCTCGAGGTTACCATGCCCTATTTTCAAATTTACCAAGTCAACTTGCTACCAATGGTGAAAAATCAACCAATTGCCTTGCACAGGTTCTTTGAATATGATGTATATTCCTATGTGGCATTTCCACGTCACGTCTACTCACCAATATATTTTCTTTACACTAACCTCAACATTACTTGTCTCCATATGTGGTTGATATTCATTGAAATGTCTACCTTCCTATGTGGTAATACCATATCCTTGTATGCATGATGAATGTGAGAATGCCACAATGTAGCCCCATGGGTTTTCAACATCCCCTTAATGTTATATTTTATTATGAGCCCCAAGATCATGCCACCTAGAGAATCCATGGGAGTGTTATAATTTACTCAGTTAGTCTTAGCCTTGTCTAGCATTCCTTTACCATCTGGCAACTTCTTATTCATCCCAAGTCTTTGATAAGTTAGTTCTCACTCACACCATCAATCTTCAATCTCAATGGAATTAGAACTATCAATCTAAATCTAAAGGATCAAATTCCATTGGCTTTCCAATATGGTTTAAATTTGATGGTCTCATGCCCATTATTTTATATTTGAGTGAATGTCTTTGATAGGTATGTGATTGTCAATTTTAAGCCATAATGAATAAATATCATGGCTCTAATTTGACTTCCACATGCTTATCATTTGATGTTCACATAATGTCTTTGACTAGCATGCAACTATCAAATTTAAGCCCTGATGGATAGTTATCATGGCTTAAATTTGATATTCACATGTCTATCATTCAACATCCATGTGATTGTCAATGACATCTGCATGACCATCAAATTTAACCCCAAATAGATGATTTTTGAGCCTAAATTTGACATTTACATGATCATCAAATATGTCCACATAGCCATCACACTACTTAGTCAACTTTTGAAATCTTTCATCTTTGAAATTTTGTAGATAAAATATCTGAAAGCTTGAACTATAGATTCTTTAGACAAAATGTCTAAATACTTTGACTTCAAATATTTCAAACAAAATGTCTTAAGGACTGAGATTTGACATTCTTTGGATAAAATGTCCAAAATCATGAGCCTCACAATTTTTTTGAAGACTTAGTCTTTAAAACCCACAGAAAAAATGTCTAAAGACTTAGTCTAAAAATTGACTTGCGAAAATCCCAAACAATGTGAACCTTGAATATTTCCTAAAGCAATTGAACCTTTCAATTCTTTCAATATTTTTTGCACAAGAAAAATGCTTGAAGGAATTAACTTTTCATATTTTATGCTTGGAGACTTTGGCTGAAACAAATAGATATTCAATATTTTTATGAAAATAATTTTCTTAAAAGACTCTAAGGTCTTTATACATATGTTAAGTAAAGACCAAATAACACTTAGCCAATTTAACATAAAGCTTGACCTTTGACATGAATAACTGAAAGCAAAAATTTTGGCTAAGGACTTAGGCATTTAAACTTAACAAGAGCTCAATTTCTTTACTATAATTTTGGGCACTAACAAGTCTCATTCACATTGTTGTTCATATATTAATTTCTCAAATTTTTACCTATTGTTGATGCAATTTCCAATTCTTTACAATTTTCCATTTTGAAATGTCTCAATAGAGTTTTGGGAAAAAATCTTAACAAATAAAGATACCATTAATTGATTGATATACCTTCATACCAGTAAACTAATGCATCATTTCAAGATCAATCATCTCAAACTCATTAATTATTTATTTCTTAAAATCATGCATCATACTTTAACTCTTACCTAAAAAAATCAATAAATCAACGTACATATAAATGATTAAAATTTAGTTACCTTGTTTTTTCACGTACAATTTTGGTTATTTTAACTTCTAACAAAGACATGATGCTATAAATAACTATCAATACTTGAATACTGAGCTTTATGAGCTTACTTCAAGCCAAACAATGATTTATTAAATCTACATACAAGATCTTATTTCCATTTTACTTCAAAATAAGGTGGTTGGTGCACATAAACCTCTTCCTTGATGAATCCATTCACGAATAATAACTTCACATCCATTTTATGAGTTTCCCACTTAATATGGGCTATAAATGCTAAAAAATTTCTTGTTGTATCCCAACAAAAAATTGGGTAAAATGTCTATTCATAATCTATTTCATAAACTTATACATACCCTTTGACTACTAGTCTTGCCTTATGCCTTTTAATTTTTCCACCACTCTTATATTTGATTTTATATATCCTTTTTACTCCTATCACCTCTTTATCTTTTGGAAGATAAAATAGCTCCTAAGTTACATTATTTTAAATTTTTGATATTTATTATTCCATTTCCTCACATTAAACTCCATGCTCCGTTAATTCATCATGACATCTTGGTTCAACTTGAATTTGAAAAATTAAAGTAAAGTTAACAATATGATTTGTATCCTCTTGATTGGTTGTCCTTCGATAAGGTTACATGTACAAAGTTGGGGGACAATTCTATGGACATTTTTCATAATGAAAATTTGTTATTAAATAACACAATCACATTATTGACATGACATGATTGTATTATTCAAATTATGGCTCAGCAATTACCAATCCATAATGTGATCACATTAATGTATAATTTGATTACATTAATTGATAATGTGATCACTTTATTATAAAATAAATAATGTGATCACATTACTATTATTTTGAACATTAAAGTAGTGAGCATGTGGATGGATAAAATGTTTGTTAATAGATAACATGATCATGTTATCAATAATTTGATCACATTATCAGTAATTTGATCACTGTATCAATAATGCAATAAGTTGGCATGTATATTGTTGCATTTATTTCCTTATACTTTAAATATATTTTAGTAAATATAATAAATTAGTGTCACTATGCATCTAATAGAGTTGGTATCATAGTTTCATGCCTCATGATGTGAAAAATAGTTTTTCAAAATCTAATCTAGTCAGTATTTAGGCATTTTCAAGGTCTAAGTATTAAACCTAGGGATTTTAGGACATAATTTTTGTAATTGATGTCAATTTTTGCTAAACATATAGTCATTTTTTAGGTTTATGTACCTTTTGAATTGATTCTTGGAATTTATACGAGTCATAGGTTTGTCAAAATTGAAGTTTTCAAACCATTCACTTTGAAATTGATGCAAAGTGGTTTGATTTGGGTAGCATAGGTCACATTGATGACCTACACATATCAAACAACCACTTTTTATTAATTTCACTTATTCATCATCCCTCCCTCATCCCTCCCTCATCCCTAATCACTTCCTACTCATGCCTCATCATCCTAATCGCTCTCTAATCATTCTTTATTTTCCCTAATCACTCCCTCATTGACCCTCACTATCCCTATTCATCTCTAATCACTACCTCATAATCCTTAATTACTCCCTCATTTATCTTCACTATCCCTCATCATCCCTAATCACCCATTCCTTATCCCTCATAACTCATTCATTGACCCTAACCATCCCTCATCACATTTAATCACTCCCTCATCATCCCTAATCACTCCCTCATTAGTTCTCACCATCCCTCATCAACCCTAATCACTCTCTCATTGTCCCTAATCATCACTTCATCATCCCTAATCAATCCCTCATCATCTTTCATCATCCTTAATTACTCCCTTATTGACCCTCACCATTCTTCATCATTTATAATTACTTAATAATCATCCCTAATCACTCCCTCATTGACCCTCACCATCCCTCATCATCCCGATCATATCTTCATCATACCTCATCATCTCTAATAATTCATTCCTCATCCCTAATCACCCCTAATCATTCCCTCATTAATCCTCACCATCCCTCATCATATCTAATCACCCCCTCATCCTCCCTAATTACTCTTTCATTGACCCTCACCATTCTTCATCATCCCTATTGACTCCCTCATCATCTCTAGTCAATTCTTCCTCATCCCTCCTCATCCTTAATCTCTCCATCCAATACCTTTATGGTGGTATTTTTTTGGGGTTTAACAATTATAGGAGATACAAGTGGAGAGTTGATTTCTATCAAAAAATATAAGACATAGTGATCAAAATGATGTAGAGGAAAATTTGAAACATAAATATTTAATGCTTATGAAAAAATATGGGCCTATTAGAAATGATGTAATTCACAATTGAAAATCTGCCAAAAAAGGAATAAATTAAAACCACCATAGCACCAAAAATGGGTATTAAATACATGAGGATCACCAAGCTATGTGATTTCATAAAACCAATAAATTTCTTTCCATATGAGGACATTTTATGATCTGAATAATTACATTTAAGGCCTATTTGTATGTATATTGATTGATTCATCATATTATAGCATAAAATAATTTTCAAATGATTAGAACAAGTAGTCCAAGATTGGAAACTGGTGCTTAATTAATAACATCAATATTCAATCCAATGAAGAGTGTCACACTATGAGCTCTCTAATCTCACATCTCAAGAAGTGGGTAAAATTTATCTAACATTATAAAAAGGTAAGTAGATAATATATTATAAGCCCAATGATATGGTTGGTACTAAAAATACCTCTACTTCCCCCAACAAGAAATTATATGAATTAAAAATATTATCTCATTAACAAATGTAGATCAATGTCTAGCTAATACACTTCATCATTTCCAATATAAGTAAGAAGAAATTAATTTCTCCTAAAACACATTTAAAAAATTGAACTTGAAATTCATACATCATCCATAACCATACGCTATTGTATGGTCTAGTGTAGGCCCTGAGAAATGGATCATCTAGTAGTGTCACTTGGTGTACAAAATCAAACTTTTTAAAGATGAAATCCTTTGTGACATCTCACCATTAGAGGTGTGTGATTTTTTACATGTGGTCAACCATATATTTACCATTGACATGTAGCCTATGAAATAAATCCTTGAAATGTTATGAAATATTATCATGATCTGAAATACCATATATCATAGTTAGTTCATAAGCTTTCAATCATTAGTATTAGGAAGTGAAAGAATCTTGTCAGTTTTAGTAATAAGTATAATCTTGATGGTAATACGTAAATTCAATAACATCCTTATGTCACAATATCATAGTGTGGTTTATCCAACAATAAAAAACATAAAATAATTGGACCATAAACTAGATGAATATAAAGATATCTTTCAATCACCTAAATAAGTTCCTACATACTATAAACTAAACAATATTATTGATTTAATCCCTTAAATACCTCTACCTCAAACCTCTTCATACAACATATCATTTATAGAGAATGAATATATCAAATGGTAGATCCATGAAATCATGGCTAATGGACACACCATGCCCAAATCATTGCCTTGAAAAAGACCAATTGTGCTTGTGCCAAAGTTATCAATCAACTAAAAAATATTAACAAAATTAAAGTGAAGAACTATTATCCTCATCTAAATATTAAGGAATTTTTCTACCATATCCATGTTGTATAAGTCTTTTCCAAAATTAATCTTAAGTTTGGGTATCATCATATTTATGTTGAACCTCTAGACATTTGGAATATAGTCTTAAAAATAAAGGAAGGATTGATTGACTAGATGGTTATGAATTTTATGTTAACTCATGTAGTTAATTCATTAATTTATATGTTGAATGACATCCTTAGGACCTTTACCTATGTCATTTTTTAAATCTACCTTTATGACATCTTAATCTTTTGAAAACATGGGATGAACATCTACACCATGTTGAAAAAGTGTTTCACATTTTTTAGAAACATATTTTTATGATAACATGAATAAATGTTCATTTTTTATGCAAGAGATAAAACATTTGGGACACATTACACACACAAGGAGTGCATGTGTGAACTTGAATAAGTTTCAAGTCATATAGGAATGGGAAACACTAAATAACTTTTCATTTGATTCAAATCTTCTTAGAATTGGAAAATTATACAAGATATTTGTGTTTAATTTTTATATTTTAAACCAAGATATCAAATATGGAACCAAATAAAGTTTCATCTAGTCAGATGCACAATAAAAACAATTTGATGAACTAAAATTTAGACTTTATTTTGCATTAGTAATTATGTTACTTGACTATAAATTGGTAAGATCATCCAATTCATTTAATAATAAAATTGACTATCACAAATGGGTATTAACAACAGAAGTCCTAGAAAAGAGTTAATTTCTATTATAATGGATTAAAAAACATATGATTATAATCAAATATATATTTATAGTATATACTTACATCACATGATGAGGGAGTGATTAAGGGTGGTGAGGGATGGTGAGGATCAATTATGGAGTGATGAGGGATGGTGTGGGATGGTGAGGTTCAATTAGGGAGTGATTATAGATGATGAGGGATGAGGAAATATTGATTATAAATAATGAGGGATGAGGAGGGATTGATTAGGGATGATGAGAGATGGTGATAGTCAATTAAAGATCGATTAGGGATGATAAGTGAGTGATTAGAGATGACGAGAGACAATGAAGGTCAATGAGGGAGTGATTAAGGATGAGGAAGGAGTGAATAAAATTGAGGAAGCAATTTATGATGATGAGGGATGATGAAAGAGTGATTAATGATGATGAAGGATGGTAAGAGAGTTATTAGGGATGATGATGGATAGTGAGGGTAAATGGAAGAGTGATTATATATGATAAGGTAGTGATTAGAGATGACTAGGGATAGTGAAGGTCAATGAGAGAGTGATTAGGGTCAATGATAAATTATGATAGAGTGATTAGTGGTAATGAGGGATGAGTATGAAGTAATCAAGGATGAGGGAGGGATGATGAATAAGTGAAATTAACACAAAGTGGTCGTTTGATGTTTGTAAGTCATAAATATGACCTACACTGCCCCAATCACAACACTTTTGATCAATTTCAAAGTGAGCAGTTTTCAAACTTCAATTTTGACAAACCAAGGACTCCTATAAATTTTAGGAATCAATGACATAAAAACATTAAAAAATGACTATATGTTTACCAAAAATGGATATTAATTGCAAAATTTATGTAATTAAATCCCTAGGTTTAATACCTAAACCCTGAAAATGCCTAAGTACTAACCAAATTGGATTTTGAAAAACTATTTTCCACATCATAAGGCATGAAACTATGAGACCAACTCTTTATATGTAGAGTGACCCTAATTTCTTATATTTGTTTAAATAAATTTAAATTATAAGTATACTTAACATTTAGAGTAGTAAATATAAGCTTCTAGCCAAAGTTGCCTTCATGTGCATCTCCACATGCTTTTATTGATAACATGATCACGTTATTTATTAACCAAGGTTCGCTTCATCTACATGTTCACTACTTTAATGCTCAAAACAATAGTAACATGATCATGTTATATATTAATGAAATCATGTTATACATTAACATGATCATGCTATTTGAATTT